>VZSG01000785.1:307326-323808 GCA_013398315.1 Nothoprocta pentlandii
CAGCAAAAATCCCCAGGTTGGGCAAGGGATTTTCAATTTAACCCCAGTATGCAGTTATTGATGACAAGATAATAAAAGCACAAATTTTTATTACTATGCTGCCTTGCTAAGAGAGCTGCCATAAAGGAGAACACGGTGTTGTGTTTCCAACCTGCAGCTAAAGGTGCTGAACTCTCCCTGCATTTGGATCCGTTTCATTATTTCCGTACGCAGAACGGGAAGGTGCAGGTAGGAGCTGCTTTCAGCACAGGGGACGGACGAAAAACAGACACTTGTTTAACCCCCACGGTCTCAGAACTGCAGTCATTCTCTGTGCTTTGCTAGAGGGGCCAAAATCGAGCCAAAGATCCCACGTGTGAAAGCCCAGGGCGGCCCAAGGCGCCAGGGAGAGCCCCACACGCCGCAAGGGGCAGGACTCGCCGACTCAGCCTCTCCCAGCAAGAGCAGAGACCTTGCAGTAATTCACATTTCTGAAAACGCTTAATTCAGGGCATTCCAAAGAAATTTCCATGTCACACAGTGATCAAAATCTGCTCTAAAGCGATGGACAACCACATTAATATCCTGTGTAAAGTCTGTGCTGTAAAATGCCATATTCCTGTACAAAACTTCCTAAGAGCAGTTAGAGAATCCTTAGAAAGCCAGTGAAGAAAAGTATATACTTCAGGAAACGTAAATTGAAATATCAGAACAGACATATAGTAACACAATAGTTGCAAAAAGGTCCCACAATGGGTTGATTTAAGCTTAACTTGGCTGTACCTGTCCTACACAAAAGGTAAACATGTAAAAATCAAGTACAAACACGTCACTTGAAAAATCAGCATGAAAATCTCAAGAGCTGCCCAGACTTTTGGCCACTCTCAGACCACTGCTGCTTATTTACGATAGGTGATTTCTGCAGGAACATTTTGTTTAAGTCAGCTCCAGCTAAGTCACTTTTACCAAGGTCATATTGCACAGATGAACCCAACATCCCCCTGCCTGCTCAGACTGGCAATTCAGTGTTTCCCTTGACTCGTATTTAATCCTGGGAGAAGCAGCAGTTTGCACTGACTCAAACCACTATCCGTTTCTCACGGCCTAGATGAAGCAATCTGGTCTATTCTAATTGCTATTAGATCCAAACTAATTCAAAGGAAAAAAAAAATACGAGCACCAAAATCTGAAGTCAAAATCTGCTCCTGGCAGCCTGTACACATCAACCCAGCAGAAAAACAACAGGAAACTAAATCAGACATGAAGGGGCAGTGTCTGGATACCTGATTCACTCCTCCCCATCAGGAGGGTTTCAACATCTTCACAAGCAGGTTCATGAAACGTGACTTTGACTACAGCCTCAAACAGGCTAATCAATCCCCATCTTACAACAGCTTGAGCCATCCCCAGTTTTTCCCATGAATGTAGAGCTATGGATTAGTATTTTATCTGTAGGCTGAGTCTATGTGCTAGTTCTTCAGCAGGTTTTACTGCCATTGCCTCTCCGGACTGCTGCAAGTATTTTCTTCCCAAGGTGTTTTTCAAATTAGGTATTTTAAGAAACATATAGGTTCTTTTCTTAAGAGCAAGATCCCATTTGGTGCAAGTTCAATTTAAAACATTGAAGATCCATCCAAAAATAACACCAATCTTTGTGGGTAGTTAATTTCTTTAATATAATTACATAAGCTCAAAATTATATCTCTTCTCAAAGAGCTGTAATAGTGCTTTAACAAAGCAGGAAATTGCATTGCAGTATATCCCTGTCTCCCTTTAGCAGATAATCTCATTTTACCAGTGCAAATCTTACCATAATTACTTTCCCCTGTTGCTCCTCTCTCCAAGTTCTCCTGTATCAGAATGTTACAGAATATAATTTTTCGCACTTCAGAAACCCAACATCTTGTTGGAAATAGCCTTGAAAAACTGGCGGAGGGCCAACTTGCAACTGATACTGCAGTTTAAATACCTTCCCAACAACGTTGCACAAACTTCAAAATACTCTGGGATCAGTCATTAAAAATGTTTTTGTTTCGGTTACGACACTAATGAAAACCAAATGTCTAAATTTATTTTAGCTAGCTTAATGGTCTGGGGACTCCACTGAAGAGAAAGGTCTGAAGTAACCCCCCAGCTGAGTAGTCAGTGCAGTGTTTTAGTGAGAGCTGGATAATACTTAGAAAAGATTTAATTATGAGAGTATTTCAGCCACAGATTTAATTAAGAAGGCCCAATTAATTGTCTCAATTTGATTCTTCTCTAAGTCTTTAGTTATAACCTGCTGCAACTGCTCGCTTCTGGCGGCAGGTTTAGCCCATCCTGGTGGCGAGCGGGTCCCCGAGCCAAAGCCAACACAGTCCTAGGGCATCCCTGGTGCCAACTGGGTGATTTTACACGTCCACATAAGTGGCACAATAACCAGCCTCGCTCCAAGCCCGTGCTTTCCCAAAGCGTTCCCTTGTAAAGCAGACAGAGAGACTTCCTGTGGCCCTGTAAGAGTATCTCCAGGTTAATAGACACGCCACATTCCCAGCATGGGAATAATCCGGGTGGGAAATTCAGAATACAAAATGAAACGCTTTGTACAAAGCTGCCTTTCAGCTAAGAGCCATGACAGGCTGTTGCCCATTTAATCCATATCCCCCACATCTAGGTCAGCAATTCTGGGCTGCTTTTGTATGGGCCTAGCAATTTATAAATGATTTTTTCCACCAAAAAAAAAAAAAATTAGATAATCTTGCACATTCTTCTCCACAGCAAACAATAGCAAGGTTTTGTTAAAACAAAATCAGCACCAGCTGATACGAATAACTACATTTTCAATGACAACATTGTTGACTGCCATGCACATCTCAAGACACTGCGAATATGCACCACCTGTTTCCAACTAGCTTTCAAGCTGTTCAACTGCACAATTAATGACAGCTGCTAAAAAGTCTAAAATATCAGGGAAAAGAAACAGAGTTTAACAGCAGCTATGCAGTATTGAGGCAAACCAGAGCATTTTGCTAAATATGAGGCATTATAACATGGACAGTACTCCAGACTTTCACATTTCAGTGCTCTTTTCCAAGCTATTTTAATTCAAAAGTTAACATTTCTTCATCTGCAAAGATGGCTGGGCCAGTGTGTAATGAGGATTTGTAAGGTGGCAATGTGACATTTCTAGATTCTTACATATTTAAGAAATTCCTAGAAAGGTCCTTCCAAATATTCATCTCTGTAGATAGATCCACACTAACTATTCATTCAAGAACTTAAGCATTTTGAGTATTTGTGGTCTAAGAGAAAAAAGAGAGACTAGACTGCTGTACTAGTAAGGCAATACCAGGCATGCATATCTCAATCCAAAAAGACAAGTTGAGCAGTCACGTCAAATTTAATTGTTTATCCACTAAAACAAGTTAAATCTGATCTCTAGCAAGAAATAAGAGGTCACACGCCATTGATCATAAAGCAAGTTGGCTCTAAAAGGCCAATTACCACTTTATTTGAAACCACAACGTTTACTTTCTAACCCTGACATTCTCCTCATACTTTCAAAAGCATACGCAGGTCACCTTAGTGTAGAAACCCCTTTATCTGACATACCAGCACGTTGAAATAAGCATGTAAAAGTAGTTATTCTTTTCAAAGTCATATCATAGCATGTTTATAGTGATTCAGTTATGTTTGTTTATTTAAGGGGGCTCCTTTTATGAAAACTAGATGATAGAACCCCCTAGTTTTAAGCAGCTGATAAATGTCTTTATGTTAATCCCAAAGAAAGAGACGAGTAATACAGTAAAAAAAAAAAAAAAAAAAAAATCTAGACTCCTACACTTAGGCTTCAAAACAAGCACAACTAAGCTGCATGCAGGGTCACCTGCATTAAGGTTCAGTGTCTTTGTAACTATTTTGATGTTTTTCTCTCAAACTTTCACTTTAAACTTTTCAGCTTAACTTTTCAGATTAAACAAGCAATACTCCTAGAGATCAAGAATAACAAATCCCTCTAACAACACACAAGTCCCTTACCAGGAACTGTTTGCTCATGGTAACATAAAACTGCAAATCATGAACTTTAAAACACTGCCATATCCCATTGGCATTAAAGGAGAACTGTAGGCAAACGTTTTAAACCCACTGTTTGTGGCCTGTTAACTTCTCCAAAGTGAATCTACTATATAGCACTGAAATTCAACTACATGTTTACTTGGGTATTATAGGAAAGTGATCATGTTAAAAGGAGATTAATGAAGAAATGATAATATTGATAAATTCTCAATTTCAGAATAGGAAGATTGACTTTTATGGAGAAGAATGGATAAATATTAAGCCTTCCTCACTGCTGCAGAACAGTCTAATACTCTTTATAAATCACTCAGTTTGGAATTAGCAACATACTGAATTAGTATTTCACTATATTTTCTCCCAACGCTCTTACCATTTGAAACTTACCACTGCACATAGAAATTCTCTATTTAGAGTATTTCCCTCTATGTATGACAAAATGTCACAAAATCCTGATGACACTTGTCTTTTCTCTTTAGACAACCCATTCCTATTCTCAGACAGCTTTTAATAAGCATAAAGGGAACATTGCTTTGAATGGCATAAGTGAAAGCATTTAATAGATTGCTCTGTGAACTTGTGGGCTTGTGTGGGGCTGTTTTAGCACTGGAATGGAGGTGCTTGGCCTGTGAGGCCTGATGAAAAATATGGGAATTGAGCTGCACCTGTGGCTGTCCCCACTTGCTTTCCCGTGCCTCGGGTCCACTCCCTCCTCTTCAGCACATAATGCTGCAGCTGAGGCTGACAAGCTGCAAAAAGGCTCTCATGTAGAAGCCTCCTTGAGCAGGAGGCTTGAACTATCTCACATCAGAGCATGTGATCAGTGATCGACAGCTTGGTGTAGGTAAGACAACTCCTAGTGTTATGAAATAAGCACGGGCTGCACCAGGCGTTAGCCCTCAAGCACGGTCATTTTAAAGCATTCTGCTAAACCTGCACGTTTGGGGCATCCCAGCTGCACTACAGCAGGAGCCGCATCGGGCATGAAAACCCAGGCAGTCGTCGTCCAGTGATTCCAGTGATCGCTGGCAGCTTTACTGAATGCTGGGGTGCCCAAGGACAGGCAAGGGCAGCAGCTTCAGAGTTCGTGCTTCCTCTCTTCCTGAAATGGTTCAACTTTTGTTCAGAAACCCTACACACCGCACAGTTTGCCTCACCGTTCCAGGAGATAAAGCTTCCCCCCCCCACACACACACACTCTAGCACGTGGATAATAGGAAGGACCCTTTTAAACTCTAAACAGGTGCAGAAAGAAGAGAACACGCAGTCAGGTTTTGCATGGAAAGGCAAGATGCTTAATGCTGGTGAACGCTAAGTGATATCTTGCATGAATCACTTGATTTTTTTGCACGACCATCTCTGCACAAGCAGAGACAGAGCTCTTCAATGAAACAGGCTGAGGAACAAGGACAGACCTGCCGCAAGCTCTCACTTTGGACACCTCTCCAGCTATTACTAGGGATACCAAGTCCATAAAACATCTTACCTCAGTCTGAAACTCAGCACGCTTGTGCTGCAGTATAGTTACCCCACTTCAGGTGTATTCTGTTAAATATATTAAAAACCATATCAGGTGGTTCTTTGTAACGACATTTTAAGTTCTAAAGAACACACAAGGTATAAAATTATTACACTTTTGCCCAAAATACCCTTTAATAAGCTTCTACCCCTGACAGAGGTTCACAGGAGCTAGCAGGGAAAATGATTTGTGCAGTGTCACTCTGTGCTGGTAACAGAACGTTGTACCCAAGCTTTAGCCCCAGGAAACCTGCCTTTGATACGAAGTAGTATAGGCCAAATTCATGACCGAGAAGTTCTAGAATTATGCTCATCTTGACGCACACAAAAGCCCAGGTTTAGAAAAGACCTGCTGCTGCTAGTCCTTCTGTAGTACTTAAGTGAGTTTCTTCTGAACCATGAAGTGCTGATCTCTGACGGGGCCAAGACTTAGATGTTCTTCTTCCTTAGACACCCTTCACTTTCCACAGAAGTCCATCTCATCCCTCTTTGCCCATGTTGCTGCCTCTTGACTTCTGGCACCTTCTCTGACAAGGAAACTAACCACGTGCCCAGGAGCAGTCAGAAGCCTTGTCCTTAAGGACTGCACAGGTTGAGGAGTGAGACATTAGCAGTATTTAGTCTGCCTGCTTGTATCTTCACTGTAAGATAGTGTCATTCTCTTAGCTTTGAATCGTTGCCCTTTCCATGCCTGGTACACATGACCTAGGAGAGGGGCCAGGTAACATCTCTGCTCTATTCCCACACTTCTCCCAGTGGTCACTGAAAAGCAGGGTCTGGTGCACTCGGTGGGCAGGATGCAAGGGTGTGAAAGTCAGTGCAAGTCAGTCTGTGTTTGAGTTGGGACTTAAGGGCCTGCATGCACAAACTCATCCACACATGGGATCCTTACTTGGGGAGGGATTAGTAAGAGAGCCGTGAGGAAGGAGTGAAGCAGATTGTTTTAAATGGCAAAGAATGGATCAGAAACATAGTGCCAGTGTTGTGTTATGCAAGTAGCCTCTCCCAAATGACAGGAAATCTAGGATTTTTCCTTGCCCCATGAAGATGCATAGAACAGCAGGGTTTGCAGAAGCACTGTTGCAATCCTCACGTCTCGGGGGCCTGCAATAATACCTGCTTATTGCCTTCACGTGCAAATGTTGATATACAGCGGTAAAAACAGATTAACACGATGCCAAAAGTCTGCAGGGTACACGAAACAAGCACGCTTATTTTCCTGCAGGGAAAGAAAAGCAACCCAGAAATGCATCTGGAGACTAAAACTAATGCAAAATAAAGATGTATATAGAGATGGCTCTGTATTAACACATTCCAAAATGCACTTAATCCATTTTCAAAGTAGAAGGTAGAATTTATGTTCACTGGCCAGTTGAATTCCCAGCAAGAAAAGCATCATTTGGATGCAGAACATTAATTTGAAAATAGTTATCATGAACCTTCTCTACCTCATTTCTCTGTAAACAAACACTAAGAACCTGACATATCCATGGCAACTTGTGCTGTGGAAACCAGACCTAAACATAACCTTTTTTTTAAAAAAGTGATGTCAGTTCTTTCAAATAGAATTCACTGAGGGAAACTATAAACCCTACAGGATGACACTGTAATAATAAATTTAAATGTAAACTTCGGTGGAGGCCTGACTTGAAACACACACCTGCAAAAAGAAGCCCACAGGGATTCCGGCCTGATTGCACCACACTGGAAAAGGTGGATCCTTGTCCTCAACACCCCACATCATATCCCACCATTCCACACTACGAGTTTGTTAAAACAGAATTATGTTCCATCATATGGTCCCCAAGCCTCCCAACCGTAGGAAGGGCTGTATTGCTGTAACAAGTCTGGAAATCACCCGAGTTTTGGTGGACACAAGCTCTGGGCAAAAGCTGGGCTGGACAACAGAACTGGGATTCTTCTCATGACATTCTACATCTACAGCACAGCTTTGCAAGTCTTGAAGGGACCCAAACAACTGCACTTCTGCATCCGAAGCCTGTGGAAAGGGAGATGTCTTCAGCAGCAGTGAGCGGGAAGAAGAGGCTGCATTTGCTCGTCCAGCAAATAGACGAGGGGAACAGAGGTGCAAACTCCACTCTAGTGGGTACATTTAAGCTACTAACATTTTATACAGATGTGCTTTAACACGAAGATACTGTAACAGAAGTCAAACACAACCTAAGAACCCAACAGTGGTGATCTCTGGTATTAAGTATTAGCTTTTAATGCAGAAAAAAAAAGTTTCTGTCTCTTTAGCTATTGACAAAAACTGATCCTAACAGCATTTTGTGCTGCCCACGGAAAAGGAGGAAAGAAGTTAAACATGCCCTTCAGCAAATCATAATTCAATACCATATCAAAGAAAAATGCTGACAGTTCTGCCTCCCAGGCCTCAGTTCCTGCCACCAGACTATTTTCCCTCTTATTTCGGCACTTAATTGCTAGTTTTAGCAAACAGGGCATGCAAGATAAAAGCTGCTATCTGCTAATGAGTGGATGTTTTATTCCATATCTTAATTTTAACTCAGCCTAATTAGCAGGGCAGCCTGCAATCTCAGATTTTGATAGCAAGCTTGCATTGGTTTGATGAGAGGAATTTCTCTTGCACTCAGTGCAATTTTATATGATGCTGGGGAAGAAATGAGATTCTGGAAGCTTTTAGCTGCCAATATGCACTTAGCTTATCAACTATAACATATTTATAAAGTGGAAGCACATCACAAGGTTTAGACCAAAAGGTTTATACAAGGATTCCCCCCCGCCCCGTCACTCCCCTTGCCAGTATGCAGTATAATTTTTCTCAGAAATGAGTGAAAAGTGAACATGTATGGATGTGCTGCTTTGATAGCAAAAGTCACAAAAGATCATGATTAATGTGGACCTGATGCTGTTCACCAAAATTATATCTTTTTACATTGTATACCCTGGCTTTCTTTGTACTGTGAAACTCTTCAGGATTTGCAAATCCTAGAAAATAATGGTTGGAAAGGAAGCTCAATAAGTCAGCTAATCCACCTTCTCAGAACTAGATTTAAAAAGCACAGCCCAGATGTAGCTAATGCGTCCTTTAAAAAAAGCACTCAAATCTGGAACAACACTTTCTTTTCTTACATCTTGCTTGAGGACAATTCTTGCTTTTTCTTAGTCTTATGTTAAGAGAAATTATCCAAAATCTTTTTGTAAAAAATATATATTATATATAGTAATGATATTATTTATATATGTTGTAAGGACTTTGTTCCCTTTACTTTCCTCTGCACATTCTGCAAGCATTTTACCTTTTCTTGAAGTGTAATGCCTAAAGACTGCCATATGATTTTTGGAAAGTTATCCTGCTCACGCCTCTGTATACCTGACCTGTAATAAGGGCAATAAATCAGAGGCAATTCTCTTACCTGCAACTGCCAGATCCTTTGCACAACGTTCCTGCTCCCCCACGGTTTAGTTGTATGATGGATTAGCATTAAATGGAGGGCCCTGGATCCTGTCCTCATCTCAAACACATACTTTGCCTTGCCTGCCTCTCCACTGTGTTTAAATCATCCTTAACCCTAACCATGTTTTCCAACATGCTTGCAGCAATTCCCAGCCTGGTACCATCTGCTGCTAATATCGCGTGGCCTTAACTTTTCATTTAAGTTGAAATTAGTGACAGAACCCTGCAGAGTCTAGACAACCTTCTGGTTTGACAGTGATCCATGAAACTGCCTTCAGTTTTCCACCAAGTTTTATGGTATTTAGAGAAACATTTTCCTTGCATTTTACAAGGATAGTGTCATTAGATTAGCCTCATTAAAACAAATACATATCTGTTTCTCTCCAAACCACAACACTTGATACCATATCATGAATGGAGATTAGACTGTTTGTCAATTTGGTTTTGAAAAAATCCATGTTGGCCTTTATTTATCACTTTGGTATTTTTTCCTCTAAAAGCTTACAAAATATGTCTTATTTGTTACACATGGTCTCCAGTTCTCAGTACGGTTATCTGTCCCCTTTACATGCAGGTAACATCTCAGATTTGCCCAGCATTTTTATGCATTTATTTTTAAAAACTTCAGCTGACTACACAAACTAATGGTGATCCCCAGACTAAGAAACAGGTGACAAAAAAAAAAAAAACGTAATTGAATTTCATCTGCTTTTCAACACTTCTGTAGGCATTCTTTCCTATGTTCTTTCTTCTAAGGAGAATTCCTACACCTCTGTTTCTGGAGTCAGCTGGAACTGCAGCTTATCCTGCAATAAAGATAAGCCTAAAACAAGAAGTGCACTGAACACTTTCTCATCACCACCTGTTACACTTCTTTGCCCAGTAGCAGAACTCCTCGTTTTTCTTACTGCTAGACAAACTACTCAAGGTCACTACCTGATGCCTTTGATAACTCAGAGCATCATCACAGGTTTCTTAACAGTTCAAACATGATAAACAGACACACAGACATGGACCCACATGAAAAAAGGCTCTCTGAAGACAGGCCCATACTAATGCACACAGCTTACTGCTACGTGTTGTACAGTAGGATGTCTTTATATGTATCACACATTTCTATAATCATATCAACCTTTGAAACGTGACTTTCAAATTGTTTGACATACCTTTATAATGTTGTCAGCTCTCAGCCAAATATGTAAGAGTCACTTGCTGGAACATTGGGGAGCTCATAGCCAAAACTCATGCATCAATGTTTTTTTTGAGAGCTAGGAGGAAAGAAAACACAAAATCAGACGTGGAATATAAACAAATAAGAGTATAGCATTCTCTTACAGCATAAAATCATTTGGCTCAAAACCCATGTCAAGCCAAACTATGAAGTTGCTACAGGGCTCATAATAGAGTCAAGAGACACAAACATTTTCATCCTGGGGAAAAAAACATTTCTTCATTTAACATATTTGCCTTTCTATCCCAGTTCAATAAAAGAAGGCTTCCAATGTGTGTACTAAATATAAAAAGTTTCAGTCATAACACAGAAACCTTTCTGTCTGAAGATAAAATTTTATTAATGTAAACAGTTTTTAAAGAAAAAAAAGTACTTTCTTTAAAGAATACAAAACAAATGTAACTTCCTTCTGAAAGAAAATGAAGTTCATCCCAACTAGCCTTTTCCAAAAAGGTGGCAGCCAAGGGATTTCTGCAAACTTTTCATCACTCAGCCTCCTAACTGTCTGCACCCTAATTTAGCAAACACGCAGCCGCTGCCCCCCTTCAGGTTGCAGTCAGGCTGGTCTGGCAAACGGGAAAACCAAGTTTCGTGCTGCACATGGAGTGATGTGGGAGCTCCCTGGTGCTAAAGCAGCCTTCCCGCCGGCCTCTGCCCCGTGTCGGGATGAGCTGCTGCTGCTGCAGCCCCGCGTGCTGGCTCTGCTGGGCACCTGCCTGGGGCTGAGCTCACCCGCCTGCGGAACCACGAGGGCACTGCTGATCACGTAAGCAAGGTAACTGCCTTGCTGCAGGGCTCACTGTTGGAATAGGCCTGGGCCACAAATGGTTAAGCATGAGGAAGGTGCAAAGCGCAAGGCAGGGTCGCTGGGTTTGGGTTCTGGAAATTATGACCAAGGAAAATACTTATATGCAGTTGCTATGATTTTATATTTATATATATATACATACACAGGCATACATGCTATTTATTATATAACACACACACACACACACACAACTGAAAGCAGGACATATGTGCCCTGGCACCACACGCAGCCACCTGCCTAACGTCACATTATTTGAGTCCAGCTCCTGGGGTCCCCCAGCTTGGCAGTCAGCCTTCAAAAGTCCAAATTCACCAAAAAAAAGGTAGAGATAAGAGAAGAATTTAAGCAAAGGTGTTACATCAGTTTCCCTCAGCTGCCCTTGCTCAGGTGTTTGCTTTTACCTGTGCTTTATCACACTGAACAGGAAGCTACCAAAGACCATCCACAAGCAACTCATTTTTAAGAAATGACTATTTCTTATTACCAGCTACCAAAAATATTTATCTTGTTCAAACTTTTTACTTGTGATATTTGCTCTCTACTCTGCCCCTGTCATTCCGATTAGAGCTGTAATAGAATGGAGGAAGTTTGCAACAGAAAAATGAATATGAGTTTCCAGCAAATGCAAACCAGACAGCACAGAGCACTCCTTTAAACTGGCTGATAAAAGAGCTGGCATTAACCCTTGATGGGCAAGGCTACAAAGTCATTTCAGGATGTCATTCGGCCCTACTATGAGTAGTTCCCTACATTTTAGCTTGGGAGCTCTGGCACTAGTGCAGCCGTCGCCTAAGCCTGCCCTGGAACCGAGGGCAACAGGGGCTGTGAGGGCAGAGAGCAGAGCTCTGCTGCCCACTGCAGAGCTGCAAGCAGCCAAGTGTGCTCTCCTGGTCCCGAAGTTAAAGATTCTGGTGCCACTGCTACAAATTTAACAGTACGAGTTAAACAGAGGAACTCCGAACAGCACAAGCAACCCCCCTCTTGGGGGTCGAGAAGATGCCAGTGCAAGAAAAACAAAAACTAGAACATTTGGGGCACATGAGAACATGTTAGATTTGCCTGCTTCAACAGCAGCAATAGATTAGAAGGCCGTATTTTCTGAAAACTTCTCTATTGTAAATATTGCTGGCAAAGCCGACAAAGACAAGCTGTGAAAAAGCTTCTGCAAAGTAACAGATTTGAAAAATAAGAGTACAAAAAAAAAAAACCCTTCACCCACTCCACCAAATCCATCTACCTTTACATTTCAGTGATGAAAAGCCATGTACCTTTTTTATTTTTTAATCATGTCAAAGTCCCCATAATTTTGCTATGAAGCTGGTCAGTCTGCAGAGCTCCACGGCAGCTACAAACAGCCCCACGACCCTCCCACGGAAAAGGCCATGGAAAAGAATCCGCCCGGAGTTTGTGCTGGCCAAGCCAATGGATGTGGCCAGGCACAACTCAGCAGCCCTGCTTACCAAGCTGGTAACTGTTTTCCCAATAAAGCCACTTCTACCATTTCAAGTTGGATTTAAGTTAAAGATCATGATGCCAAAGAAGTGAGTTGGAGTCTACGCCGGCTCTGCCAACAGGTTATACACACACAAAAGAAAATGCTGATACTACAGACACTCAGAACACCACTAGTTTCCTCTGCAGTCCTGATGTATAAGCATTATGGCACAATGATCCATGTCGCTGAAGACACATTTTATTTGCTAAAACCCTTGATACTAATGGTTTTCTTTTGTAAACTTTCACTGTGAAGGAGACACACGACTGCTAACCCACAGCCACAAAGCCTCCGGGAGGACAAGGCCTTAGACTTTATTTTCACAAAAGAGTTCTAAAACCATACGAGTGCTTTTCAAATTTTTATTATGATATATATTTCACATGATTTAACTTCAAAGAGCCTTAAGATTAAGTTACAGATTCTTGCAATACTTGCTGTAGACTTTTCTTATGGTATTAAAAAAAACCCTATCAACAGTAAGTGAGAACATATGTTTAAGACTAGGGTAGAGCTTATTCCAAGAGGCAAAAATTCCATTCAGCTTTAAGTAATTATTTTGAACAGCATACATATTAAAGAAAATATTTAAACTTACTTATATACTCAAAGTATGTGGCAAAGTATCTTGTAATTCTCTAAGCTCAAAACACTGCAACTGTGGCAATCTTTAATTAATTAAACCCTGTTCTTAAAGTTCCTCCCACTCAAAGCACCCCCACATCTCCAACAACTTGAGTTCAGGCTGCTCTCTGCCACGGGCATTGGGATATTAAGTATTTTTACTTTCAGGAGACGCTCAGAAATACCGCGTGTAGGGGCCACAGGAACTTTCAGAGAACAGAAACCGTGGGGGAAAAACTCTAAGGTTTTTTCCCCACCTTCACTCCACATTTGGAGCTACCGAGGCCACGTCTTGGGCCTCACTGCCTACCCCGTGTATAAACGCTCGGCACGGACCGGCGCTCCACAGGCACCACAGCGGGATGGGGAACACGCACTTACCACCAGGAGGTGCAGAGAAACACGTACTGCTACGCAGAGCTAAACACGACACTGGTAAAGAAGGCTTAGAAAGGCTTACATTGAAAGCATCAGTTAAGTCCCACTTTTTTGTGTCCAAAGATATTCTTGAAGCCTACTCATCATGCAGGCAAGCAAGAGCCAAAGGAAGACACCCGAGTCTTACACATAAACACCCGAAAGACTCATCAACTCTCTACTCGAACCCTGAGGAAAACGGCAAACGTGATGCTTTGTAAAAGGGAGTGACGAGCACAGGATCAGCCACGGGAGGAGGAAAAATAGGAAAATCTCGCTGCCTTCGAATTTTATTCTTTGTTGCAGCTCCAATAAGCACGTCTTATCGCGCGTGTGGATGGCAATGGCAAAGAAAAGTCTCGGGAGCCCTGCCACGGAGAGCTGTTTGCAGCCCTTGACCAACCTTAGTTACATAAAGGCGGGAGATAAAGAACTGGAGCGCTCGGGGCGCAGGGATTCTTGGCAGCCCGGGAATAACAACAGTCTCCCTTTCCAAGTGTTATGGCTATGCACAAGCAAGCACGAGTGTGCCCAACGCGGACGGAGCCCTGGAATGTAAATATTTTCAGAGGAGAAGGGATACATCCCTCCTGCTCAAGCTACAGTCTTCTCCTTGCCATTTCGTCTGCGTGTCAAGTTTATTAACAAGGAGAGAGCACACAAGCATAAAACACCGTGTATCCATCTGCTAATAGTTATGGCCTAGCATTTTAATTATACTACAACATAACTCTTGAGCTATGTAGCATAAAACACCAAAAAATGGCTTTATCCTGCTGTGCACGTCTGTTCCTATGAGAACAAGTCAACGCTATGGAATAAGACACACAGCAAGACCTCTCCTCAAAGGCCCTAGCAGAGGCACAGCCATAGGCTGCCCACACCCGTCTACCCAAATGCAAGTTTTTCACTTCTACCAAGGGCAATAAAGTCAGGGGAGGGGGTAAGAATAACTATGGGGGACATAAAAACCGTGTTTCATTCGTGGTTTATGTAAGCTGAGCACCCCCACAGCCCGTGCCCCACAGACCCCCTCCCGGGGCTCCCTGCACCTCCCTTCTCCAAGGGCCCCTTCTCCACAGGCTGCGAAACGGGAGTGTGCACAGAAGGAGCTTTGCTGCAACCAGCTCCTCTCTGCCGCCCTCACCGCGGCCTTCGCTCCTACAAACCCTTGTTCTTGCCGAGGTCTCGCCCCACTGGGCCCCCCAGTTCCACGGGCCCCCGCTCAGCCCTCGTGCTGCTCGTCTTGCCGTTTGCCCCGCTCGTCTGGCCCGGCTGCCGCCGCCCTCGGACCTTTCCCTTTCCAAGGGCCACGCGCCGCTGCCGACACCTTCCGCACGAGCCTCCCTGCCGTTTCTGTTGTACTCCATGCTAAAGAGTCTCCCACGCAGCAGGTGAAACTGCTCTTAATAGGCACAGACAGCAAAGGCTGGAAAAAGTCCTTCAAAGGATTTTCTCTTTGAGGAATCCAAGGCTTCGAACGCCCTGGTTAGGAAGCCACGAGCAGCCTGTGAAGCCTTCTCTGCTCTCCCAGCCTCCAACAGGGCAGCCGGTTCCCACTCACAGACGGTCAGATCGGTTCTCAGCAGCTTGTGGCTTGATGGACATGAGGGTCCAAGATCAGGAAGAAACAGGTTAAAAGCACTACCAAACCCAGACTCTGTGTGACGTTGTGTAGCTGCTCTATTACTATCAAAAGTTGTATGCTACAAGAGAACTGGTGTATCGCAAAATGAATCCTCTTAAAGGCAGGTCACTGTAACAGAGGTCTCATTTGGACAGCAAAGCAACGAGGTATTTCATTTACAACGGAATATTGATCTGTCAATAGTTATGTTTATGTAGAAACTACAGCATCCTACAAGCAACGGGAAAAATCTTTAGCTATCTTTGCACTAAATGTGTAATTTAGAGACTATAATCTATTC
Source organism: Nothoprocta pentlandii (assembly GCA_013398315.1). Lineage (NCBI taxonomy): Eukaryota > Metazoa > Chordata > Aves > Tinamiformes > Tinamidae > Nothoprocta > Nothoprocta pentlandii. The sequence continues at coordinate 322,819 of VZSG01000785.1, forward strand.
GTATGCTCCAACATGAAAGCAATGTGCCTGTTCAGGTCCTTCCCAAACCCATCATTTTCACACCCTCCCACAAGGCTTAATTTTTGCGGCCCTTCACGCCAAAGCGCAGCTGACTTCACAAAAGCTACTCGCAGGAAGTCACACTGCACTCAGAAATACCATATGGTCACTGAACAAGAAAATAACCATGGTTACAAAACCAAATTAATGCCACTGGCCACTGTGCAGAGAGATAGCTGTGGACTCGCTAATTATCTGAGGTGCTCATTATGTATTTCAAAGTTGGAAAGTAATTCTATACTTCTATCAAAGCTAATAAATCAATCATCTCTGTTAAAGGCTTAAAGGAGAAGTAAAGCTTACTGCTCAAACCTGTAGTTAACATATGAGAAACATTACTAGGAAAGCCATTCAGAAAGTTTCCCCATGGGAAAGGGTGAGATTATGAGAACTAAGTGTTTTCACATGTTCTTTCTACCTTTGTTCTTTTATAGTCTTATTTTTCACCTCTTCTATGGTAAGAGGTTTTTGGGGGTGGGGGTACTAATCTGAATCCCATCTCTTTCTTCTCGGGGTCCTTGGGGACAGCTCTCTGCCACCAGTGCCCTTTGCTCCTGCCACCAGTGCCCTTTGCTCCTGCCACGGGGACTCTGATGACCCGGTTGGACACTCCCCATCACAGCCAAACTGGCAACAGCAGCAATTTCGGAAAGAAACGGTGGGTAGAAAGTCACCTGAAGGGACAAGATAACTATTTCTCAGTGCCGTAAGCCTGTCCAGCGAGAAGCAGCACGCAGGCTTCGCCCCAAGTTCACAGGCTGTGAACCAACGGGCCCGGGAAGTCACCACCGTCCCCAGCCAAGCGCGAGCCTGAGCGGGAGCCCCCACTTCCCTTTTTTATTTAATGACTTCCAAGTTATCTACAGCACAGGTTTGTTCTTATGTATATTCTAGTTAAGCAAAGGGTGGGTTTTTTTTTTTTTTTTTTTT
>VZSG01000785.1:341983-365432 GCA_013398315.1 Nothoprocta pentlandii
GGCCGTGGGAACACATGAATATCCGTAGGACAGTTGGCTACACCTGGAATTTTCTGTAAAAGCAAAAATTGCTTCAAGGAGTCATTCCTTCAGCATTCAAGATCACATATTGGATGCTAAAGCATCCAAAAGGAAAAAAAAAAGATAAGGGAAAAAAAAAAAAAAAAAAAAAGAGAGAGAAAATGACTAATGGGAATAATTTTGACCATATGTTTTGACTGTAGTGTTGCATTATAAAATCCTGGGACTCGTAGAAGACTTATCACAAGACATTCCGTGTAATGGAAATCATTTAAGTTTCAATATTTCATCCAGCAGTGCAGACAGCTCTGTGGAGTGTTCCACATCAGCTGAAGTATTTATTGATGCTGGCCGCTCGTTTACATAGCTGGAGTTACAAGGTTAAGAATTCAGCTCTCAAATTTTAAATTTGGGAAGAAATTGGCAGAAATGCCAAGGAAACTGGACACCCAGCAGCCTGCACGAGGGCCTTTCGGTGACTCACAGCACTTGAGAGGCTCAGTGCTCCCTTCTGCTTGGGGTCGTGTCGTTTTCAGTCTTTCCCGTGAGACTCGGGCTTGGGGTAAAGCATTATTTGCATGGAGACCAATTCATCCTTGCTTGCAATGACTGCGTTTCAGAAACCTAGTTTTCACTAGCTCACAAAGAAAAAAGCTTTTGAGGGGAATATTATTATGGGGGAAAAAAATCCAATGTTCTAAACCATTACACTCAGTCTACTACTTTTTCTTATTTTTTTTTAATCCTAAGAGAAAAAATCATGTATACAACAGAGCACCCCTGACTTGCCTTGTCACCTGACAGCCCAGTGCTTGGAGAACTTTGTTTACTCCATGAAGTCAGCCAGAAGCCACACAGGCCCATGCAAAACCAAGTTTGGGACATGCTTTTTCTCAACTACCTCGACCTGTCAGGGAAAAGCATATTTTAAAAATCCGCCCAAAATGTTGTCCAGAGAACTCCTCCTGCATAGCGCTTTGCACCCGGCGCTCGTCCAGATGTTCTTCTCACGCTCTTGATGCAACTATATGTAGCTTAGGCAATGCTCAATGTTTCATAATGAGACCAGGAGCATACCAGCTGCGATAAATATTCTATCAGCTTGCTTGTTCTATAAGGCCAACCAATACACTTTCTTATCACTATTGACCAAGATTTGAGTTTGCAAAGAAAATGCAGAAGTCGGAAAGCAACAGTGTATAAAATCATGTCTATTAGCGTTCAGCCACTTGCTTTACTGAATATTTCAGAGGATAGTCTTTACATGTTTTCAGTCAGCTAAAAATATTTTAATTCATTCAGTTCCTCTAATGAATGGGGAAAAAATTACTAGCCACCCAGAACCAAACAGGATGTTGCAGGCTGCATTAAGCATTCCCGAATACTGAACTGCACTGTACTGACCAAAGCAGAATGTTTTCCATATTGGAAAAGTGATCGGCTAATGATGACAGGCCCAACAGCCCTGTGGCAGAGAGGAAGAGTTGCATTTAAATGGGGACCAGATGGCAGAAGCTCCAACTATCTCTTAGTGTAAATAAAGTTGTAGGTGCCACAAAGACTGCACGAGACCCTCCCTGAGCTCCTCTCTTCGGTGGTGATGTTGCTTTTTCCTGCCCTGAGCACAGAAATCATGCAGTGCTGAGCAGGGGAGAACATGTGTTATCCTATGATGGCCTGACAGTCATTCATTCATGGCCTATAAATTATTTTCATCGAGTCATATCAGAATGGCAACAGTCAGGATTTAATGGCTGAGATTTTACTTTATGGATGATGTTCTGAAGTTGCATTAATCTTGGCAAAAATACTTCCTTGAGAAAAATGCACTGATCCCTAACTGATCTATATTTGACACCTTGTACTCTAAGGTGGCATTTTTCACTCACAGAGCATTTATCCTTTCTCTGAGAGCCCTCTTCATCATCTTCAGGTTCCTGAGGACAGAACAATACATCGTTCACGAGACAAAAAGAAACTAATCATAGTGACATCAGGTGGGAGCCCTGACTATCCCAGTATTTCTTGATTCTGGGTCCTATGGCAGAAGGCTGCCATATGGCTGTAGGCTGTAATATGACGAGGAAAGACACTTTCAATATTGGAGTCCACTGAGTGTATTTAAAATATATCTTGAAAAGCAACAAAGCAGAAACACCAGGTGAAAAGCTGCTATTTAGTTCTAGAAATTGATCAGTTTTACCTTAGGGATAAAAACCTATAGTCCAGTCCATCTTAGATATGGAGCTGGGAAGGTGAGCTGGATTCCTTTATGGCCCAGGTTTCAAGCAAGTTCCAACTGCAGAGTCTTTGTTGTCCTTTTATTCTCAGGTACTCCTTCCTCTATGTAAGCCCAATAAAATGTGAAAAAAATAGCCTTCTGTGGGTGCATTAGAGGCTTAAATTTAAGACAGAGTTACTAGGAAATAGAAATAACATGTAATGAGGAAGAAATCAAGCCCAAGTGTAAGATATCTGAATATGTCAGTAGATCTCCTGAGCAGAGCTCTATTCCAGCAGCTTTCTGGTGGACCGTGATACCAACCGTGATACCTCTAAGTTTATATGCGACACTTATCAGAAACATTATTTTGTGCCACATGGGAAAAAAAGGGACTTCAAAATGTTAGAAAATATGAGTATGAGTAAAATAATGGCCTTTCTTTAGTCTGCATTAAAACAGAGCATTTCAGAGTCTTGGGATCTGGCAGAGGAGAAGGGCTACTGTCAATCAGCTTTTGCTGTCCTAACAAAAATTTGCCCAAATACCCTAGTTCTAGAGAAGTTCCCTTAAGCGGAAGAGACATGGGGCATTTCACAGAGTTATATATATATATATGTATATATATATATATATTTTGAATGCTTATGCTTTTCAGAAAGATGTTTTAACCTCTTTAAGTCTAAATTCAATGTTGAACGTCAGAGTCCAACACTTGAGAGTTAGTGGAGTTTGATTCATCTTGAAGGAGCTCCTAAGTGCCCTCCGTCTCTGGAACACCAGAAGAATGACCAGCTCTCGTGTCTCATTCCTCTGCCTACAGGGCAGCAGGAGGGAGCTGCCCTGGATTGGTGATAAAGGGGCTGGAAGGTGGCTCCAAGAGCTGGATCTGCGGCAGGTTCTGCCTCAGGGTTCCTATGTAATTCCTCTGTCAATTTTGCCAGTTTTTCTGTAATTGCTGCCTGGTGCTGGACTCCAGCCTGAAGCACCCGCTGGCACAAGTTCTGACCGTTCATAGCTGCTGTAGGAGGCTACAATAGCACCACTATCCACGCTGCAAAGTGCTTAATGGGCATAGCATTTCTCACTGGATATCCTAAATGAGCTGACTGCCCACAGCTTGGGCTCTCATTTGTGTGCTGCCAGAAAGAAAATTACACGGACAGAGCTTTCAGATAGTTTGTGGGACACCCTGCTGAAGAGACGGGGAGAAGGAACAAGTCCCCGCTCTGTGACTTGGGCGTCACACAGCAAATACAAGAGGACAGAACACATGGGTGCATAAAAGACACCGATAACAGGCCACGTGCTCTTAAATGAGCCACTATCCTGTCCATAGAGCCAGGCAGTGCTCTTCTGGACAAGGTGGTTCATGATCTTGTAATTAAAGCCTGTCATGATGCATAAGGACAAGGGACTGAATTCAGATTCCATAAGGAACTCTAGCTCTGCCTGTTCATACTTTCAGAGTAATTAATTTTGCCATCTTAAGTTGCTTTCTGGTCTTTAAATGCACTGTAATAATTTTTATTTATAACTAACACATCATATGGTAATAAACAGAACTTAATCTAAGCATCTGTCAAAAAGGTATAAATAAAGATGTGGTGTTTATTTAAAAAAATCACTGACAGGAAAAAAATGTATTTAATATAAGAGGATGGAATAAGAACAAGTAGCTTCTCAAATAAAAAGGGTCAAGCATGGGTCTAATTGTGCTTAGAAAAGTTGTTTTTCTGTGAAAGGATAAAGAGATTAGTTAACAATATTTCACTGTCAGCACAGAGGGCTGTACAGAGCAGGACTCTGCCTTGGCCATCTATACTTTGTATTTTCATAAGCACAGGGGTTGATGCAATATGTGACATATCTATAAATACATCTTTGCAAACAAGCTGAGAGCAATCTGAAAAAAAAGAGAAATACAAAAGAACGTCTATAAATAGTCTGAAATACAAACAAACACAAAACAACAAACCAAAACAGAGTGTAAGTAAATAATTTCAGGGATCTGCACTTGGCCACAGTGCGAAACAGCTGCTGAGGTAGCAGCCGTGGTGAGGCCCAGCTGGAGGCTGCTGTTCCCTTTTGCACATGACAGCATTTGGAAAGCATGTGGCCAAATTCGAGGAAGTGCAGAGGAGCAATGGGAAAGAGGAGCTACCTCGGGAGCCAGACTGAGGCTGCCAGATGCAAAGAGATGGTGGTGCTCAGAGGCACGGTAACAGTCAAATATGGAAAAAGATAACGAACCTCAAAGGAGTGATTTGTTAATATGGTGCAAAATAAAATTCAGCCAGCAAGATCTAAGTTAAACACAAAGAAAAAGTTTTCCAATGAGAAGCGTTAATGCTAAAATCGGTTACCTGGGGAGGTAGGTGATGCCGTAACCATCGTTCCTCTAGGAGACCTTCCGAAATCATTGGACAAGAGTGCTGAGAATCGTTTTGTATCAAACGGACAGACAAAATGTTCAATTTCAAATTCTTATTCTTATTCATCCTATTTTGGTATCACTGAAAGTGGTTACATTACAGTCATCAGGCCTTTGCCACCGTTATTAAATTGCTCCTTTACTCCCACTGAGGCTGCATCTGGTTACCCCACAGCAACAGGCGCTCCTGGTTTGCTGTGGTAAAGGCAGCCTTTTGGAAAGGCCAGTAGGCTAATAGGTATCTAGTCTAAATTATTTCATTTTTCACACTGTTTATGATGTCTGACTGAAATAAAATACTTATTTTCCATGCAGTATTTTATATCATGGTGACAAACCTCTAATTTCAGGAAGTATTGGAAAGGGGGACTCTGTTTTTTGAATATTGAGTGCATTCCGATTAATCTCTCCTTAATGTAAGCTAATCAATTATTAACTTACTAAGTAAATTTAACTAACTTCAAAATAACTTACTAAGAAATGAAGTGGTTGCAATTTGAACTGCCCAAAACGGGAGACGGAGCCCCCAGGGGGGCCTGGACTATGAAGGAAAACCAAAAAGGAAGTGTTAATGGAGAAAGCAGAAAGCCGAGTCCACCCAAGGAGCTGCAGGTAGCACCATGCTGTGCTGTATGAAAGGATCCACCAGTTTGTAAAGCAGAAAAAAAAAAACCCATGGGTCTTTTTAATTAATCTCACAGGCTGCTGTCCCTGGCTGGTGCATCCTGTGCACTGCGTAATCCCATAGACAGGAGATTTTTTAACTGCAATAAATGTGCATAACAGCTATATAGAGATATGAATTTGGAAAGATTACCTGAAGGCACTTGTGGGAGCAAAATCATTTGAACCACTTCCAAAATCAGGCCAAAATGGGACAGATGTAAATAGTTTTAACAGACTTCTTTTCTTTCTCCCCAGCATCACCTTTCATACAAGTGACCGTGCTCAGCTTCTTAAAGGCTTTAGGTTTTTCTCAAGTCTTTAGAAACTTGTTTCATCCTTGTTGCTTTCCCTCCCTCCCGGGCTCCAGAAAACCACTATCCAGGGGCTCATGGGGAGAATTCCTGCTCCTCCTGTTTCCTTCCTCTTCCGTGCTGCACTTTTCCACAGTGTCACCATTTGCAAAATAAATTATCCTTGCTAGAGGTTTTGCTCCTTGAAGGTCTTTTTTTTTCTCCCCCTCCTATTTGTAGAAGCTCCCAGCCTCTTCCTGCTCAAAGCTATCCCTCAGAAGCACCATTTCAGGACAGCTGTACAGCTGATATGGAAGGTACAAGGCAATTCTTCATGTTTAAAGGATTCTTACAATTCAGAATAGCGTGACTGAACGCGAGGATTCTCTCCTCATAAAAGATTCATAAAAGAATCTCCCTCCCTGTAAATAAAGCATCTAATTCTATACACTATAATTTTTATCCCTGAATTATAAAGCATTCCAAACAGTTCAGTCCAGTAAAAAAAGAGAGAAAAGCTCAGGAATAACATCAGGAATGGCCAAAACCCATTCACACAGCTACTTTGGAGCACCTTTTGGATTGCTGTGGTCCGCTGCAGCAGTTCCGGACTCGTCTGCTGACCTGCAAGCAGGCAGCACGCCGCTGAGCTCAAACCACGCAGCGCCCTTAGCAGGAGAAGCTGAAAATAAGAACGCCTGAAGAAAAACCAGGAGGACTCAATCTTGCATCATAGAGATTGGCCACTATCTCAAAACCTCAGCCTACATGGGCAATTTGCTGTAATTAAACAAGCAACATGTCAAAAGAAAAGCAAAAAACCTGAAACACCAAAAGTTTTTTTTAAAGAATGTGCTTTTTAAATATTTTTTTTGCTTATTTTTAATTAATTTTTGTTGCTGAACTTGATCTTTGCTGGAGGTGCCCAATAAGGTCTGCAGAACTATTTTCCCTTTTCTTCCTGAAGTTATAAAGCTGAAGATACAACTACACATCAAACAACTAAAAAAATCCTTGAGAACATCTAGCATCAGTCATGTTCTCTTACTACTACAACTGCTATTTATTTTTTATTTGCACCTCTCTTGCTGCAAGCCAAGGAAAAATAGCATAGATTTATTTATACGTGAGATTTTGTTACTAGTTGAAAGTTAAGAAAAATAAAGATTTATAATGATAAGCAAATTCAACCATGAAATTGCCACCGTGGTGCCACACAGGAGTAATACAGTAAAGCTCCTATGGCAGAATTTTAGCAGTAAGTCACTTTATGAAACTATGGCAACAAATAGATACAGTTGTGAAAAAAATACCTGCCATCAACATATTAAAAAGGAAATTCATCTACAGAACTTGCTCTTTAAATGTCCTGGAAAAGTAAATAAGGAAATGCAGGCACTGAGCTCGAGGCAGCAGCGACCTCAGGGCCTGCTTCTATTTGACCTGTGGACAGGTTCAAACTTGCAGGTTTAGCCTGAGATTAAGAATAGGTAAAATGGGGAGCGGCACAGCAGTAAAACAAGGGAGAAGAACCAGGGCCTGAGCTCGTGGGAATTGCTGCTTGCTGCACAAAACCCCTAGGGTGTCCAATACGCCTTGTGCGCAAGTGATTCTGCATTCTGCTTCCTTAGGCTAATTTTCATACAGAAACTGATCTAAAGCCACAGAGACTTAAAGTCATTAGTGTATTTTTACACTAAAAATTGAATGAGTCAATGCTGCCTCCAAAAATGAATAACCCTGGTTCCTGCTAACCCATCTGCCATCTGCTGGTAGTTTAGAGAAGGGTCCAGCAATCTGTACGTGCCCAACGACTCTTTAATGCAGAACACCAATATCCTAATAACCTGCAATGGCACAGAACCTGGCAAGCACATCATTTTGCATTGGTGCACACATGCACGCACACACACTGACACACACACACACACACACACCCATAGCCTTAAAATAAATAAGAAAGCCAGGAGTTTGGAAATTCCACCTTCTCCCTTCCTGCCACATAACTTCATGTGCGTAATTGCAGTTATTGACTTGCTTCCTTATGCATCCCATTCATCTAACTCTGAACTGCAGAACTGCCACATCACTGTGACTTACTTGTTAGAGCCCTCCTTTAGACACACTCCAAGAATGAACTGTTCTCCTTACTATATTGGTATTAAATTGGAGAAAGGAATACTCACCACAGACTACTCCTTTCTACGAACATTTTAAATGATGAAACAAGAACATAACACATTGATTGCTTATTTTTATTTTAAATAGTTTTCCGAAACTAGTGCTGATATACAAATTGTCAAACTATCAAACCTAAGACTGCATGACGACTGCCTTCGTGAGCTAAGGCCGTTGGCTCCGTCTCACCACGGTTTCTTCCATTCCGTCCATGAGTTGGACTCATCAAGACGCCACCTCCAGCCCAGGGGGGCCTTACTACGTGTCAAGCTGATCAAGAGCCTCCTTGGCTGCTCAACGACACTGGCTGGAATTTGAAGGTGTCTCCAGCGGGGAATGATCCGAGCAAATCCATGACCCGCGGCCGAAGGGCACTCGGGAGCTGCGGACAGACACGCACGAGCGGGGTCCTCCTCGGCAGACAGCCCTTTTCAGCAGCCTCTACTCCTTCCTTACTTGGGCCAGTCTGGAAAATCAGATCTGTCTCGGGCTGCTTTGTTGATTTGGCAATAACGGTCTCCAGAGACAGATTTGGTGGGAGAAGTAATCAGCATCAACAGGATTTATGTTAACGCTGAAGCTTCAGTTTTAGATGCTCGGCATAGGAAAGAGAGGAAATATTAGATATGATGCCCCAGTCATCAAAGAAGAAATTTAACATCTCTGAATCGACATGGAAAGCAGACGTGTTGCTGCCTCTCACGTTCCCTATGTACTGAAGCTGGAGATATGCCTCAGAAGTTTATTTTATACACAGACAGTTAAAAATACATTTTAGTAACGTTTCTCATAAAAATTGTACAAATACCACAGTACTGAAACCAGGGCAACAAAATTAAAAAGTCAGGAAGAAATATTTACAAACGCATTGTATTGTACTGAAATTGCAAGATTGGAAGTTGCTAAAGTGCAAAGTCGGCTATATTCTACACAGACACAGGCATGTTTTCTTGCTTATACTATGAACCAATACCATCATTACAGATACACCACATTTTCATGCTGAACATTCAAGTAACCAAATGTTTTCCTTAGGCTGATGCACAAAAATCCTCCTGGAATCCCGTGGGAGACGGGCACGGGCCCCCAAGGGCTCAGTTCAGTCCTTTGGTTTTAGGAGTGCCACATGCCAGGTGGAGATTAACTACTGTAAACCCAGGAACATGAAGCATCGAGGAAGTGTGAAGGTCTCCAAGCGTGATTCTTAGGGAGCTTACCAATTTGCTTTTTAGTACATTATGATGATCAGTGCATTTTCAAAAGCACAAAAATAGACGGCCCAATGCTCAGTATTTTATTCAGCAACAGTTTTGTCCTTGTTCAGACTGCCTTATTATATGAACAGCACTTGCAGGTTTAGCCATCAGAGCCTCTACACCCAGAGGCCACAAAAATGGGCTCTTACAGCATAAGAATATTAAAAAGTCAGCATTCAAAATACATTATTAAAATGATCTATTAGAGGAAACCATAATAGAAGGAAAGTGACTACAAGGTTTCCAGGTTAATGGAAACTTCCAGTCAAATCACCTATATTCCTCATGATACAGGACAGTTAATCTACAAATTATGTACAAGAATCCTCACCACTTCCAGCCAAAAACAAAGAACTTGCTGACTCAGTTCATATATTTGCTTGACAAAGCAAACAATCTCAAGTTCCTTTTTCTTGGGCAAGCCTCTTTAACGTTTGCCAGAGGATTTTAAACGACAAGGAAACAAACTTTGTCTTGAAAAGCGTTTCAGTAAATTAAGTTTGTTGTATTAGGCTATTTTTAAACTACTGCATCATATTTACCAAAACAGCTATGGCATAAGAGGTTACACAACTAGGCTTAAGTAATGCCATAATCTGACACAATCCAGTTGCTTTTACCTAAAGCTATTTACAGGGAATTTGATTCAAACAAACCACTTGGTTTGAGAAAGCATCCAAAGAATTAAAAAACGGCAATTCTATAGTATAATCTTTTCTAAGCTTTTTGGGGGGAACGTTTTAAAATAAAAAGAGCAGATCTTAAGATATACATACATCAAAATACATCCATGGCAAAAAGCCTCACTGGAAATGAGTCCCAGTGCCCACGTGTGCGTTAGCAAACAGAAGTCTGTGCCATAGTGTGTAGTAGATAGGAGGGAAAGCGAGGGGCAAGGAGGAAAATGGATCTAGAAGGAACCATTAAGTAGGTTGAGACCTACTGGCATTGACAGAGAGATGTCTGAAAAGTCATGAGCAACTGACAACTCAGGATTATGAAATCCAGTGAAGTGAATCTTGATGCTTAAGCAGGCCAGGCTAAGCAGATGACTACAGCTGTAATGAGTTTTTAAGGGTATTAAAGTATGTATTGGCAGAGAAAGACCACACTCCATTCTGGCAAATCCCAAGCTAAGTCTTTTAACTATACAAGAAGCCTAAAAAAAATCAGCTGATCAAGTTATGAAGAGATCTGAGTGCTCTCCATCACACAAGCCCCAGTTGCCTCTTTCCATTTGCTGTGCAGTTGGAAGGCATGGACATGGTTTTGATATAAATCTCTCTAGCCATTTACTATCCTACACCCACATAAACTCCTTCAAAACAAAAACCTGCTCTTCCAAAGTGATCCTCTGGATTTTGTACTTAGTTTTCAAGAGCAAAAATGGTTGAAAAGAAGATTCATCACTGGATGGAGTGAGTTTTGCATTTGATTCACCCATGGCAGTCATCCCCAAGATCTTCTTTGTCTTTTACAGCAACGTACTTTGGTCCAATATCAGAGGAAGACTCTCATGTTCATATAAACCATCCCCTCAATAGTCTTTTTCCACAAGCCATCAAGGAGCTACACACCTGCTGAGCTAGTCCACATCCATAAAAAAGAAATTCAAACACGGAGCCACTGACTAGTGAAAGGAGAACCTAACCAAACAGCACTATGCTAGGAATGCATTCACAGTTCCTTCCCTGTCAAGAGCAAATAAGTCCATGCTGTGTTGAAACCCGAACATCTTCAAGCAGCTCTGTTACCTGCTCAGACAGAATGAAGGGCAACTGGGATCTAGAGAGCACAAGGCTCTCACTCCAACACAGGCATCAGATATCACCCTCTTACATTTGCAACAAACCAGAGAGCTGTTGTTGATATTGATGTTCTGGAGTGCTAGTACTGAAGAATATTGTCACATTTTCCACAGTAGAAGACACAGAGGCAGCAGGTTCTACCAGAGACTTTCTTCCTCAGTCTTCGCTGGACTTCACTTTTGGCAAATTCTCTTCATATGGAGCTAATTTCAGTGTGAATCTGAGAAGCTGGAATACATCACTGTTTACTTCTGGTGTACAGGAAATCCAGAGCCTGGTGCCCTGATTGTGTCATTAGCTCCTCAGCTCATCTTCCCTACCTGTTCTCCTGATGGCTTCTTACAGAGGGAAACAAAGCATCTTATTTACAACCCCATTAACTTATCCATGACAGCTTCATAAATCCAAATTCAGCTTTTAAGTGCTATGGGATTTTAACCATCCACAGCTCTCAATCTTCTAAAAATCTTTCTAAAATCAGGTACTGAGGATGAATGACACCAAGGCATTACCTTTAAGAGCTTTCTCATTAATTGTTGCATCACTTTCACATGCAATCTGACACAAGAGGATTTTAATGTAAGGAGATCTAGCTAAAACACCTTACTGTCAACTCCGATACATGAACAGGAATCTTTGAAGGAAAGAGCAGAGCTTTAGAAGAATATAAACTGTGCTGTAATTATGCAGAACTGCAAGTTTTCCAGATTTTGTGAAAGCCCTGTGAAACACTATACAAAAGCTATATACCAAATCCAGCTTTTTTCAGTTACTACAGTTGAGAGAATCAAAACATGACAGGGACTTAAGCCTCTGGGACAAATCTAAATAAATATAACTGTTCATGCTATTATCTGCTTGTAGAAGTCAACATTATATAGCATATAATTTAATGGAAAATCCTCAAGTGTTACAGTCATGATTCCTTCTTTGCTATTTGTGGGTAGCAAAAACTAAAGCCATAAAAAGAAACTCTCTAGAGGCACAATAGAGACAATTAAACCCATTCATTCTATGATATCCTGCTAAAACCCAAAATAAGTCGAATATAAATACATTTCCTCCAAAAATCCACCACATTCTCAAGCAAGATAGATTCGTACTAACAAAACCAAGTTAAATTAGTATTGTAAATTAAAAAGAAAACTTAGAAAAAGGAGGATCAGAACTAAGAGTCCCAAAGTCCAATTAATAGAGTTTTAAAGGGAATTCAAAGCACTTATGGCACTTAAGAAATCTGGCAGCCGCTGTCTTTCTGAGGCTTTATATCTGGTTCCTTCAGAGGTTTTACATCTTCATCTGGTTTCGGTTTAGCCTGCAACCAAAATGAAAAGAAGATTTAAAATACCGCAAGTAAAAACCACTATATCTGCCAAGTAGTCAAGTAGTGCTAACTTTACATATGCTAATGTAATATTCCCCTCTTCCCAAAGCTAAAGGCCTTGAACAAGAGGGGCAGGGGGTAGGTAAATCAAGTCTTCTCTATTTCAGTACCCTTAAATGGATTCTCCTTTGAAAGAAACTTTATATACTATTCACTCCTGTAGCATCTCAGCCTCTCACACACATTCTGAATTTCCTCCTACTTGGGACTTAGTGACCCCATAACTTCCCTTTGCTGACGGTGCAACAAGGATTAACTGACTTGTCTCTCTGCACAACCCAAGTCTGAACTCAGGTGGGAGCCTGGTGTCTGTGCCCTTAACTGACCCGGGTTGCAGGTCAGAAGAGCAAAACGGCAACTTGGTACTGTATGTACAATCAGGTTAATAGAGAAAAAAAAAGTGATAAATAAAATAATCTTACAGTGTCATCCTTTGGTCTCTTGGTGAGATCAAATGCAGCAAGTGTTTCAGGAGTCCAGTGCGCATTTAGGGCAGGAAATTCAAAAGGAACAGGCTCCACTAAGCCATAGTTTGCTTTCAGTTCCAGCTGGGGTGCCTCTGATGGAACCTTTTGGAAGTAACTGCAATTGAATACAATAATACTTTTTAAGCTCAGCACACGATCTCTGCAAGTCTCACTTGCAATCTGAAAGGAAAACCACGTGACCTTTCACAGTGGCAGTCAGTACTGCTCTCATTGCACGTCATTAAGCAACACCCAAGACGTGTTCTAGTGACAAGCTTCTCAAAAACAAAAGCAATTCCTCCTTGGCCCTGCTCCCTTCCCAGTAACTATTTGGTTTCTTTCCAAGAAGAGGAGGATAAAAGGTAATCAGCAAGAGAATTCTGAAGCTGAACTAATAATGCTATTTTAAACTCCTTCCTGACTCTTTTTGAAAGATGCAGGAACTAAAAAATACCGATATCTCGCTCTTAGTTACACTAGAGGAGCTCCTAGCACTCTAAGCACACTCTTCATTGAAGACACGTCTGTGTCTCAACTTCCCTGCTAGCAAAGCAGAATAAGCTACCAGTCTTCTCCAGTTCCCCTCTGTCCTGTCCCTTTGCCTACTAGACCTCCCTGCAGATCTCTCTCGGGCAGAAGATAAAAAAAACCCAAAAAGGCAGATGGCAGAGGAAAGAAAACAGCTTAACCTCTCCCACACGTCAGGCCAACCTGCCCAACTGGACTGGGCTGGAAGAAGAAGGGCAATGCTGAACACCAGGTCAACAGCAAATGTGCTGAGAGGAAGTCAAGGATTAATTTGCAATTTTGCAAATTACATGGAGAGTAAAAGTTACCATCCTGTCCTGAAGCAAGAGCAAAGGAGGTGTTAACATTCCATACAGAGTACTGTACCAACCAGGAATTACTCACATGAATCCATTCTCTCGCTGGCATTTTTCTAGAGTGTTCTTAACCAAACTTCCTAATTTCCTAAAGAAGAGATGTCCAGAAGGTTTGGCTGTAGTCCCAGGTCCTTTGGTTTCTCCATATTCTTTGCACAATGCTTCAGCCTTGGCAAAAACTTCACAAGAAAGCATTGTAATAAAAGTCAGTTACACGAATCTATTAAATGGCAGTTCTGATTTACAGTTGCTTTAGTCTTAAGAGATACCAGACTCCATTCAGGCTTCTTATTTCTTGGAAATAAAATAAACATGCTCAAGGGTATACCTCCAGCCAAGATTTACCGCATCCAAAAAGCAATTGTGAACAACAGAGAAGAAAAAAAAAAAGGAGCTTTTTAGGTAGGGAGAAGGGAAGCATTCTTACTTGTAGGGCAAAAAAAAGAGTAAACCTTAAAATCTGGAGCATGTTACTGCTCTTGTAGAGAAACAAGAGTGGATACAAAGGCTTCTATGCAGGGTTGATGCCACAAGAAAAAAATGTAGTTCAATAAGGGACATGGAAAAGGGCACTTTGAACAGAGGGTATAACAAAAAGCACAAAATTTGTTTTATGGAAAGTAATCCAGTATAGTTTATGTTCACACTCATTTTTTTTCCTCATCTACTTTTAATATTGCTATCAAAACTTTCAAGTTAAACAATTTGAGTGTTTTTATGTTTTTACATGCTGTAATAAAGTAATGGAGTACAGGCCATTGAAACACAGCAAAAGTTATCAGTCTTCAGGCAAGACAGTTTGAGCAGCATCTCTGCATACGAGCAACACTCTTGAAGACAGAATGATGGGGGAAAGACTCTGAGTTACTGTAACAACTGTAGTTCACTCCCCTTATCTACCTTCCAAAGGAAAAGCAAGCACAGAAATTATCAAAACAAAAAAAAAAAAACCAAGCACACTATGGAAGGAGTCATAGTATATTTCTGTATTTTCACTATTTATGGTGTGCTAGTGCAAGTTTATGTTTTAGAGGTTGCTCTAATTTAACATATAGACCAGAAAGCAAAACGGCCAGACTTCTCCTTTAGCATTACTGTTGATGGCTCAAAACAGTCTTCATGGCTGAGAAGTTGAAATTTTCTGTAGCTGCCTTATGAAAAAAAGTCTTCAGTAAGATAGATCTAAAACAGACACTGCCTCCATTTGAAAAGTGTACCAGGAAAGCAAACACCACCCAATACTGCACAACAAAACACACATCATTTGCATCCTACAATCCCTTCTCAATCCTACTCACATTTTTCTGATTCCTGCAGAGATCTGATTGCTTCTCCACACTTGTCACTGGTCAGCAAAGTCTGACCATGGTAACAGTATGCCTAAGAGAGAGGACAACATTATTATCAATCAGACTCTGCTCTCCTTCCTTACATCAGAGTTGCATCTCTTTGAAGCTGTCATCACCTGCAGAAAGCTGGCAATTTGGAAAGGCACTCAATAGTGACTGCAACCTTAGGCTGAACAGCGTAATTCAGCATCTGCAGACACCAGCTAGGCCTAAAGTGACCTGTCTCAGGTCTGCATGTGATTTAGTCAACAGAAACCTGGAGCTGCATGAGGACTATTTTACCAAAAAAAAAAAAAGTAGTATTTAGCTTGATTCTCTCTACTGCAATGTGTAGCATTAAGTCCCACCAACACAGATACGATGAACCCCTGTCAAGATTGCAGAAATAAAGACTCTTAAAAATGGAAGCACCTGAATACTCAGTAACTGAGTCTGCTCAAGTCTGAACACCACTGTGTTCGGAAGATATGCTGCCTCCTTGAGATATTTTGCCATAGTCCCAGTAACTTTTGCATCCAAAAAATTCCCATTCCTGCAAACTCATGCTTAAGGATAGTGCTGTGGTCTACAGAGAACCAAAGAGCCTCCTATCAGGAGATATTCGGTTTAAACTACTTGCTAAAATCTGTAGCATAGGAACATTCCCATGAACTAATGCACACCTTCCTGATTATACCACGAGAAGAGACATAAAAATGTTAACTAAGCTGCCATGGCCCATTTTATACATTCTAAAAACAACAAAACGAACAAACACAAACACAAACTCTGACTCTCCCTTACCTCTCGCTCTTGTTAACAAAACATGCAGCTTTTAAGGAGAAAGATTACTTCAACTATTTAGTTTCAAACATTTTTACAGTACAAAAGAGCCAGGTCACAGTTTCTGACAGGCCACGAGAAGTGAACAGCAAGTCCAGTATCTGAGTGTCACTAGTCCCCTTCCCTGGGGCACCCCTGCCCTTGCTAGGAGAACAGTGACACAGAAGGGACAGGACCTGGAATGGCCACAAACATTATTTGAAGCTGGTTCATTCTTTTTCAGAGCTTTAGAGAAGATGATCATCTCTGAATTATGCCTAGAATCAGACTGTAATTCAGATAATGGAAAATAAATATTATGTTCAACCTGATCCAACTCACAGATGGCAAAGGTTCTATATAGCAGGGATTTCACCTGGCTCCATAATAACACTTCAAATGTCACTGACAGTGCAGAGTATCTCATCAAGACAATACTTGGCCCCCATTCCCTGTCTAGACAACATTAGGAATTGTGAACAATGTCAATCCAGTACTTACATAGGCCATATAGAAACAAGTCTTCAAGTTTAAGTACTTCCTCCATTTACCTACATAGGCTGGATCCAAACTGGATAGCGTTTGGTCTATGAATAAGCAGGCAACATTATTCTAAGACGTTTGTAAACAAAAAGCCCGTATAAACTTAAAGAGAAGCATTCTTCAACTCAGCAAGAGATCTTAAAGTGGTTAGAAGCAAGTTATAAAAGTTATTCCTGCAAAGGCACAGAGAAACCATGGAAAAAAAAAAACCCAAACAAGTATGCAGCTCACTGAACTATCACACACCTTCATAAACTATCCACTAAGCCTGGAGGTCTAGTTTTACTTAACAGCATTTCCACGTTTGCTAAGAGTTTAATTTCAGTTAGTGACCTATAAATGTCTACATGTGTTACGGCACTCCATCTTCCATATCGACTCTTGCATTTTTGCCCTTTTCTGACTCACCTCAGTGAGCCCACAGCTGAACTTGCTCACTCAGGAGGATGCACACGCTTAACCTGCCGCATGCTCTACAGTCTGCGTCATGCCCTGCTTGCCAAAGAGACCTGAACATGCTCTGTTTACATCAACCTTGCTTGCTGGCAAGACCTGCTATTACATATAGCAAGACATTGGCTTCTAGCTCCTTTCACTAGCATTTCCTACTAGTAGCTACAGAAGGATGCCTACAAAAAAAAAAAAAAAAAAACTTATCAAAAATATATCTATACGACTAAAGCCTTGAATGCATTAAATAGAAACTAAACAAAGTGTTTCCACTGAGAGACAGCATTAATACTGCAATTGATGGGTGGGTGAAGTATGTCTGCTGGCAAGAAGGCATAAACCAGTCACTAAGGATACAAAACAAGACACTTACCAGCTTTTTGGTAGAAGTTTGCTGTTTCGTAGGCAAGAGCAGCTATTAAACCTGGATTATGTTTCAACTCAATAGCCCGGGCAATTGTCACTGGAAGAAAATTCCACACCACAGCACTGAGGTTTAACTGAAAACATCTCATCAAACCTAGCAGATGTATTTAGCATTTTAACACCCCTGCATAACCAGAAAGCAGGTGTGACGTCTCACAAATCAAACAGACTACAGAATGAAGACAGACTGTTACCTGAATAGGATGATTCCAAATTAACAGAAAAACTGGAAGATTAGATAGAAGACTAATGAGCAGAGGCATGAGATATTTTTAATTGAACTGGAATTTATGTTAGGCAAGAATAATATAGGAGAGACTGCATTCAAGGAAAAAAGAAAGGGGGAGGACTATCACAAGTAAGTTCTTCCAAACTAGTCAAATTGGTAACATCAGAATGATCTTTGAGGTCTCCTCTAATAGGACTGAAACTTCCTTAAAAACAGCCCTCCCCACTAAGCCACAGTACTTGGACAGAGATAGAAAACTATCATTGCCACCAAGTGGACTTGGTAGCCTTCATGGGACGCCAAAGAAACCCACAGGCCACAACTGTCACTTCCCACTCCCAACAGACAAGCATATTTAAAGATACCTTCTTGAGCTTCAGCTTGGCACTGTATGATGTAGGAATCTATAAGTCGAGCTTCTAAATCTCTTCCCTTTTCTACAGGTGTAATCAGTTTGGCAACATGACTTTCCTAGGTACAAAAAAAGTCTCAAAGTTAGTTAAGCTGAGTGTCAGTATGGATAGTTTAAAGCAAGTCCCTAAATGGGGACTATTTCATGTTTTTCCTAAGTGTATGCAACACTGAGTGAGGATCACAAGATGCCTGGGTACATTAGTGCACATGTTATTGCCCAGACTTGATTACTACTCCTCTGCCAGTGGGGAAGAGCAGCAGAAACTGAGTGGCAGCACAACAAATTAACAAATTTGTTAACAAATTAACACTCTTCTCTTTTTGGTGTCATTAAGAGAGTACCAGTATTTGGTCACATATTTTCCACCTCCATTATAAAAGCAAAGCCCTTCCAAGACAAGAAGTACTCTAATCAGAGACAACTTAAGAAAGAGATAATATAGAATTAAAAGAAATAAAATTTACTACCTTCAAATGTTTAAAAATCCCAGCTGCTATCTTCAGGCTTCTGTGAACATCTTTTGCTTCATCTTCTGTTATACTAAGAATGGGCAGAACACAGAATGAGTCACCGAAAAGTTGGCTGGAAATGACATTTGATGTCATGTAGTCCCACCTCCTGCTTGGAGTAGGACAACTGCCAGTAAAACCAGTCAGCTATGGCCTTGTCAAGCTGAGTCTTGGTGTCCTTCAAGGAAAAAGTCCAGAGTCCCTCTAAGTAACCTGTGCCATGCTAACCTTCTGGTGAACAGTTTATTTTCACTAGAAAAGGTAACCCCTTGTAATGACTTTCAACTGAAAGGAAGCCTCAGGGTCAAAATACAAAAGCTTCAGAAACCTGTAGAGATAAGAGGCAGCAGAGCTGTGATTCTGAGAATTTCTATCTTAGAACTAGACATCTAGAGAAGGACTGATGAAGGGTTTATTCACAGCTAACGCTTGCTCTATATCACATTCATATAGTACTAAGACACTGTTTATACCTGCAAGGAAGGATTGAGGTGCATTTGGCCATTAAAGCACACGAATGAAAGCCAACTGCCTCCCTGAACATGTAGCTGTGTCTGCTGGACACAAACATGGGTCAAAACTCAGAACCTACTAAGCTTATTTTGTGGAATATTGCTGCAATGGAATTACCAAGAAAAGCAAAGCACTTACTCTTCTTTTCCAGCAAGTCTTGATGCGTATTTTGTGTACCACAGAGCCACATTAAATCCCATGGAAACCAGTTCAAACACTGCATCCTGCTGGGAACTAAAGAGAGAGACAGAAACCCCAAAACAACCCCCAAACAATAAAATGTTTTCCATTTTGTTCTGACAAATTCTCTCATAGAATTCTGCAACATGCGTTGGCATTTCTCTCTGTACAATAGTTTTAATTCTCTGCCTAAAAGAGACTTCAATTTTCACTTACTCCCTCAAAGAGCTCAAAATTACGATTTCCCACATTCAAATGTCTACCCTTCACATTTGGGAACTTTTATTTTAAAATAGTGACTTGAGTTTGTTTAGTTTTGGGTGTGGCTGACATTCCCCCCCCCCGTTTTTTTTTTTTTTTAATAATTGCACATTTAGTGTAAAGCCTGACTCTGGCTTTGCCAGTTTTAAAGTTGCAGCTGCTAACTTTGTAAGTCTGCTGCATCTCTCGAAATACCTTTTATTGCAAATATGTATACCACTGCAATCCAATGGCATGTATAAATACAGGACATTTCAGAAGTTAAAAACATGCTTGGACTTTGAGAAGAGTTAACTTACTATCACAAGCTCAAAGTAGCTTAGAAACTATGTGTATTTAAAAGGAAAGGTGTGGGGCAAATAATGTTGGCATAAGAACCAACAGGTACAACCTTAAGGAAATTAAGAGTATTGTCTTCTAAGGCAATAAAAGCTGCAAGGGAGTTGAACACTACTTCTAAATAACACTTGACAAATCTGCAAGAGTAATTTATACAATAAGATCACCAAAAACAGCAATGGGTGAGTGAATAATCCAGGAGGGTCTTTCCAGAACTATATTCCTATATTCTTCTTTAAAGTAAAAGCTTTGTTTGCAGCTTTCAAATCTACTAGTAGTTTTGGAGAACAGGAGAAAAAAAACAAAAAAACCCAAAACCTGAGCAACATATATGTTACCAAAAAGTCAAAATATTACTTAAGAAATGAATGAGGTAGTTTTAAACAGCAGTAACCTATTCTATTGCATTTAACTCACAAATACTCTCAAAGCTCTTTGTTTTTGTACTCCTCTAGCCAACTGTAAATATAGTTTGCAAAAGGATTCACCACGTTTTAGTTGATCTATCATCTACGTTTATCACCACTAATAAAGACAACACTCGCTTCAGAACGCGCACCACATAACAGTACAGCAATTATTAAAAACACAAAGCAACAAGCTTTTGGAAACTATTTTGTGTCCAAAATTT
The DNA here is from genome assembly GCA_013398315.1 of Nothoprocta pentlandii. Lineage (NCBI taxonomy): Eukaryota > Metazoa > Chordata > Aves > Tinamiformes > Tinamidae > Nothoprocta > Nothoprocta pentlandii. The sequence goes on from VZSG01000785.1 coordinate 362,239, forward strand.
TGCCACGTTTTAAGTTTTCCTTCACAAACCAGTTGGCACCGATGTATGTAACAGATCAAAAAAAAAGATCTGCACACCCTGTACTGATGGAGTCACACGTACCTGGGAACATGTCCCTGCAATGTGTCTGTCCATTTGAAATTCTGAATATATCGCAACTTAGATTCTTGAGAAGAGTTATCCAGTGAAACAATAAAACCTATGAAATAAAACACATACCAAAAGGCAATCTCAAAGTGAGAAACAGAAAGAGGCAGGGAAAGGAATGGGCATAATGAGAACACAGATATAGATAAAGGAATGCTTTTGCTCTAGAGCTTAAACAACTGTGTTATTTCCTGATGTTTTTATTTCTCAACATCTTGAGAATAAGACTTACATGAAGACAAAAGGGCTAGCGTAAGAAACTCCTTGTCCAGTAGCTTATCAATCCAGTCCCGTGAGTTGTGATTGTGCAAGGAAAGTCTTGCAAGCGTCTGCAGGCCCCCAACAGGGTGGGTATACAGGGTGTGTGTTGGGGACGTATACGGGGATGTTGGCTGGCCCCAGGCCAGGCTCAGACTGGCTAGGCTTGCTCAAGGTGAGTCTGTGACTGTCCCTGCTGCTACAGGGGTGATTGAGGAATTCCAGGAAAAGCTCCTTGGTCAATAGGGACAGTGAAAAGGGCTTATAAGCAAAGACGTGCTTAGGGATCAGCTGTTTTATCTCATATGCTACAGGAAACTGATTCTTTATATCCAGCTGCTCAGGAAGGGACAGCAGACAGGAGTTCATGCCAGGGGCTATATAAACACTAGTATGTGTGGACCCAAAAAGGAATTTTCTTGGGTGAAAATTGCCTTATGTCTGCTTGCATTTTACAGAGTTCAAGAACTCAAGACTTGCAAGAGCAGCTACTTAGGCTAGGACACAAGATATTCAGGAAGAGTGAACTGTTTCTTTCACAGAAAGATTTCAGTGGTCAAGCACAAAGCTCTCTCAAAGACACTTCTCAAACCTTGTCTTCAGCAACTCATACTAACAGCTTACCTTTATCTAGAAGGTCTGATTAACTTGCACCCTCCTAGAGGCAGAGACTTACGGCAATTTGAACTATTTCAGCTGCCACAGAGGGAAGCGGGAGAGGAGAAGAGAGGAGGAATCACACTGTTTTCATGAACCAGCTAATTCCTGGCAGCCCTAAGTCCCAAGTAACTTACTCAAGTGGATGGCTGCTAAGGGAGGTTATCAAAATACTGGCAGGAGGAAGGTTTCAAGGAGACTCATTTGAGCATCGCAGGCAAATATCTACTAAAAATGTAGATACCAGAATAACAATTAACTCTATATGCACTTAAGCAACAAAAGGATAAACTTGCAATGAGTCTGTTATGTAACTTTATAGACTCAATTTATTCTAAAGCAGCAATTCATGGCAATCTCTTTTTAAAAAGAGACTTCCTCCAGCAGAAAGCTGAGCAAGGTTAAAAACAGGAGGACAGGACCAACAGCACCTGGTACTGGCAGTCACAAAGGATGTGAAACCTGCAGAAAGGGCCTGGTCAATGGTCAGGACTGGTAACAAGCAGTGAACCCACAAAGCCCCTTGCCTTCCTAAGCACAGAGCTTCTCTATACAAGATTAGTACAGCAGATATTCTTAGCAGTGTCATTAAAAGTCTAGTTATATGAAAGATCTCTTGACTTATTAGCACTTCTGCATGTTCCTACCTTGCAAGAGTGAGAAGTACAAGTCAGTTGCATTCTTCATCATTTCAGGATTGCAACTCAAGTCAGTAAACAGCTCCAACAGCCGTACTCGAGCTAATCTTATATCACTGTATGCAGGAAACAAAGAAGAAAGCTAAGAATCTCTACTCCACAATGTTTTGGTAATTAACAAGTAGCCATCCACACGTGCCACCACAGGTGGCACTTTTACATAAGAATGTGAAACTGGCATTCATCTTAGCTATCTTAACTCAAGGAGAGGCACTTTAGGTACTTAGCAAGAAGCTAACGCATACGTAAAAATCTTCCTAACCCCTCTGGATACCCAGAATTGCCCAAAATAGACAGTACTTTAACCCAAAGAATCAGATAACAAATAATCACTACTCACTACAAAATTCTTGCCTAAATACCAACTAAAAAGGAAATGTTTCTTTATCCAAAGAAAAGGCTGGGTGCAGGGAACAGAAATAACAAGCAGAAACACATTAGAATGGCATGAGCACATAAATAAGAACAGATCCGCAAAATCATCTGAGATCCCCTTTTCATTCCATTCCTACCCACAACAAAACATTTACGCCTTAGTCACTTACAAAAACTACTTAAAATAGCGTTTTTGCAGAAAAGTGCACAGCCTTCAGAGATACAAAGATGTCTTCAGTCTTTCGCCTCCGCGTTATTATAATGGGCCTGGCTATACAGCAAGAGACTTGAAAACGGGATAATTCCTTCTTTGTAACGATCTGCTCAATGTTACCACTGTTTTATTGTCTCCCAGCCCACACGTTCCTAGCAGGCTCTGCAGACAACCTGCGAGTCACCCGTGCAGGCCAGGATCCCCTGCACGCCGAGCGCCGGCCTGCGGCTGATCACCAGCACTTACTTGCAAATCTTTGCTGCGCCAGGGGTGGTAGCGACCCCATAAAAGTTGAAGGAAACAGGAGCCGTGGCCTTCAAGGGGTTGCGGTGAAACCAGTGGGTCATTTTCCTTCCCTACCGCTGGCTGCACCAAGTCTAAAGAAGGGAAGGAAACGGGTTAGCTCCAGGGGCGGGTAAAGCTGTGCCGCGGTATCACGAATGTTAAACTGCAAAAATACACTCAGAAGGTAAGCGGGAAAGAAATGAATTTGCAGAGAAATAAAAAGTAACTACAAGGAAGTCAGTACTTCCTTAAAAACGTATAAACGAACAAAGCTTGGGGCACTGATCTCCCACAGACCTGGCGCCCGCTCTCCACGGGCGCGGCGGCAGCGCCGGCGCGGCGCAGATTCCCCGTTTCCCGCGCCCCACGCGGCGGGGCCGCGAACGGCTGCGCGGGGCCGCCGAGGGCGCAGGCCCCGCTGGGCGGCACGGGGGGTCAAGGGCACCGAGCGGCCGTGAGGCGGCGAGCCCGGGGTCTCCCGTATCCCTCTGCTTCCAGTCCCGAGGCCGTTACCCGCCCGTCCCGAGGCCGTTACCCTCCCCGTCCCGAGGCCGTTACCC
>VZSG01000785.1:368770-382465 GCA_013398315.1 Nothoprocta pentlandii
TTACGGGGAATGGCAACAATTGCACAGAGTTTTTGCTTGTTTAATGTTCTCCTTCCTCCCCGGACGGAAACTATAACTCTTCCCGTAGATTCCCTCCAAATGCTCTCGCTTCCTTTTGCTTTCTCCTGCTATTTGCTCCCTGCTGCTTCCCGAGCCCTTCCATACTCCTGTCTCCCTGGCCACGATGGGTGGAGCCTGAGCTCCACTTGTGATGTTAACGGAGCAAATGTGAGGGATACTCCCCAGAGCCCTGGCCCAGCCACCCTGCATGTGCTATCAGCAGCAGGATGGTGTGGGGACATTAGCAGGACGATGTGGGGACGTGGCTAGAGCACCAGCCCCCTCTCTGCCTGCGCTCGCTTGCCCCTCCTGGTAGTCAAGGTTGCCTCAAATGCTCCTCGTGGGGTGTCTCCTGGGCTCTGCACTGGGTTTGGCCCATAGGCAGCATAGTGTTAGGTTAAGAGAAAAGCTGGGGGAGAAGGAAGGCCCAAACTTGCAAAAGGGACGCTTGGCTGGAAGGGTTTCCTTACCTGTCCCTGCTACATGATGCGTTGTGCTGTTATATAGACACATACTTTGTCTGCATGTGTTTATTTTATCATGGCCTTCCATAGGCATAGAAAGCCGTGTGAGAAGACAAACAATTTGGAGCAGCAGTCTGGGACCCTTCTGCTGCCCCGTTTTCTGGAGCCTGTGGTGGTGGGGAGGGAGAGGGAGGTTCAGCATTGTGTTTCCACTCTACAATATCTTTTACCTTCCTCCAGATTAGCCAGACACCTGCAAAAAGAGGCCCAGGCTCAGCACAACAACTCGGAATTCACAGAGGATCAGAAGGTACGTGGGCATCGCCCCTCGCTTCGGCCGCCGGCACCGCCCCGAGGTGTCTGTGTGCGTTGTGGTTCTTTGTGCCTTGCAGACCTGAGTGTTAGACCTGTCTTTCCTCCCTCAAAAACAAACAGCCTCCGAGCCCAGTGTGGCTGAAATGGTTGTTGTCATTAGATGTGACAGATGCTGTGCTGTGTAACGTTGAGCGTCTTGTGTGCTGGCTGCAGTCCTTCATAACCTGAGTTTTTCTTTATTGGAGCGACCTCTCGATAATTTTCTTATACAACATTAGCACAATTTATGCTGTGAGGTCTAAATACAAAATGTCTTGAACTGCAAACATCCATGGTATGTGTGGAGGCTTCTAGCTTAACACTTGACTGGGAAGGGTCCTGGCAGAAGCCTGCCTGTTAGCCTCTTACGATGTTATTTGTTTATAATCTCCAAAAATTTTCAAATGATTTTAGTCCTTCCTCTCTCCCTCTGCTGAAAAGGCTGTTTCTTGTCTCCGCACCATGTTGATACAATTTTGTGACATTTAAGAGAAAAATGCTTATGGAGTTCTCACTCTCTCAAACACATTCAGTGGAATAAACAAAATTGTTTATGAAATGAATCCCTGATAAATTTTAGTGTGTTTCATAAAGGTTTTTCTGAGGAATTTCTAATTAGAAAGTGCCTGTAATCTCAGGTTTCTAAATAAGATCACCTGTTTGAGAAATGGCATTACTTGCAGAGTGACATTTTCTGGCCCGGAATCCCAGATATCCCAGTAGGGTGCTATGGTAATGGCATCTGTTTTGGGAAATGTCTACCTTGGAAAAAAAGGTCTTGGCTACAGAAGTTGGAGATGAACTGAATGTGTTTAAAAATTTGTGCAAAAGAATATTCATTTACATAGAGCCTGATAGTAATTTATCACTGCTTCCTTGACAGCTACCAATAAAAAAGCACAGAAAAGGCATTCCATATTTTTGCAAAGAAGAGGATTAAGGTCAGGATGCACCTAAGCAATCAAAATCTTACAGAAAGACTGGGGCCACTTTTCCTGAGCAGGAGCTTTGTTAACGCGGAGCAGCTCTTTGCTTTTGGTTGTTTCTGCGCTCTCCCCTTGGTGACACCTTCCTCCTTCATCGTCATTTCTAGTAATTTTTGCTGCTCTGTGAATGCAAAAGTAACTGCTCGCTGGTGCGAGAAGCATCAGAGCAGTGGTTATACAGTGTGAGCCTGTATTAAGGTGACAGTCATCTTAAAAGACAAACATAATTAGCTTTTTTTGAATCCCTTCAGAGTAATACCTGTTTCTCAAGCAGATACCACTTAAAGAAGATTGACCATTAGATGCATCATTTGCTTTTTGGTGGATCAGAAAGGGGCAGATGCACCTGATTTTCTAACAGCCTTTCTTTTGAGCCTCACTCTCAAATGGCAATGCTTATTTTATGAGCCATGTACACAGCCAAACTCCTTAACTTCCCGTGAGATGTTTAAGCAGCAGCGTTCTCTTCTCCTCTCCTAGCAATAGCAATGCTGGTCACAGCAAAAATGAGTCCCGTTGCTGCTTACAGAGAACCACTTTACACTGCAAAATCTTTTAGTCTGACATGAAGCGTCTTGCTCTCTAGCCTTTCTTTTCCTAATATCTTGTCATTTCCAGGTACTCTTTGTCATAAGAGCCACCTCCTTGTTTTCCTGCAGGCAGATTAGTGTGTTCCCTTTGGTGTTTGTTCTTGTGATTTCGCTGCTTCAAACTGAGCACCGAATTTCACGGATTGGGGAAGGGAGATGGCCAGATCATGCAGCTAATTGTAATTCTGTTGACCTGCTCTCCTTGCAGTGTGTGTATAGATACACAGGCAGCTCCTTCCTAAAGGAGCCCTCACACTGATGATAGTTACTGGGAAGCTGTCCTTGTTTCTAACTTAATGTACCATGTGGGGAAGATGGATCTAGGCAGAGGCTGCTCTGTTCCAGGGAAAACTGCTCTCTGCTGCAGGGAAAGGAGAAGGCGAGGTTTAAATTCTCAGCCCTGTCTCCCTTGGATCCCCAGGATTTTAACATGTTAAGGTTATTTTATCTCGTAGGTATTACAGTGCAGTTTATAGCCACGTGCTAATTGATGGTGTATTACTTGCTAATTTAATTATGTTCTCTGTTAATTCAACAACTCTTAACAGGTGCCCCAAAAGCCTTCTTAGTCATAAGCAGTGTGAACCAATTGCCACTTACCTTACAGTAAATGTATATAGTCCAGAGTAATAATGTAAACTTTTGAATATTCATGCATTTTTACATTTTTGCAATTGATCTGATGAGTGTTTTGAAATCTTGTGCCCTGCTTCCCTGGATAGGGGAGAGTGGTCTCCAGAATTCAGAGCTCGTTCCTGGGTTCTCAGCTTATGGGGGCTTGTCTGTCTGCTTGTGTCTGCTGCCGGATGTGATTCCTGTGCCTCAGTCCTTAGGGAAGGTGGTGTCATGCCTTGGATAATTGACAGTTTCGGAGTCTTCATTAATGATTATGAGCTTGGTTGAAGGCTGCACAGAAGTGCTGCAAATAGCAAATCATTGTTTGAGCTTAAATCTATTCACTCTGCAGAGGTTTTAAGGAGACTGTGCAACACTTTCATTATCTAGAGACTCCCCATGTGGGATATTAGCAGGAGATTGTTACTGGCAGACTTAGCTTAACCTTAACATGTGCATCTCACCTTTCTTTGTTTCACCTTCATTCTCCAAATGATCCTCCTTGATCATCCTTTGTATTTGCCTTGTGAATCAATCCACTCAGGTCTGGCGAGCTTGTCAGCTTGCCTGCAGCTAGGGTTCTTCTCACCCAGTTCTGCACACAATGAATGTGACCCTTAAAGCCCTCTGCTAACCACAAGTGTTGTTTCTCGCATAATTTTTTTTTTTGTCTTAAGCTAGTATTTAAAAATCGTGCGTTTTGTGCAATGGCAGCTTGCTGAAATAATTGCATTGTTGTATAGTCTTAGTATGATTCATTAAACTACTGGTCTCCTAACAGTCTAGACCTCTCTTTAAAGCCAAGCTCTGCTCTGGCTCTGTATTTGTGCAAGTGTCTTTGCCTGCATTACAGTTAGCACAGTCATTACTCACACAACTACCCCGAAGAAGCTTTGACTACAAGATGAAATGCCTTTTTCCCTTTCTAATCGCTAGTTTATGTAAAACTGAGTTTTAACTATTTTAAACTAGCAAAGTTAATTGTAATCTTGGGCCTTCTAATGAAATGCAGAATGTTTTCCCTGCTGGAAAAAAGAGCCCTTGCATGGGATAGCTGCAGCTGAAAATGATAGCAGTGTTTAGCTGCATTTTTAACTTTTGGGTTGGGTGTGGTCCCTTAAAAAAATAGTTATGAATAATGCCTGCTGGGAGCTTGCCATATTTCAATAGATTCCATATAAAACCTATTCTTTGCTATTTTAAGACTCCCAAAGTCTCTTCAATTAATGTGTTTCTGGAGGCATTTCTGCTCTCCAGTCCCCGGGAGCCAAAGGACACGCATTTTGCATCGGTGTCAGCCCTGTTACAAGGTTCCTAGTTGGGGCAAATTTAAGAACACCGAGTTAAGAATCGGCAGGACAGGGGCATCCCTGAGCTTATGGGTGAGTTAACGTTGGAGGCAGGAGCTGAGCAGCATTTTGTGAGACCTCACGCACAGCGTGGGCTTAATGCCCCGTGTGTGAGACGGGGCCGGGAGGAGCAGCGTGGAAGTGTGTGCACGTTCCCGCTCGGACTGCACGCTGGCTCCCGGCAGGCTCGGAGCCCCCTTCCTCCGACTGGGGGTTGTGATCCAGCGGGGAACTGGCCCACTCTTGGCTCGCAGGTCAACTCCCAACCCGCAGGAACAGCTGGGTGTTTGTAAACGTTAGAGCTGCAGTGAAACTTCAGAGGTTCCTCCTCCCTTCCCAAGGGAGCTCCCTCTGTGGAGTCCTCCTTTGTACTCATTGCTTCACATCCCCTTCTTTAAGGCTCTACCTTTGCAAACACACCTTCCACATGCTTTCAAATATAGGAACGGATTTCTTGTGTTAAACTGTGGCTGATCACAAGGATCTAGTGCATTCTCTGTCTGTGGATTAAGAATTTGCTTCTGTGGTCCTACCTCCCACAAAGCCTGCATCTGCAAATGTGTCAAAGTGAAACCAGGGCTCTATGTGCTCCTTTCCTTTTCAAAAATCATTGTTTCCTCACACTGTGCTGGAGATCCAGCTGTGGATCTTTGTTACGTAGCAGGAATTATTCCAGGCAGGCAGAAGTTTGTTAATTGGACCTAGACTGAAAAAAAGTGCACAGAAATGAAAACCTGTATTATTTTTTACTGTGCCCTGTTGCATGCAGATGTGCATGCAGTCGTGTTGCTCTGTATCAAGATTCCCAGACAACGCACAGTGGCACATGCTGCATCCCAGGGAGGGCGGAGCACTGAGTGTGCCCTGTGCTGGGACACAGCACCTGCTCTCTTGGAAACTGCTCAAAGGAACCGAAATTTTATTGAGGACCTGCATACAACGGACAGGAATGTAAGCTGCAAGGATGCAAAGTTTGGGCTACTGCCATGCTGTAAGCGAGCACTTAAAGCCAGAGAGGGCAGCTGGGCAGAAGTGGCTTTGAGGGCTTGGCGGGCCTGTGGTGGCTGATGCAGATGGGGTGTCTGAGGCTTTTGCACACCCCAGCTTCACCTGTGAGGTGCTGATGTCTGATGTGCTCGTGAATCAGCTTCTAAGCTGTCTCAGCCTTCAGTGTGTGAGGTGAGCTGTAGCTGGAGCCTCTTAGCTTTCAGCCTCTGCGCTGAGGGTACCGGTGGCCAAGGGGTTGATGTGGACACGGTTCTCACAGGCCCTTGCAGGAGAGTCAGGCCAGGTGGCTGTGGAAACAGGCACATTTTTGCCTTTAAAAGAAGAGGATGAGTTTCAGGTGCATATTTCAGCTTTTATCTTCCTACCGGGGGAAAGCTTTCAAAATGAACTACTTTTTAATAGCTTCATTGTTGTTATTTTGTGCCCAATAAATATTCTGGAAAAAAAAAAAAAAAAAGATTTAATTTTGGCTTTACCTGGGCAGATCAGCATTTTTTTTTTCACTATAACATTTTATTTGGATACATCTGTGATACTCAAGGAAGCTGAAAGTTGCTGTACCATTGTGTCCATTTGCTGTGAATTGTAGACATTGTAATTCCTCCAGACCTTTTAGCAGTAGAACCTAGATAGCAGATAGTAGTAGAACCCAATTTAACTGCTGCTTGGAGCTCTTACTCTGTGAGACATGAGACCTTCAGTAGCACTGAGCTCAAAGCAGATGCTCAGAGAATGGCTGTCCTGAAACCCTTCCCTTTCTTCTACACTTTAAAATACAAACACAGAGTTATGTCGCAGTTCTGTTAAGGGATTGCTGACAAGTTTGAATCAAAGAAGTTCTGTTTTATATTTCATTCAGAGTTGAGATGTCTTCAAAATTTAGAAAAATAGCACATTAGAAAAATAATTCCTTTTCTACTTCCTTTCCCACAAAACCCCTCAAAAGTGGCTGTGTTTTATTCAATGCTGGGATACTGGGCATCTGTAGCTTCTGGGGAGGGCTGACTTGCTCTGCTGACACTATAAACTAGATAAGTGAAATGTAGGCATGATTCCTGAAAGGGCAGATTAAAACAAACCACTCAAGTTCTCTGAAGCTGGAATACCGACTTGTTTTCATTCTTTATTTTCTTTACTTTTTTGTTTTTTTGGCTCTCCTCTATCGCTTCTGAGTACTTGAGTTAACAAGCAGTTTATGATGGGCAAGCGTTATTGCCGTTTCTGCTGAGTGGACAACTCCCATCTGTGCCCGTGAACCATGAGGAAGGGAGTTCAGTGGCAGATATTTCACTTACAAGTAGTGCCCTTTCAGTAAATCTTGCTTATGTGTAAAAAAGTTTTTGTTGTTGAATGATCTCTTACTGAATAATAGATTTGAAAACTTTGCAGGAAAAAAGCAATCGTTCATATTTACATTTTTTTCAGAAAAAGAATGTCAATATGGACAATGCAAATTCAGTATTAATTTATTCTTTTTTTTTTCCTTTCAGAAAACCATAGCTAAAATTGCAGCATGCTTGGAACTGAGAAGCGCGGCTTTGCAGGTATAAGCTTTTTCCCTTGTGAATTCATCCTTTAGACACAGTAGTGCCTTTTTGTTTGTGTTTTTTTTCCTAAAGCTTGCTTAGTATCTTTAGGCATAGCCAAAACTTCTGAAAACTATTTGAGTGACCCCTTCAATGCCTGCACTTTACAACTTGTCAACATAATTCCCCAGGTGGTTGCCCAAGGATCTTTGTTTTAAAGTCTGTATAGGAATGAAACCGCAGCTTTTTGTGCCTCTGGTTCTTTGTCTCATTTTCCTCCTGCAGAACCAATTAGTTCTCTCTTGAGCCTGTATGCAAGAGTAGGAAGATCCTCAGAGTGACCCTTGTGCAATCCAGCCCATTCACAAGCCATGAACTGAGCCCAAGTATGGTAGCTGGGGTTACTCCATCAGCTTTTTCCCTGTGAAAGGTGGTGACAGGCAAGTTTTGCCCCAAATTGCTCTCAGCAATAGCTCTGACTACTCTGTGTTGCTGTTTGAGGTCAGCTCCAGGGGCTGACCAATCTAAATGCTGTGCAGCATCTAGGTCCAGAAGCATTTTGATCCAGGCTGAGGTTTCTGAACAGTGGCACGTTTGTTCTGAGCCACAGTGATTTTGTGACAAGGGCAGACCCTCAGCTGTGAGACAGTTTAATAAGTCAGGTCACTTCTGAGAGCAACAGCTGATAATGCTGAAACACCCAGAGCAGCTGAACCGAGACACCATGTCTCATAAGAACAGTCTTCCCTGTTGCTAATTAGGTACTGTAGCTTTATTCAGAGTATTCTATTATTCTTTTTATTAAAGAAAAAATGTCTCCCAGTGATTTGGGTGTTCTGTTTTTAAGTTAGATGAAATGGAAGCCCCTCCTGACCTTTCGTGGAGAAAAAAAACAACAAAAAAAGACATGTTGTTTGTTTTTGGTGACACTGGCTTTTCCAGACTCACGCTTTCCCCAGTTGAGGCTTTTGCCAAGCGAGTCACTCTTCCCTCAGCAGTAACTCAAGGATTTTATAACCTTCTGTGTGGACTAGAACTTCTCATCCACTTTCCTTTGAGAAGTATTTTACATGCTGTAGTTTTGTTGTGATTTCTTAGCAGAGTTCGATTGTGGTCATCCTTTACTGTTGGTCTAGCTGTATGCAGGTATGCACTGTTCTGTAATCATATTTGCTCTCTTGTTGACACCTAGACAAGATCCAGAGAGCTGTCAGGCCTTAAAGAAGTGATGGAAACAAGAGGTAATCCTGAAAGATGCTGAGGGTCCAATTAGATAACTGATAATCCTCTGCCAAAAAGAGGATGCCTAGTGTCAATCTCCTTAATTACACTGTTTTTGTCATGCTGTCTCTACCACTCTATCTTTAAGATAGGCAGGTTCAGCTCTCTAAATTGTCAGCGAACTTGTTCAGCAGAGAAAGTTGAATAACTTTTATTTAGAGTTAGTAATTCTATGTGTAGTGAGAACGAAAGATCAACTAGTTATTTTAAAAACACTTGCCCTGTGTTGGAGCTTGGAATTTCAGATAAATTTGTTGTCAGTATGTGAAAAGTAACGTATTTTCTGCCTCATCTGTGAGCTTAGTCTCTCTTGGGAGGTTTTTGTTTGGGATTTTTTGGTGGCATAGCTTTGAAGTAGCTTGGTATACTTGAACTGAGGACATGCCTAACGTGTCCTTAACCACCCTAACGTGCTTTTTAAGAGATATGGTAGCTTTTTCTGGGGAGGGAAGTGCATACCAAATTCGACTCTTTCTTTTTGATGTCCTAGTCCACACAGTCGCAGGATGAATTTAAACTTGAGGATCTAAAGAAGTTGGAACCAAGTAAGTAGTATCTTTGTATTTTAAGTGAGTGACATTTATCATTGCAGTGGAAAATCTGACAGCATCATTAATACTGACTGACCACAGTGTGGTTGGCCAGTAATGTTGGTTTTAGGTGGTTCTTCCAAATACCTGCTACTAAAGAGACAAGACTTGACATGCATTAAGGAATGTAATGTGGATATTTTTGAAGTAGAGTAGTACTAATGTCTCTAATATTTTTTCTCTAACTTCATTAATTCTTTGCATATTGTTGTTACAGAGAGTAGTATTTTAAGCTATCAGAACTGCAATGTTAAATCAGATGTAATCTATGGAATTTGACCTTTATCTCCATATTGCTTATCTGAACAGAATTTCAACACTTCGTGGTCTTCTTACTTGCAACATCAAATGTGTTCTCCTTTTAAAAATATTTAATGTGCACTCATTGTAGCTAGTCACCTGTCACCCACCACTAGAGTAATGAAGTTAGAGCCTAACTAAGGATGTGAGTCAGTCTGTTTAGAAATGTCAATCCCAAAATAACTTTGATGTAGGAAATATATTTATCTGGTAAATTCTCTTTCTGATAACACAGGTTATTTTATTTTCAAAGCATGAAAATACTATGAAAGATCTTCCCTATGATCAGATCTTCCTTATCTAAATAATGTTATCCTGAATGTTTTATCCTTGGGAGGGTAGGAAATGTGGAAGAGCTTCTTTCATTCTGCAAGAAAGGAATTACGTCTTCCTTGAAATGCCTCCTTTTGGGCTTTTTAATGCTTTGTTTAAAAGTTAAGTCTTACTCGGCCCAACACCATCCTTTTCATAAAATATTACTGGGAGGTGTTTCAATTATCATTTTGTCAAGTTCTTCTTACATCCTACCAAAATAGGCCAAAAACTCCGGACTGACAGTGCAAATCAGTGATTCTTCTCTAAGGCCAAGCCAGTCTGTTAGGATGGAATTAAAAGAGCTATTCACATAAAATGGGTTGTTTTAATTACTGTTGTGTGTCAGATTTTCAAAATGGCTGAGAAATTTGGTTTTGGTGGTATTATAGCAACCAGGATGCTTAGATTTTTTTCATTTTTTCCAGTGTTGTAAAGCCCTAATAATTTTCCTACTTGTTAAACTTGCGTTTTATGCTTCATGTGAAGTAGAACAGTTGTTGAGTTTTGTTTATTTTTAGGATTTGTCACTAAATCTCTTGTGCTAGAATAATGCTATGGAAGGGTTCATACAAATAGCTATTTTGGGAATGCTCTGTGTGAGAACATTGCTGGTACCCTGGATCGTGCAAATGTTTTCTGTGTGAAAGCTTATACTGGTGTTACTACACATTAGAAATAGACAGATTGTGATGGCCCATATACCACTCCTGGCTTCCATGTACAAGTGGGATGGAGTGGATCCAGCAGTGATCTAGCTGGAAACCACTGTCTTGCTGCCAAGCCAGCTTGGTGTCCCCCATGAGACTTAAAGCTCAGCAAGGGTGCAGTTTGGACCATGAATTCACAGCAAGGATGGACTGTCCCTTCTGCAGCAGCCACCACATGAAGAGTAATTTTATGATTGCCAAGAACCATCTAAGAGTCTGTCCTCAAAAGTGGGGCAATTCCAGCCCCTGAGTGAGCAGTCCCAAAGCTCTTTGAGTGTGTGACTGTATTACATGAGAAATGAGGCCTGAATTAATTTGCCTATCATTTACTTATTATTCAGGCGTATGCCATGGGCTGTCACGAACAAAACTAAATGGGCAGTGGTCTTTGTCTAATGAACACTTAATGGTCATCTTGCTCGTGCTGATAGTCCCATTCGACATCTTTGAAGAAAAGAACAGCTGCTCATTTAAAAGTAAAAATCAGATAACAACAATAAAAAAGTGGTATTGGCCAACATGACAAAAGAAATGTCATTATTGCAGAGGCAGCTTCTGCATATAAACCTGCTGAAAAGCCTTTGGGAACAGCTTCTCCTGGAAAAGCCAAGGTAAATACAGGACACGTTTCTGGGGATCTGCCTTTTACTTCTGACATTGGAGCCAGTGGTGTGGAGAGCTCCATGAGGCTGGGTTCTCAGCGGTGTCCGTGCTCCTTCCCCAAGAAGAGAGGTGTGCGGAGACGAAACAAAAATAATGGAAAAAAAGTTCATAAGTTGGGGTATCTCTTGCAATGTCTCGACAGAGTCTTAAGCATTATAACCTAGTGTTATAAACCAAGTGTTTTTCTTGTGTCTGGTTATTTTATTTTAAATAATTGGAATTCTGATTTGTGATAGGTGAAAAAAGATTTTCTTTTCTAAAATCTGATCAAAAAGAGTGTTTTTTGCATTGTTTTTGCATAGGCTAGCTTTATTCTGAGTCTCTTTGACCAGGTATTTCCTCAGAGTGAAGGCTGCAAATTCAATACTTGTCTCTATTCGCATGTTTAAAAGTGGCACATTTGATAAACCATAGTGGTAAGACTTGGCAAAATTATTTTCTATTGATAATTAAACAGTGGGTACACATGACACGGAGCTGAGACAGTAGGAAGTCCTTGAGGAAATGGAGCTGTGGGCTTTCTCTGCCTTGCTCCTTTTGCTAGAATATGTTGTGCCCTCTAGTGATGGCTGGTGTGGATCCCTGGGAGGCTTTTGCAGAGGGAGCCTGTCCGCAGGGCTGCAGAAGCTGTCCCTGGAAAGCGAGGAGGTGCTGGCACCCGCCAGGCAGCACAGGGGCAGGAGGAGGCCCTCTTTAACTCGCCTTGCTGCTTCATAACCTACCTGTGCTCCACAAGAGACTTCCTGAGGTCTTTATTTTTCTTTTGGGGGCAGTTTCACTTTGCTCTCTAGCACGGTGCAGCTCTCCCAAGCTATGGGAATTCTGAGTGATAAAAATCCCCTTCTTTTTCTGAACCTCAAGCTGCCTCTGCTGTTGATCAGCTGCTTCCCTTCTGTGAGGTCTCAGCATATGGGGATCTCCACTCATGATCCTGCATGGTAGGAGCCTCCTGGAGAGGAAGAGGTTTGACATTTTTCAATATGCCACCTGTTACATCTCTGACAATACAGCTTAAAGCATTCTGTATATCTCTGCACTGTGCCCAGAGAGAATTAAGCAGCTACCTGACCTCTCATGTGGTGTGAAAATACAGAAATCAAACAGATGTGTTTGGTGTACAATGTATGGAAAGTTTGATGTACGATGTACAGAAAGCACAGGAAAAAAAAAAAGAAGTGTGAGCAAAGATGGAAAAGATCTTGTATATTCATAGGTGTCCAGGTGGGTTCTCTGCTCTGTGGAGGGTTTGAATGGTGTCCTGTAAATTCATGATGATGCCCTCTGAATGATAAAGAAATACAGAAAGGTCTCCCTGTAGCCCACCTGAAGCCTGGCTGAATTTGTTCTGTGACACTGAAGTGTCTAGCAGTGATTGCACAAATGTACTGGCTTTTTCATACTTAGGAGTATTTGTATAACTCAACCAAAATGTTTTAATATAGTGTTAATCAGCCAGAATGCATAGGAGGGGTTTTTCAAAATCTGCTGTGAGAGGACTTGTTGCAAAGTGAGACTCTGTGAGAGGACCTGGCGTTTTCCACTCCTCACTTCTGGTGATCTCAGGTACTCACAGGAGATTGCCTCCTCTCTAAGCTCTCTTACATTTTTAGGTACTTTAACCTAAAATGATGGCTAGACAAATACTGCTGAGGAGAAAGGAGGAACATGACCCTCTTAGAAGTCATTAAAAACTGACTATTGAATAGTTACAGAACAGTTCTGTGTTCCCTGCATCCCTGGACTTCTGCAGCTGCCGTTCGCATGTGCAGCCTCTGTGTGAGCTTACGGGGGTCTGTTCTGGGACATTCAGTCTTTTTGGAGCTGATGCCAGTAACAGCACCACCCTCCTTGGAATAGCCACCAAGGATTGTGCTACCACCACCCCCGGGGCAGTCACCTTTCCTCGTGATGCTTTTAGCTACTGCCATGTTTGTCTTCCCTGGCCGTGCCAATGTGGTAGGGATTGTGTAGTGGCATTGCACTTAGCCACTCCAAATGCTGTAGTGAATTGATTTTTTTTTTTTTTGGCATGATCTGATGTGTTTGTCGAGATGTCATAAAAATAGACATGTCTGTGCAAAGTGGTGAAATAAATCCTGATATTCAGATATGGATTCTTAACAGCTTTTTCTTTTTCTTTTTTTTTTTTTTCCTCTCTACAGTCTTAAAGAATATCCTCACTTATAATAAAGAATTCCCCTTTGATGTTCAGCCTGTCCCACTCAGGTAAGAGGACGGCATCCATGGATATAGAGATAAGTGTCTGAAGCGGAGCTTGGTCTGTTACCAGTGCACATTTGAAACATGAACATTTCTAGTGTCACATTCTGATTGCTTTTGGTAAAGGGCAGTTTAAGAATAAACTTATTAATTCTCTTTATCTTGATACCGTTAAGAATGAAAACCTTGCTCTTTGTAGTAGATAGGCAGATAGGTGTGTCTGAAATTACAACCTGTTTGTATACTCTGCTTATGTGGTATGGGCTAAGCTCCTGCAACCTCACCCAGGGTCCATAGTTCCGCCAGGTAGCTAATCGGAAGCATGAGATGATATTAAAGTAGGCTACTTCATCTCTTCCCTGACATACTGACTTGGCCAGATGCTAAGTCTCAATCTCCAGTCTCACTTGTTTTTTTAAAAAAAATATGTTACAGGAAGATATTAGCACCTGGAGAAGAAGAACATTTGGAATTTGAAGAGGATGATGAAGAAGGAGGAGCTGGAGCAGGATCTCCAGAAGCTTTTCCTACTAGAGTTCCAGGTAGGAACATTAGCCTACATAATATATTAATATATATAAGATGTTTTTCTGATATATATGTGTGTGTGTATATATATATATATATATATATATCATATATATATATCATGATATAGAGATAAAAT
>VZSG01000786.1:0-80217 GCA_013398315.1 Nothoprocta pentlandii
GTGGAGTCTCCTTCTTTGGAGATCTTTAAAACCCGCTTGGATGCAGCCCTGTGCCACGTGCTCTAGGTGACCCTGCGTGTGCAGGGGGGTTGGACTAGATGACCTCTGAGGTCTCTTCCAACCTTAAACATTCTGTGATTCTATGACTTCCTAATGACCCCCTTTGACCATAAGACACATGTTACACTTGGTTATGGAAGACAAAGAGTCACAGAAGAAAGGAGAGGTGGTGCAAGTGAAAGAATAGAGGCTTCAAACTACAAGGAATGCAAGTATATACGGGAAATACAGCAGAATAACAAGTTGCTGATTCAGTCCTCAAAGCTGACAGACCATGAATTTTCATGGAAATGTACAAATGTCATCATATTCATGAGAACCTGCAATTTTTACTTGTCATCTGGCACAGTGTTTAACTGAACCAGTGATTTTGGCATCTCATGATTGCAGGGACTGGATAGACTCTTGTATCCACACATTGAATAAGTGTTTTGTTTTTAAAATATGTATTTATAGATATATGTTATAGATCACTCGCTGTGATTTTGCATCTAACCCTCCTTTCATCATATGTCTTCATCACACCAAGAAGACAGAATCAAAAAGAATATACCTATCACCAGTATTGAGATCCAATACCTATTTTAAAATAGGACTGAATTCTTTAGTTTAAAAATCATAAAATGGTTGCCTGTGAAAAGTGTTTGACAGAACCATATGATCCCCAGGGCAGCAATCCAACTTTAAATACTGTTGTGCCACCAAAGCCGTATTTTTCCAACAGTGGCAGGTTTAACTTCCAGCATCACTATAATTTCTGTCCTAATCCATGAACAATTTAAAGGATTTGTAGTCGCTTAATAATATTTCATCTACTGTAATTACAGCTCTTAACGTGCTATATCTTATCATTTCTACTTAAGCATCTCTTCTGCTTCTCCATTCCAGTAGTGCTCTCTTTCTCCTAGTCAGGGGGACAACGAACATACTTTAAAGTGCAAATCAAAACTACTACGTAAATGAAGTAAACAGTAATTACAAGATTCAGCTCTTCAAGCAGAAGAGGACAATTAAAATTTAAAAAAAAATAAGTTCAGCTCCATGATTACTTCAGTCACAACTATTTATCTGACAGACTATTACACTGCTACAACCTGTATACTGTGTAAAAACAATAGCAAAACAGAAAGCAGGAAGAAACATGTCAGATCAACATGCTTAATTGAAGGTGAGGAGATGGAAAAATTCTAATTAACTTGCAAACTAGTTTTGTCTCTGGCAATTATCTTAATTGCACCACTGGAGTACAGGTTGTGACCCCCACTAAAATTTGGATCACAAGGAATGCCTAAAAGTGCTGAAAGAAAAATAATCTCTGAGCAATTATTAAAGAACAGGTAATACAAAGCAACATCACTAGAAGGGTTGTCATGCAACATTTAAGATTAAAATCTTTTAAACTTTACCTACCTGCTCATCTGGTACAAGTATTGTAAAATGGGGATGTTATTAATAATAAGTATTTTAATATTGATTTGATATTGATATTTGGTATTCCTCATATCTTGGCATGCTTACATTTATCCTGAAAATATTCACATTTCACAAAGTCCTCACAAAAGCAACGGAACAACAAGAAAAAAAATAAAGAAAAAGTATTACATTTGCTTTGTCATACTGTAGTGGTAGCTGCCTGACAGTGGGTCAGCCAAGGCAGTTAGATCTCCTTGTAGGAGAGACCGCCTTGCTGTAGCTGCTGTTGACAAAGGTAATTTTGCTGAAGGAGGAGGTAGCACTCAGCACTCTGAAGCACACAGAGTAAACTTAAAAATACTGTTTTTAAGCAAGCACATTGCAAACAAACAAGCAAGCTCATTGCAAACAAACAAGGAAAAGAATGGAGACCCAGGAGAGGAAACTGTTGTTTCCTGTCCAGAGCACCTCCGCCCAAATTTCGAGGGCTTTGCAGATGTTTATTAGAGATGTGCCATGGAAGTTGTAGCCTAACACTGAGGAACACCCCGAACACGCAGACTCATCATTTTTTGGTCTGAATTCACCTGCTGACAATACCTTTACTTCTGTTTCCTAACCATATCCAAATAAAAGAGACACAACTTCCTATCGTGATCCTTACTCGCAAAGCCTGTGAAGAACTACCCCTGTGTGCAAAAAACATTAAATAAACAAAAAATAAAGCTCACCACACCCAAATCACAATTTCATGTTCTTACTTCTGTCATTTAAAGGAAAATAACACATAGTAAATGAAGTCATGGTAACTCAACAGGGTGTTAATTAAGCAATCTACCACAGCAATTCCAGAAAGTAACTTCTTTCATCTGAGACACAGCCCAAAACAAGCTGTAATACACCTGAGACAATTATTCTTTAGCTCTCTCAATACCTTTTAGACCCCTCTAGCCTGTACATCTGTCTACAAAACACCTTCCTTAGGTTCAGTCAGAAACTCTTACAATGAATGTTTTAAACAGCTAACAATTACAAAAAAAGTTTTAAAAAATAATAAAAAATTCTATTCACAAGAGTGCAAGTAAACTGAATATAATTCAGAGTAATTATCACATGCAGCTGAAAACACAGATGATAAAAATCATAACCAAAAGAAAAAACTTCTGAATGATGAAAGTTTTGAAAATCTAGAAACTTCAGTTACATGTTACTCATCCTCACTCCTAAAAAGCGTTTAAAAAAGAAAACTTTTCTTCAAGTGTTGCCTACTTCACTACAGTATCTTAAAATTAAAACAATAACAACAAAAATTCAGATCTCTTAAATAAGAAGGAGTGCTTCAGTAACTAAAAAAAGCCTTAATACCAAAGCAGTTGCAATAAATCTTTTACCTTCACATCTTTGTCCTACTTGTAAGAACCTCAATGGAAAATTATGAAGCCTAATTTCTTTCCTCCTAGGTGCCTAAATTCTAACAGCTTAAAGCTGCTCCTACCAGGCATCAGAACTAAGTACTAGATGGGACATCAGAGCGATCAAATCAAGTCCTCCCTATCTCAGAATGCTACATCATATAATCCCATTCAAACACTATCAGCCATCAGCTTTGCTTGTCTAGAATCCTTGCCACTGCACCCCCTGTTAAGATTTATCTCCTTCAGTAGGAAGTTTTAGTCAAAGCTAAACAGAGTGCTTTTAAAATAAATTGTGCTTCCTTGTGTGGCACAGCTGCTCAAGAGGAGACATCCTGTGATGATGGGATGGTTCTTATAAATTGATGGTGGGACCACAGTATTGACCTATGAGAGCAAGACTTCCTTCCAAGTCAGTATATGTAAGAAAAAAGACATAACAATAGGTTGAATTATCCGAAGAGAAATAAAGATAGGTATGGACACAGTTCCTGAAAGCTCAAAGAAATAAAATAAAATAAAGCTTTTGATAAAAAATACACAGCAGTTCATTTAATAATCTATACAAGTCTGAAAGCCCAAGAATAATGTTTAAGGCTACTGATGTCCCCTGGAGAAAGGAAAATTTTATGGATTAAATACTTTATCTGAAAGAGAAATAGATCAGCTGCCATATCACAACCCTGTGGCCCAAGGCAGAAATACTCAATATATTAAATTGGCTATATAAACAACCTATGTCTGAGAATAAAGTGTCCTTAAAAGCAAAAGAAAAGATGCATTGAAAATGGCATCCTATTTTTCTCTGAAGTCTGCTGGAATATACTCTGAAACAAACCATTCAAGGGAACTATCTGACATTTAGGTTTCTATATATACACACTCACACGACAATGATGATTCAATTTTCTCCAATTAGTGTTTCATAGTTGGTGTTTAAGAGCAGAACTGGGCTCCCTAATATCAGCATTTCTGCAGTACTTGATACTGCAATATTACTAGGCTTATCATTATAGTCTTCTGTTTAATTAAATCATACTGTTTATTTCTGAGATACTGGCACAGCAGTTCCAAAAAAATTTAGAGTCCAGTCCTGTATTCTGAATTTGTTTCAGGTTTCTTGCTTTTCTGATAAAATTAACTCCAAAAAGTGCAGCGTTTAATGTACTTCAGTGGGATTACAGCTGGCCTGCTAATTCTGTCATTAAATTAATTCAGAGAAGCTCTCCACTGCAGCTACTTCTGTAACAAATAAGACTCACGTATAAAAGATGCATTAAAACGTGTCTTCATCACAATGTAGATGTAGAGAGAATTACAGCCATCTATCTGAACACAGGCAAGGATGAGGGCAGTAAGTGTATACTTAGAAATATATATTTATACACACACATTTTGGGGCCCATACAGGGAAGAATACAGCATTTTGATTTATCTTTGATTTATGTAGCTAGAGGGACATCTGTTAAAGCATTTTAGACTCACATCATCATTTCTCTGCCCCCTACTCCCTTCTCCCCCGCCCCACCAAGAAACTCAAGGCTCAAGGAGATGAAAGATCAAAATGAATGATACCTGGTCTACAGAAAGCTAAAGTAGTATTGCAGAAATTAATAGTATTACAGAAGTTAATCAAAGACAAACAGCACACAGGCAGAAGGTGGCAGAGGGGGAAAGAGAGCTCTGGCCCTGCCAAGACTGCTGTGCCTTCTCCATCTTCCATGCACTCTTCCAGTCACTTCCCAATTGCAGAATCACATGCACAACCTCCACCTTTTCATGGTTCTGTAAGAAGACTGAACCCACTTCCACGAAAGGAGAAAAAGCAGTGGTAACGAAAAGCCAGATTGCCTGGGTCACGGATCCCAAAAAGCAGCTTTGTATCAGCTACTCACAACATATTTTCTTCAAAGATAAAAAGGGAGGAAGGGCTTATTGTGCAAAGTTAATAGTGCTAGAATATTTAAGTAGCTAAGCACTGTAGGCAGCAATTCTCTTCCCTTCCTCCTCTAAGGCACAACACTAGGCTATATGTAGAGACATTTCCCCTCCCCCATCATTTAAACTGCATAAACTATAATTTTAGTAAATCAAGCAAAGAGCTAATCAAGTTTTGATTTGCTAATTACTTCTCAATTTGATTAGAGCTGGCAGCTAATCATCTCTGGAAATGTAAAGTCAATCTTTCACTCACATTTGCAAATCAGGGTTTTAGTGTAAAGAAACAGGGATATTGTACATTGCAGCCTCTTTTTTTATATATGTATTTCAGTAAGTTTTAACAATACAGCAAATTCTTATATTATAGTAGTGCTCTGAATAATAAAACTAATGCAGAAGTCTGGGTGGTCCTCAGAGCGAGCCATTGGTAGGAGCTCAGGTATTGCTGGTGTTAAAGCTCACAGGATGTCTATGCTACATTAAACAAATACAATATAATTTAAAAGTACAGCTCACATTAAAAGAAATGATCTGAAAAGAAGGAGCAGAGTTTTAATAATCAACATTTTTAGAATTCATTTTGAGAAGTGGCACTACACCACATGCAGAAAATGATTGATTTGCCTTACACGGAGTGAACAAGCTCAGCTAAAATCAAGAAACTGGAACACGTGATGTCAGTCTGTTCTGAAGCAACACCAGAACAGCAAGGAGAAGGTGGGGGGGGAAGAAGTTCTGCTCTATTTTGTTTTCTGAATAGCTTTTTCACAGGTGTTTTAGATATCTTATGTACTCAAATCAAATGAGGAAAAAGAACTCTCCTATTTGTGAGCTCTAGTTATAAGAATGCATCTTCTGGGGCCTTTGGCCACCCCTGGGACCTCCAGAGAACATGGGACAGGTTTATTGACCAAGGAGCGAGACCCCTTGCTCTTTATTTTTGACTTTAGGGAGGTGCTTTTGTTTCTTCCTTTCCTTTTTGTTTTTAATATTATTGAAATGTTAAACTATATATATATGTATAAATATAAATATATATATAAAATCGGTTAATTATTTGTTGGCGCCTGAATTGCAGGATGACCTTGCAAGCCAACTGGGTCACTACTACTTTCATCCTCTTCCATGCAAAGAGTAATAGAGCAAGAGTGTCTGAGGAACAAGAACAAGGTTCTCTCCAATCATTGCTGGAAGGTGTTTGCACCTCACCCAGCTGGGCACCCATCCTCCAATCCCAAAGCTCTTCAGAAGTCTGGGGAGAGGATAAACCAGGAACCAGCAGCAGAGGAGAGGGGAAAGGGCAGTAATTGTGTCTTCTAGGAACCACTGCAGAGAAGAACACATTTGTTTAGCAAGGTGAAGTACTCCAGATAGGGCTTCTCCTGCTTCCTTCCTTCCCTGCCACCTGGAGGCAGGCAGACCAGATCATCAGTTCCCACCTCATCTCCTAAATAGGGTAGGTCGCCTTTAGAAGGGAGAGCTGTTAAAAATGTTGGGATAGTAAAAACAACAGTGGTGGTTAAATATTCTGCAATTAAGAGTTGTCCTAAAGGAAAGTTCAAGCACAAAAGAGGAAAAGGAGTCAATTTTAAAGACTTTTTTAAGGTTTTTTTTTAGGAAGAAAATATATTCCATGTTCACTATCAAAATCATTCTCCTTAGTTTTGTAAGTTTAGAAAACAAATATTTTCTCTTCTGCCATTTATTTCAGCATTTGAAAGATTCTGTATTGGATAGATTTATAGAAGATACCATTAAAAATAATGTGATACAAAATAAATTTATAATAATTTAATAAAGAAAGTAAAAAGGATGAGGGGCTTAAAGAAAAAACTACACACACACAAACTGGAATGATTTGTCTAACTCTTACATCCATCTGCCTACATCTGCCCAGCAGTATTTAGCAATCAAAAAATCACCACTCTTAAAAAGGACATAAAACTCATGCTTTGTATATAACCTCCATGTATATAATAATTTCCTCAGAGATGTTGATTCCATTTACCTGTCATCAGCCGTCTTCCCCCTGGACAAGGTTGCCATCTATCTGTTCCGCTCCCAACTCTAATGCTGGGGCAATACAAATGAAAATGTTTTGACTGAGGAAAGTATATACAAAACACACTGTTCAGCAGTCAGATTCCTTGGTTTGACAGACTTGTAATTTTGAGTACTCCTGTCATTGCTTTAGAGTCTCTCATTACAAAAAATGACTGATTACTCAAAGCTGATATTACTGCCAGAAGTTTTACAAATTAATCATCAGTTAGCTAATTTTTGAATAAAAAAATTAAAGATGTAGTTCTGACTCTCCAGATTCTGCAATATAGTATTGATTATAATCTAATGATAATAATCAAAATCTAAAAGGTAAGAAATTATTTCCTTTACCAACTGCTGTAAAATTTTAGCAATCACATCTCTACTCTGCCTGTTTCTCAAACTCTCCTCGCAAGATCCTAAAAATAATTATGTGTAAGATATATTAATTATATATTAATTGAATTTGGTACAGGAATCTAGTACAGGTAACTATGAAGCCTTCTGAAAGATAAAAGTGAATATTTTACTATAGGGTAAAATCCACAACTCTCGCTCCCTGTGGTACAAGACATCCATCTTTTAACCTACTTTCAAATGCAAATGAAATGGAGAACATTTTCTCTGTCATGTGACGTTCTAGGTACTGTCTGTTAAAATTAACTTTTATAGCATACATAGTTAATATCATTTCATGATTTTTATAGGCTGTTATGTTACATCTCCAACTGAGAACACAAGTATCAGGCCCTTTCTGTAACAGTCTAAAAGAGGATTAAAAGACTGTAGCACAAATAAAAGTTCCACAGGAAACTAATTTTGCTTTTATGAGAGGTATAGGCTAAACTTGACTATTTGTAATTTTGGCAACTATTTAACAGGCTGTAAGACACAGTTATAAAACTATGTAGACATTTTAATGGAAACCCCATGGAAGGGCATTCTTTTTCAAGAAAAGCTTCTAAAACACAAGTTCTTACAATTTTATTGACAAATCATTCTGTGCTCAACCTAACTAAGTCTCAATAAAATACCAGTATCATGTGCCACCTTCAAACTTAAGTTACGTTACTCCTTACTGAGAAAAGCAACAGGTTGTGTTTCTTGAGGAAACTAATTTTCTCAAAAAACTCCATTTATTTGTTGAAGAAAGCAGTTATTACAGTTTTTGTTTTAGCTATCTCTCCAATGCGTGTCTGTACCACTTCATCTAACCACAAGAATGATTCATATCTGTAATTCAATAAATATTTCATAATTTAAATAAAGAGCTAAGATGTTGACAAGCTCATTTTGAAGCACAAAGAAATTACACTAAAGCAAGATAAGAACTTCAGAGCCTTTACCATGACTCATATGTCAGATTTCATAGGAAATTTAAAAGTTATGAAGCCTGCTATCATTCTCTTACCTTCAAATGAATACTCCATTCATTAGCAGTCATATTCTGACTTGAAACCTGTTATAAGCATTCCACTATACACAAAATATATAAAGAGTCATTGAGACACTAAGAGAATGAGATTCTTTATAGTTAATAACATTCAGATAGAAATTACAATAATTTCTGCTTCATTGATTTATTTCTGTAAGATTAAGTTTCAAGGAGAGCTTTAGATCACTCAGCCCAGCATACTTCAGAACATAATAACTAAGGCACTCAGAGTACAGAGTTTCCTAAAGTCTTACAGTTTGGGGGGTTCAGTTGTACTGTCCATTTGAAATACATACATATATAATCCAGTTGTGATCTTTCTAGCTACACCTTTTAAAACATTGTGCATCTTTAGAATAAGATGTGAATACAGCAAGACAGACTACTTCCATAAATAAGCATAGTTCCTCCACCATGGTCAATCTTATATTCCTTCCTCTTAGATTTCCATGTGCATGACTTGAAGCATGCAAAGTTTATAGGAAGTCTAGTTTGTGGCTTTTGGTCTTTGGATGAGGTGGAAGCATGTGCTAATGATTAAAGGACTTGTGAAATGTGAAGCAATATTCATAACCGCTGCCTCTCAATATCCTCCTCTCTCAATCTGCTATCAACATCTTATCAGCTTTCCTCTCTACCTAGAGGTGACACTATATTGAACGCCCAAATACTGCTAGGCATGAAGGGGAGTCTGCTGCTCAGCAAGGGACTGAAACCCACTGGAGTTCAGTGGAGATGAAAACTGCCCACAGATGGTTGGCAAAAGGGATGAGTTGCTCCAAAGGCAATCCGAGCTGGTACACTTTGGGGCCACCATCACTGCTGCCCTTTCTTGTTGCTCCTTCCTCACATCAGAGAAGAGAGGCAGAAGTTGGGTGCACCAAGTCTCACCGCAGCAGCTCCTCAATCCAAAAAGGTACTTGAGGCAGAGCAGGTTCCTTTTTGCCCTATTAAAGCAGCAAAATAAATCTAGATAGCAGGAAGAACCACACAGCAGCTCATTCTTTTACTTGAAATGTCTCTGAATCTCATCAGAATAAACATCTCTGTTTGTTCAGACACAAAACAATTCAATAAAGGCTGGTTTTGATTAAACCCTTTTAAAGTAGTTGCATCTCTTATAGGCTGATTAAAAAAAATCATGAATCATAAATACTGATTTAGTATTAACAATCTGCATTCTATCAATCCCAATGATTTTATGCATCATTTCACTGGTAACAGGTGTAACAGACTAGGGTGACACGCATAACCTGGACTCTTCCTCACAATGTTGTGCAAAACAGCTCAATCGTTTTCTTCATAGAAGCAACAACTTGCTAGGTAGAACCTATTACTGGTTTATGGATTAGGCTGAAAGGACAGAGGAAGAATAAAGATGAAACCTAATTTTGTTTCTTAAAAATACCACTACATTCCTTCCATCTCTTGGTTCAGACTAAGGAATGAACAGATTAAAGACTAAAAGATTTAGACTTACATTAACACTCACATAATACTTGCAAACTATGAGGCCCAGCAGTTCTAGAAATATAGGGCAAATAACTACTGGGATAACTAGCTGGTGATTTTTTTCTTCCCAGACATATTTGGAAGCTGCCAAGAGCACAACTGACAACATGACAAAAGAATCATGGAGGAGTCGGTATATTCCTGCAGAAATTAAACTTTACAGTTGATTTTTTTTTAATAAAACAAATATTGATGGATAAAGTCAACAGCAGTAAGTATGATGCATTAAGAAAAAACAGTAAGTGGAACAAAGATAACAGTAATTTTGGAATAATTAATAGGTACATGTTTTGCAGATACAGGTTATTCTTTTTGTACATATTTTTGCAATTTGTTGACTGTTCTCAGTTAGGCATCTATTTCTTTCATTATGATTCAATATAATTTGAGCAAATAAGGTAAAGTGTATCTCAGCGGGAGCCTGAAAATGAATCTCACCAATTCACTCGTACCTCTTGTCCCAGCTCTAAAGAACTAGAGTGTGCATAGAAAGGGCTTAGAACTAGTTTGTAAGTGCAAACACTGCACAAATAACTATATAAACATAGATCAGAACTGAAAGCTTGCTTTAGCACTGAACATCAATAAAAAAAAAACAAACACACACCATCTCTACTGCAAATCTCACTGGAATCTATACTTCCAAAAGGAAGAAATTCAAATGTTTAGACACAATTAATAAATATGGACATCTTAATAGAGCAGGCAGCATCAAAGAATTCTTTTGAATCTTTGCATTCAGGATCAGGAACTGAAAACAAACTGATCTGTCCAATTAACAGTTTAAGAGAGTCATTTTTACTGAATAATGTTGCAACTAAATAATTTTAAAGTGTAATTGCAGTGATGTAAAAAAGGATTTCTGATACAAATATTAATAAATGACAGTCATCCATTGTTTTAATCTGCCTCACTCTAAAAATGAGCTACTACCATTACTTCACAATTCCTTTTTCTTCCTTAAGAAGCAACCAACTTTTAAAGCACTGTTTAAAGCTCTCTCTCTCTCTCTCTCTCTCTCTCTCTCACACACACACACACACACACACCCATATCACACACCTCACCCTGCCTCAGCATACTCATAAATTACACTTGGCTGCTTGATAGGATATTAAGGATATCAGAACACCACAACCATGGTTTCATGCACGTTAGATAAGTTAAAGCCTCAAAGCTGTAATATTTTTTCCTGTTATGAAAAAAACTATACTAATTTGAAGTTACGCTCATCTCCAAATAAGCAGGCCAGATTCAGAGGGCCATGGAAGGGCTGGGGCTGGGGTATGGGGCGGTAAAGCACAAGAAAGGCAAGGAAGTTGGGTGAGCAGCATTCACTAAAAAGGCAAAAATTGTAAAAAACTGCAAACAGTATTCAAAGATGAGTTTCTCATGTATCTACAAATCCCAGGGAGATTTAATAAACAGAAGTTTTTTTTACACGATTCATACTAAAGATTTTTTTTTTTCATTTTAAGAGGGCAAGAAGACAGTTTCCTGTAGCAACAAGGTCACAAAAAATTCACTGAGTTGTTATCAAATAAAAATTTGATCATGTATGATTCACCTTACTAGCAACAAAAAGGTTACTGCAGTTATGAGAAAAAGCTGCAAGAGTTTATTTTACCTCACTTGCCCTTTAGGCAGCACTTCAGCAAAAACCAACCAAGCAGCGAGTCTTAATATTATGATCATAATGGGCAGTTGCTGAACCATAGCATCAAAACAAAGTGTTTGCTACTCAAGCCACTTCTGACTTGTTCTTCAGGATAGATCAAATGTTAAAACCATAATGGAGAAGTGATGTACTGATAAAATTGAAATATTTTCATGAGAGCCTGGTTTATTTGTGCTTACGTTGACCTAGGTAATTTTAAGAAAGCTTAAAGAATATTGGCTGATATTGGCTGGCTCATTAGTACAGTAAAAGTATAAAGTACTCCTGTCAATCCTACTTATTTCTTAAAAAAAAAAAAAAAAAAAAAAAAAAAAAAAAAAAAAAAAAAAAAAAAAAAAAAAAAAAAAAAAAAAAAAAAAAAAAAGTAAAAAGACTGAACCCTTAAGTTTGTTATATACAGATATACAGAAATAGCATCTGTTGTTTCACTTGTGTGGAGAAACTTCCTCCATCCTATTGCTCCATCCCGAGTTTATTTCTTTCTTGAGAAAAAGAAAGGTAATTACCCTTCATGGGTGAGACATTTGATTTATTCTACAGAGATTCATTTCATTTCATTGTAAATTAAACTGTTTAATTCAACATTTTGAATACCCACTATGTGAAGGGACATCTGGGAAGACCTGGTGAGAGAGTTGCCAAAGCAGATAGTTAGAACCCTCAGTGAATTACATTCATTAAATACTGTGTTTATAATTATTTTCATGGGGTGAGTTGTCACTTTGATATCATCTGATCCCTTCCGCTGTTTCTGACCTTTTCTTTCTAACAGCAGGCACGTTACAGGCATGCAGTTTCTTAGAGAATCTTTCTGCAGGAATATTTGTCTTTGCTGAGTCTCCGAATCCTTGTTTTTGTTATAAAAGTCAAGGGTCAACATCATCAAAGCAAATATATGGAAATTGAGTCTTAAAAAGACCAGTATCCGTTCCTTCCACTCCATTTACAGAGAAAGAAAACTAATATATTGGGATTTAGATTTTCCTTTCTCAAACAGCAAAACTGTAATTATAAATTGCACATGACAGCTGAACACCCTGAAGAATCTCCCTGGGGGCATAACAGCTGAGTTATATATTAGCCAAATATGATAGAATTACGTGTCACTTTCTATTACCTTCAATAAAACTGATGAATAGATTAAATTTAAAAAATGAATTAAAATCTTTAAGTTTTCATTTAAGCTGACCAAAGGAAGAAAACACAATGCTGTCCATCTGCCCATAAATCAGCACTGTTGCTTCTAAATATTGCATGCTGATAGCAAATGCATAACAATTTAATTTTCCTAAGAATGTATGCATTTATGTTCTATGAAAATATACCTCATACAATTAAAAATACAGATGTTACCTTATCAGTGTCCCCCTACAAACAAGTTCCTAAGATAAAAGGAAAAACACTACTTGATAGCTAGTCTCAGAGCTTCGCTTCATCTTCTGCTTGGCCTACTCAAACAACGAAAACCTCCATAAATGTGTGGATAGTTGAAGATCTATCCAAAGTTTTTTTAATAAACAATTATAAATTGATAATATACAGAGATCTGTAAGCAAAAATATATATACCAAAATATCAATATATGTATCAAAGAAATTTTTTAAAGTATGAAACAACATAGAGAAGGGAAGGGACCAAAACAAGTTCTACTTTACAGTGAAAGGAAAAGGCATCATTCTTAGAAAATGACAAGAAATAGTTCAAAGTAACTATTTCCTAAGTTTACTCTTGCAACAATTATTGCTGCAGAAATCAAACCCCAGTGTTTAACGCCTAAAGAAGTATTTGGAAGTTTTACTGGTAACAGTCTAGGAGATAACACAAATAAAATCTGAGTAGAATCAGTAGAGGTTAAATGTGTTCAAAGCTGCATGCTTCATGTTCATCCTGTGTTTTTGAGGCCAAGATGCATTTAAACTGATGTCAATATGAAGTATTTTCTCTAAGTAGAATTTTCTAAATATGAAATACTCATTTTTTGAGAGAGAAACTACTGGACTTATGTCATGGGTGACCTTGCAAATGTGCACTGTGGGAATGGATATTTGAACTTTGGCTTTTGAGTAGCTCACCTGGTTGTATAGCTCACCTGAATACATAACAGAAAGCTGAATGAAATGTATCCAAGATACATACCATTATAACTTATTCTTCTTATGTGCAAGAAAAAAAAAAATTGTGCCCAAGAGAAAGCAAAAAAAAAAAAAAAAAAAAAAAAAAAAAAAAAAAAAAAAAAAAAAAAAAAAAAAAAAAAAAAAAAAAAAAAAAAAACCAACAGAAACAACAACAACCAAAACCTACCACCAACAAAATTAGTAAAACTAGTTGGGTAATCAAGTACTAATAATGTATGTTACTAGGACATTTAAAAAAAAAAAAAAGAAAAAGAAAAAAAGATACTCAGGCATGCTACCATACAGGACAGAAGACAGCTAGGAAGAACCACCCTGAGGGGGATCTTAGGATGCCAATAATGAACCATTGGATGAAATTGTTCCGTTTGTCTGCAATAATTAAATAAGTCAAATTAATATGGTTGTTGCCAATAAATTAGAATTGGGAAATATGCATTTATTGGTGTGACTGCCTATTTTATAAGAAGAAAGGCTCCTTCAAGAATAAAGCTTCCTTTAAAAATTGCTGTGTGTTGTATACAGCCAGTTAAGAGGAGTCCAAAGCTATTGAAATTCAAGTATTAAAAATATAAGTAGCCTGGAGAGAAAAACAAATAAACAAACAAACAAAAAAACCCCACCCACACAGACAGGGAATGCTTTCAGGAGAAGTTAATCTGTCAGGGAAAGAGGGGCACTCTCAGAAAGAACAAAATACTCCCCTCACCCTTGGCCTTCCATTTTTATCCTTTCCTGTACTACTGGTGTATTTCTCAGGATTCCTAATTTGAATAGAGTCATTTAAAAACACAGTTTACAAGATCCTCAACTTAAATTTGAGGCTGATATTTCAAGTCTGAGGCTGCTATTTCTTTCATTGAACAGCTGTAGTAGACAGACTACTTCCAAGGATTACTTATGCTACATGTATGTACGTCCAAAGGTGGCAAACAAGCTGAGGACCATTACTGAGTCACCTGTGTATGCTGCCTGAAAGCCCACCAGGAATCCTTTGTACAGAGCAATCTTCCAAAAAGGAGAATGAGGAGAGGAGAAAAATAATGATAATAATGTGTTCCCCCTCCCCCACCACACACACACTTAGTGTCATTGTTGCTCATGCAGTCAGTACAGAGTTTTTCCATCTCCTCTTCCCTTTTTTAGTAATATTTGTAGACAAGGAAGCTGGGCTGGTAAAAATGGCAACAGTAGCAACATAGTAGTAATTTTAAAAAGTTATTGCTTGTTTAAAAAAATAGTTAAAATTATTGGCAAGCAAAGTTGTATATTCAGCAATAAATAACCAGCTGAAATCCGCACATGGTTGGTTACCTGGATACAGAAAACATTACTATGATGGAATAAAGAAAAAGGAAGAGCTGGTTGTAAGCTTTGAGCATGTTTTCTGCATTTGAAAGGCATTTGATATGCACTGTGAAATGACTGACATTTGTAATTATATCAGTATCTGTTGGCCTTTTTTTTTTTTTTTTAACTTCCAGATTTATTCAAAGAAAGCAGTAATAAACTGTAAAATGCTGTGAAAGAGAGGAGTACAAAATTTCCCCCAAAAAATTTATTGGAGAAGTAAAAGGCTTTGATCTGTACAAAATGGAAAGCATTTGTCTTCTGCATTTCTGCTTTGATGTAAGCCAACATACTAGTATTGTTACAGTAGTTATTGCACCTGTTTTACACCTATAGTATGTGCAATACTAGTAACTTGACAGCTTAATTTCACTGATCTTGTTGGAAACCAACTATACTATGTGTTATTTGTTGCAAATGCTTGCACATCTACTGCAAGCTTAAAATTGCTATAGAAGTTTTGTTCTCTCTCCAGATAGCTTTTCAGTATCAAATATGCTTTTAATGCGCCCTTTATGCCTTTCAAATTTTCTAGGAGACCAGACAATTGGTTCTTCTAATATGTTTTCAATCAATGTTCCTTTGGACTTGTTTTGCTGTTGAAATGGTGACATTCCTATCCATATAGGTTTGTCTGCTGAAAGTATTATTACATTTTCATTTTAATTTGAACACCACAAACCTTGGCTAGTGGCTATAACAGCACAGATTGCACAGTACATTAACTCAACTCCTGTGCAGGGATCGGCTCTTCAGCATCTTTTCTCTTTCAGCTGCTTTTTCAAATTCTCAAAACAACCTCAACAAAATGAATAAGCAAAGCTGAAGTAGGGTTGCTTTGTTAAAGATGATGCAGGGTACAAAATATTCAAAGTGTTCTGTTTAGTCCCTGTACCACGCATCATAAAATAAAACAAATTCATTTACTGGCACAACAGCCTACATTATACTTATTTTGCAGTTAATGGAATTATAGAACTGATTGTTCAGTATTAGGCACTTCCAAGGGCAGATAGATTTTATTAGATGTTTCAGTTTCTATTTGCTTGTCATTTCCTCTTCAATAACATTATTTCAAGTACTTTTTACATTCTAACTTTGGTTATTATTGTATTTGTATACAGAATTTTATGTATTATGATACAGAATTTTATGTATTATGAATGCATGGAACATATGTGAGCATTTAAATGCTTTACTATTCAGACAGTACGTTTCCCATTTAGTACATCCCAATCAGTCTTTCCTGCGGTGAGGTGTGTGTAGGCAAACTGAAATGATCCTATGATCAATATATGGAGCATTCAAGTGACATTCCAAAAAACAGTGACAATATGGTTACATTAAATATCAGTTTTAAGAAGTCTGACTATTTAGGTTTGACTTTTTTATGAAATAATGATATCAACTATGTATTCATACAGTCTGTCTCTGTTCCTAATTATTATTCCATTATTTATCTAAAGCATTGTTTCTCTGAGAGCATTACTGACATTTAGAATTACATTATGAATAATATTAAGCACAATATTAAGCTAAAATTGGAACAGCTCTTAACTTTTGTAATTCAACCTTTCCTAAGGAAGTTTTTGTCATCTAGAAGCATGTTAAAATACCAAAACATTTACATCATTTCAAAACAAAACATAACTCATTTGTCTCTGCTGTATTGCAGGAAGGTGTCTAAGGTCTGCAGGGATTACCTGCGCATTTAAAATGCCTATGCTCATACTGTTGAGTTTCATTATTGCATTCCTATCATTGAACCCTTTTGTGGGCTTCTGAAACCAATCATAAAAAGGCACCGATGGTTAGGACTCAAAGTTTGAACCCAAAATTGTTTATTTTCACACTGCTTCTTGGAACAAATATGAAAAATAAGGGAAGACAGAGCAGGAAAAGAAATTCACATCGCATTAAAACAACCAAAACCTCTGACAGAACCTTTTAAAAAATAAGCAGTATGCCTTATATTTTAGATAATAGAACTTAAAAAAAGAAAAGTTCCCAGATCTACCACATTGAACAGGGCATAGCAAGTTCCCTCCCTTCCAGGTGTGATTTCTTTCTGGCACTCCCACAATGACTCTCTGTATTCTTCTATACTTATTTCTATCCTCTGCAATCAAAGCCCACTGCCTCTTCAAAACTGTCATGCTGAAGCTTAAGGAGTGGAAGAGGTGAGAGGCAGAAAGGCAGGAACAAGTTTCCCACAAGAGTGAAAAGAAACCCTTTGGGTTGTATAAATGTACAT
Source organism: Nothoprocta pentlandii (assembly GCA_013398315.1). Lineage (NCBI taxonomy): Eukaryota > Metazoa > Chordata > Aves > Tinamiformes > Tinamidae > Nothoprocta > Nothoprocta pentlandii. The sequence continues at coordinate 17,231 of VZSG01000786.1, forward strand.
TTACAAAAAGGTATAAATTCACTTGCAGTAAACACTTACACGGCACATTATCCACATCTTGTGTTTGTTAGTGACAGTAACAGCCCATTAGAAGCCAATATAGCATCAAGCTACTGTTGGGTTGCTGCTAACAAGATGTCTGATGCATGAAGCTTCTTTCTCCCATATGCTGGAGAATTATCCTACAACATGGATATTCATTTCCCAAAATGTAAAGTGAATATTACTAAGTGTGAGGTAGAAATATCCCATTTTAAAGCATTATAAATAATGTAAAATTCCATCTTCCTCCTCCTTCCTTGCAGTTCTCTCAAACTCCTCTTTTACAAACAGTCCAGAACTTGACAGCCTATGCCAGTCTCTTGCTCTCCAGCTCAGAAAGTTTCTCTCTCAAAAGCATGAGCCAAGTCAACCCAATGGCTTTGGGGAAAAAAGAAGATCAATGGCTGTACATGTCAAACTATCAATTTTTCATATGGGTGCTCTCCCACCCACCATTTGGGGGAAAAAAAAAAAGTCATAAATTCAGTAAAATTCAGTATAGATGCATCTGAAGGATTGCTTAAGACTTCAAAATTTGTTGTGTTGATGTTGGAAAGTGAACAGTAATCCAACAATTAAAAACCAGTCTAGTCCATGAAATAGTACTCTGCGTAAACTGCTTTTACTTCCTTCTGTTTCACAAAATGTAGTCAGTGGTAAGTTTAGCCATAAAACTTACAACTTTAAAACTTAAAAAGGTAACTTTTTCAGCATTTAATTTTTCACCTAAAATTTCTCTGTCCCTCCTCAAGCTGCTTTGTTTCTTTATGTACAGCTTTAATTATAGTGCTACTACAGACGCTCCCTCCATAATTAAGGCACAATTGTATTAACAGAATAGTTGTCCAAATCTTTCAAAGAATTTTGGTCCAGACTTGTCAAAGTTTGCCAGATGAAGCAATAGGAAATTGTGCAGAAATAGCATGGCTTATTTGAAAATACATAGGTTCTAGTATTTCCTGAGCAATTCAGATTAAAGTATGCTCCAGATACTCCTGAAAAAGATGCATACTATTAAGCATCAGAAAAATTACGCCAATCTTTATGTTTCAAGAAGATACCATCTTCAGCTTTTATGACAGGAAGCAACTCTCAGAATGAGACAAGAATCAGGTACATAACTTTAATTCCTTCTCCTGAACACTTTAATTTCACCTCCTCTGTAATTACTGGCAGTTCTTTTCATACCTCTAGAGCTAATGTACCAAACTCAGCACATTAACGTCCTACATTTAAGTTTACCCTTCAGAATATTTTACACTAGTGAATGCTGGTTCTAACAGAGCCATCTCTGCTCTCGCATTTCATCTGCTATCCAGACTGCTTCAGCAGGACAAGAGTTCAAAGTGTGTGTATCTAAGGAATTGGAAATAATGAGAGTATTCACCAAAATTCAACTACCACTTAAACCTTTTACTGATGCTTTCACCCGAATTTAAACCACATTAGTACAGATAAACAGGTTTCATTATTTAAATTATTTTGTTTAGGGTGGTAATCAGACAGTCCTAGCCAAACAGTCGGAGAGAGTGGTTGCTAAAATAACCTGCCTCTCCTAATAAGCCTTTCCTCTTCTACTACTACTCTGCTCCACCAACCATTCCCCTTTTTCTCTTGGCCTATCCTCTTAAATTGAAGAACATAGAAATTTCAGACGAGTTTCTCCCAGCTTTTATAGTGACGCCAGAAAAAGCAGCAGCAAATAATCATAGCATTGCTCCCTGATTCTCTTTGTCCATATAAGCACGTGCAATGACAACACCAGATAGCCAGCAGCCTTCTCCTCAGAGAGGCATCAACAGTGAGAAGGACTATCATGATCTTATCTTTATCAAAATACTTTCTGATTGAGGGTGACCCAGGTCTCCCTTGCAGTTTCAGTATATCACATTATCCAGAATAAAACCCTTTGCCTTGCCAGCAGGCACTGTGCTTCACTTCTTATAATCTGAAATAGATAAGAAAGCTGTAAGAAGTCTTTTAATGACTTAGGGTAGCAATTTGGAAGCTTTCTTAAAAGCTTGAGCTTGTAGACCTATGGAATAAAGCTTAATATTTATAAACAAATGCCAGAGTAACCCAAGTTATCTGGAAGAAGTTCCCATGTCTTTTAGTAAGAAAGAGATGGTGGTTTCTTGGTACCTTAGATAGATAGATACAAAAGGTACAAAAACAACTGAGTGATTTCACACTCTGAAATGGTTCTGAAAGGGTTGCTCACACACTAAGGTGGTTGTGGTACAGGACAGAAGCTTCAGATATAGGCTTTTCTTTCCAACAGAAAACCCAAACTTTTTTTTTTTTTTGTCTTCTTTCCAAAATTTTTTTTTTTTTGCCTCCTGCAGTTGAACTATTACTTCAACAATACTAAGTAGTAAAATGTACCACTTCATCTTAATTTTCCTTTAAATTCCATAGCACACTCTGAGGACCAATGGCTTATCACTAAAACATTTTTTTTTTGCAAATAAAATGGGATCATTTCTAGATACTGAACAATAGTAAAAATTAAATTCTTAATATCATAACATTTAAATGTTACACTCCAAATTCAAACTACATTGTGACAAATTAACCAAATGAGTTAAATAGTTCAGTTACCAGCTTGACCTATGCTGTAAAATCTTTACGCTGTTGAAATGAGACTAGCTTTATTAACATTAAAAATTGCCTTTATACTTCGTATAGAAGACTGAAGATGAACAGTGAGCACTGTAAGATGAAACAACTACTACAATTCCCATCTCTTATGGGAAACTTTAGTGCCCATCCACATTTCCGAGCTCACCTTCTCCTGAAACTACCTTACATAACTAGATTGCTAACCATGTTTATAAAAGCCTCAAAAACTCTAAATCTAAGTTAGAAAACTTGAAATAGCTAATTGAAGTAGTTGTATGCTTGTTACCTACTCTGTTTCACAGCTCAGCTAACAGATTCACAATAGATTGAGATTGATATTTACAGACTAATGCACTCGGGAAGACTTGCACAATATTTGCATTACCTGACCTAAGCAGACCAACAAACTTCCCCTGCCACACGGCTGCTTTGCAGGGGTTCAGCACAGTGCGGAGGATGCCTCCACTTTTACACAAATATATTGATTAGATAAGGAGACAATACAAGTAAGTGAATTCAGTATCACAAGTTCTGAAGCTTCAGCTTGCCATGGTTATTTTGTTTTGTTTTAGTTCTTTATATTCTAACAGATGTTGAAATGACTTTAGTAACATAACAAGCAAAAACATGAATATAAACTAACAAACCCTCTATGCACAGTCTTTAAACCAAGGAATTTTGGTCTCACTCCGATTCTGGCTTCAGGTTTTTCTAATATGCTTCACCCATCACACATGCAGAATGTGCTTTAATTTCATCCTTGGGTTGTGTACACATCTCCCTGGTATTTTTAGTAGCACTTTAGAAGTATAAAATCTATTCCCTATGCCCTCATCAATTTGAAATTACCATTTTAAGGCTGATTAAATAAGGATTAGTGCCAATGTTCCACTTATTAGTCTGTGTCTTGAGCTGGAACTGATGATGTAGTATTTGTCAATAACTAGTTCACAGCCCTAAATTCCACAAAATGAAACCTCTGCAAGACAGTCCATCTGTCACAAGATTTTGAAGCAGGCTCCCATGTAGAAGAAAACCATCTATTATATGATGATACAAGCTTAAAGTGGCATGTATCACAGCTGTTTGATTACTACTGGGAAGATGACTTGCATTCCCCTTCTAGCCCTTTATCAGAATCCAACAGTGATGGATTGAATTTGCCTTGCTTTAGCATGATGATGGATTACCACAGCAGTATGTATAAGGATAGTAAAGTCTGGCCTGAAATTAGTGTAATGACTAAGAGATGCTGGTCTAGGCCACGATTTCAAAGCAGATCTGAACAGCTACCAAACTACCTAAGAGGTAGACTTCTCAGAAGTCTAAATGATCAGATAGCAATCCAGAAATTTCACACGGATGTTCCGATGTAATACAGATGTATTGCACCGTGGTTCAGAAAGTTCAACAGGTTCTGGGACTTCGTGAGTTTGTCCAAGGTCTGAAACTAAACGTGCACCAGTGTCCAGAAACACACTAGCCCATTTCAATCACTTCATATAAGTAATATGTTTTGATGAATAAATCATTATACCCACAAACAAAATTTTATGATTTACCCTGTTGGCCTGGTAAACAGATCTAAAATATCAAGGCAAAGCTGTTAAATCTGCATCTCTGTAGACTTAGAGGGAATAAATAAGTAAAAATAAAAAAAAAAAGTCTCAGATTGAAACATCTTATCCCCAAAGTCTTGGCAAAAAAAGCTATTATTTCCACCTGTTATGTTCTTTGATATGAAACAAGATTCCTCTCTGTCCTGCACTCCAAAGGATATTTTTTGTTGTTGCTTTGCATTTTGGGGTTCTTTATGAAGTAGATGGGCACATCTTACAGCAATCCAAAAAAGTCTGCCTGGACTCTAGCCATGAGGCACTTATGGGTCATTACACATAACTAATTAATTTAAACTCTTCTCTAATTTACATTGCACTTTTTCCGTTACAGTTTGTCATCACATTTTGTCAGAGTTATCAAGATATTATATTTTAAGAAAAGGTTCAAAGTGTAGGATACATAGTAACATAAATTTTAAGAGTTATTTATAATTCGATTTTATTTAAATCCCCAACATTACTCAGTTAAACAAATTTACCTTTATATTTGCATTGGATGGAAGTCGGTATTTTAATAGAAGTATAAAATTAAAAGCTTTAATTGCAATTGCTTTTAATTTTTAAAGTTTAAATTTATACAGAGCAGCTGAAAATATAGTATTTGAGAGAGCATGCTGCTGACGGTTTAACTTTTTGGTGAGGAGAGAGCAGCCTGCAGGTTGAATAACATCAATCTAAGAACTATAAATAAATAAAAACATAATAAGAAGAGCCATCTTCATCTTCCCACTGGTTTCATAACTTAAGATAAACAAACCTTGCAAAGGAGGTGGGATAGCAAGGAAAAGAGGTAGTGTAATCCACTTCAAATAATTTCAGCTATCTCCATATGGTCTCTTACACAGACACCGTAATTTCAGGTCTCCATTTGAGATAGCTAAGGACTCGTTCTACAGTCCTCAGACAGAAACTATCACATTGAGCTCCACCCAGCTCATTTCACTCATCATTATGATGACCCGAAATCTAGAAGTGTTTATTTCTTTCACTGAATACCTAGGGGGAAAACAGGGTCCAGGCAATGGCCTTAAATGGCACATTCACAAAGTACAGCAGGTGTCTGAATAAGGGAATAGAACTGATGAGTGTTTTGTCTTTTATTTGTTTGTTTTTCACTAGTTGAATTACGGCAGTTCCTAACTAAAGTACTTGTCAGTCTCCATAACTTTTTGGTTTACACCACAACAAAAAAAGCTGTGATTTTCTCATTATTTTCTAGGAAAAGTAGGAGTAATATTTGTTTATAACGGGGCCTACCATCTTGCATATTCACATGATGGGACATGACAGGACTTCGTTTCACTCCCTGAGCTAAGTCCTGTGAAATATATCCAGGTATAGAAACCCACTCTGGAAAAGTTATGGCACAATTAGGCAACCTAAGTTGACTGAAGCATCAAGCAGAACATACAAACACTGAAGAAGTCTAATGGGCACTTGCTGACACAAGTTCTTTGCTGACACATTTACTTCCCCAAAAGGTAATCAGTACTACTGAGAAATGAGGCATTTGAGTTCCATGAGGACTCAAATGAGAGTTCCATGAGGACTACCCATGAGAGTCCAAGAAAAATTAAGTGCAACTCCCAAGACTGCTTACTGTTAATGCTGAGTTTAAGCAGAAAAACTAAATAAAGTCTCTCCTCCTACACATTACAGCCTACAACTCCAGTGACTGTGTTCTCAGTGTTTCCAGCATCTCTCAGGTCAGATAATTTCTACTGTTCATCTTGCTATGCTTGTGAAACCGGTGTTCAAGTATTCAGAAAAGCAGCAAGTTTCAGCAAGCCAACTGCTCTGCACATGTACTTTTTCCCCACATGTCTACAAAACAGACCAAGGAAAACCCTAGCCTAGCACGGAAACCCAGCTCAAGAGGCAGCAGGGTCCCAGCCGCAACCCCTGCAGTCCAGCCAGCCACCCCACACACCTTTCAGTACTGAGCTGTGGAGGTTTGCACACTCCAGCTGCTCCCTAGGAGAGATGTTTGTTTTGGCTTTCCACACAGCAGAAAGAGTCAATAAGATCCCTTTCCTAAATAAGAATTGACACTTGGAAGGACTCCTCTTCCATGAATATTGTACCACAGGGAAAATAGGGACCACAAGAGCAGGTGCCGGCTGCTGAAATCAAGAGTATGTTTCATGGCGCAGCCTGCAGACATTTTCTGGTGGCAATACCCGTGGTAAATTGACTCCATTCCTATTGTGACTAACAAGAAAACAATCAAGCAAGCTCCCTTCAGTAGGGGCAAGCTCTCTCCATCCCCACATACTCAAAACCAGGATCTCCAGCAGGTAGCAACATTCAAAAAGCAGCGTCTCCCTCAGGTGAAATTCATGCAGTTGCTTCAAAGCCTAGGCCAGCAAGTATATTAACTACTTATAACTACATGCAAAAAAAGGTGCTAATGGAGATAGAGTGAAATAGGTTGGCATCTTCTTAATCACCTTTGGGGGTAGTAGTATCTCTTTCCATTTACTAGGTTGCCCAGTCCAAATGCAGCACATGGGATAACAGCAGTCACTGAAGCTTATATGGTGTAATTGTAATCAAAAAGCACTAGAAATCTTAACTGATCCTCTCAATAACCTACATATGTGTTAATATTAGATTTAAGTGATAGAATTAACAAAATAGGAGTTATAGTCCATTTAAGGCTAAGCAAATATATGAAAACAAATAGATGCAAGAGACTTGTGCCAGGAATGGCATTTCACCAAGGAATTTCATGCCATCCTAAAGTAACATATTCCTAAGTTACAAGTAGATTTTCAAGAAATATTTGTACAGGCCATAAGCTGGAGGAACAAACATAACTTCAGATACTCTCAGTTTTTAATCATGTAGGTACACAAATGAATTGGTTGAACTAGGAATCAGAGATACATTTATTTAGTCATTGCTAAGTTCGTTTGAAACCTATTTTTAAGTTCTTGACAAATAGAAATAAAAATCTTCAGAGAAGGAAAGCGCACACACACACACAATCTTATCTATGCTTTTCTGACTTGTATTTGCCTGTTTTGTATCTGTATTTTTCTGTCCTCACAAACCAAACTAGATGCCTTTGGAATCCATCAGTGCTTCATGCTTCAATAACCTTTCCAGTAATTTACTCTGTACACTTATTTCTCTCTCTCTCTTAACCTTTCCAAATCTTTTTTTTTTTCCCCCTCCCTCCTTTCTCCCTCCAAGGATAAAGAGTTCATTGAACATTAGCCATCCTTTCCCTAAAAGTTTTTCTAAAAATCACCACAAAGCACTTTTTCCTTTGTCAGTTAGAATAAGCCTCTTAATCTTTCCTCATAAATTAAACCTTTGAAGACTGATATTATTTTTGTTTCTCTTCTTTGACCACTGAAGAGAAATTATCTAAGAATCTGCACTGATAACCTTCAGCCTGGGGTTTAGGCTAAACACTCTTTCTGATAAATTGAGAATTATCTTTTGAACATGGGATAATGCTTGGCAACATTTTTTTCCAGTCACAATGCTATGTTTTCCTTTGTACCTTTATACTGAATTTGCACTTTACCAGGCATGAGAGGAGGGGGGGAGGGAAATCAAAAAACACTGCACTTCTTTCATAACTGCTGAAGCTTATTATCTCTCAATAAATATCTCTAGGGGAAAAAAAAAGCATGTTCAGTATAGCTTTCCTCCCTCCACTCTGACAAAAACAAAAGAACATTTTTTTTTCTTTTATGAGGATCTTTGTATTCAACACTCCTTTAAGCTTTATTTCATTTTCAAGGAATTCTCTGTATTCCAAATTTCTTCCACAGAACTTAATATAACTTTTGAGAGAGTCATAATGTTATTCTGTTAAATTAAAAGCAGATGGGATGTGGGTAACTCCTCAAGTTTTAATTTGCTGACACTGTATTAGATATTCCAGCTAAGAAGCAGCTGATGACAAAGAGCTCACACTAACATACATAGTAGTAACACACACACATAGTAACAATAGGCCTTTTACTATGACTAATCTTATGTGCATCACCCATTATGTAAGTGTTTGATTATATCCACAAAAATCTACCTACAAGCAGGTAGAAAGGATTTCTATCAAAATATACAGAAAAGAGGAAATGTTATTATTAAGCCTGCCCATACAGTCTCATATTCATACACACAGACTAAAATACAATTCCTGGTTATATAGTAAAATACTACTTGTCCCCATCAGGACTCCTGCCTATTGCAGTGAATAACTAGTTCACAATAAACTTATTTGTGTCCTTAAAGCCTGCAGCTGAAATGTGAATGTAAAACAAATCATCAAGTGATTTGTGAGCATTTCAGTAGTATTCCTACTAACATTAGGATCACAAGTTATCTTCAGATTACCCTTACAAAGTTAAGTATTATTCTCAAGTCTGTGTTACAGTTGTTCCCTCAGTCTCACCTATCTCTGTAAGTGTAGCAGTTGAAAGGAAAATGCAGCTTATCCCAGTACTTCCAGACTGGGATCTCTTCTGGAATGAAAGCTTCCTTCATAAGCCAGGGCCAACAAGATTGGTGATAGCAGGCTGGTGCATAGTAATAACTCACATGATTAAGTGCTTTTATATGTTGAATATATCATTTTTGCCTTCCTTCACTTGCCATTTTGTTATTTAATTGCCATTGCATGAATGTTTTGGCCTTGTTTTAAAGCAAATATCATAAAGCAAAATAATTTCAGAAACGAGAGCAGTCAAAAAGAAATCACACCACAAAGTTATTTTAAAGAACTTGCACTCAAAATTTTGCAAAAGAGACTTTTTTTAAAGTCCCATAGAGAGCAATGCATATTTCATATACACTTGTGATAGACTCGACACCAAGACAATTTACTTAATTTGGTCTTAAACTGCAACAACAGCACACACTACCAAGTAAGTGGCATTCACCTATCACTACTGCATGAGCCTTACTTCTGCAAGGCTCAGATTTTTGACTGTTAGCTGCATTACAAGTGGGAGGATGAAGCCTTCCTCCATTTTAATGGGTTGCCCTTTCTTGAAATAGGTTTCTACCTGTATGGCAAAGTGTGGGGTTTATATACTGAAAAGGTCCTCATTCTGACATATTGATCATTTGCAAGTCTTAGGGGCTTTAGGTGTATTTCACAGAATAACATCTGGCAAGTGTCAGTTTTCCCATTATAAAGATGCTACTGGCATTATCATGCAGCTAACATAGGTGCATTATCCCTCTGGATCTCAAGCTATCTCTGGAGATCAGTCTGTTCCATGTACTCTGATGTTTAATGTTATTACCCAAAAAGACTGACTCTCTGCAGACTATTGCAGACAGCAGAACCAAGATATGAATATAATGCCAGCCTGAAACAGGCTCTGGCTGATGACTCCCTCCATTTTTTATTCTTTCAGGGAGAATAGTATTCTTTCAGGGATACTAGCCCTTTACTTTTCACATAAAAAAAAATCTTACAGCTGAAAATTTAAGGCAAAAGGGAGGGGACGGGAAAAAAAAAAAAAAAAAAAANAAAAAAAAAAAAAAAAAAAAAAGAAAAGAAAGGGGCAACAACAAAAAATGACACACACCTTCTTCCTAAATGTTATAGGTGATACACAACAGGACTGTTTTTCAACATTGCACAGGTTTCTCCTCTCAAAGATGAGGTTAGAGGGAAAGCAAAGAGAGGGAAAAGCCAAAACTCAGAACAGGAAATTGTTGAGAGAATGAGCACTAATTCAAATTATTAAAAGCTTTAATACTTTTATTTAAATTTAAAAAGCTTGTTTTTTAAGCTGATAGTATTCATGGCTCCTTAACACCAGCAAAACTGTCTGAAAAAGCTCCAGAACTCTGAAATACATCCAACCAACAAGATGGTTTTCTGGCAGTTCAAGGAGCAGCAGATGGAGAAAGGGCAATGTCTTTTGAAACTCAGGATGAAGTCAAAGTCTTGGTCAAAGCCAAGATTGCATTCTTTGCTCTGAGCATTCTCAGCTAGTTGTACACACAATGTGAAGGAGGAAGAAAGGAAAATTCTTATAAGAACAGTACTTTGAGCTGAGAAACATCCTATGTTACTTCCAGACTTATTTTCCTAGAATATACTTGATGCATAAATTCATGCTCAGATGTTTACCTGAGTTAAAGACTTTCTTGCTATTAAAATCTAGTTTTAATTTAAATTCCAGGTATTTGTCTGTAGGTGGCTCCTGCAGTTACTGAGGTTTAGATGAGCAGTAGTTCCTTAAAGGAAATTCAGTCATTTTCTTACTTTCCATTTTTATGTTCATATCTTACAGCAGTTTGAGTTCACATCATGGACTCTTCTTCAGATTAAACAAGATGTGTTCCAGAAGAGAACAATAAATAATGAATGCTTTCCAATCTCTGATGGGCCTTCCAACCTACTAAACTAACCTAAGACTAAGCCAAAACTCAAGCCCATGAAATGCACAGAACATAATGCTGAATCCTCAGCAACAACTCTTCCAGTCTACAGATCCATTCTCTCACATCATGCTACTTGTTAATATAAGGAGGGCCTTGATTTCACAACAATAGTATATTTTCAGTTTGGCCTTTCCTACGGTGTCCAAGACAGCCTTTATAATTGTTACCTCTCCATTTAAAACACCTACCGTGTAAATAATAGCTACTGAAACACAGTTCTGGGGAAAATAAATAAACAAGTAAAGGAAAAAGTCTTTGTGATCAGGCAACAAAAAAAACTCCTTAAACTAAATCAAAGCATTATCCCAAATTAACTGCTAAATAAGCTTGGATTATATTCAAAAGCTTTTCCCATACCACCACCATTTCTATACAGGCACCTTTCTCATAGTACGTTCAACAATTTAACTAATAAAAAAACAAGAGGCTGTCCATCAGACAAGCATTGGAAAAAATTGCACTAAAATATTTGTGAATAGAGGAAAATAAACAACATCATTTAAGTTTCTGTGGATGAAGATTTGGGAAATTGTAGAATACTTGAAATTCTCTCAGCCCCTCAACTTCCACTCTTATGTGTTTTTTGCTTTTCTTTTTTTTTTAAGCAGATTCTGTGTGTGTAAGTGTCCGTTGTTTGCGTATTCCTCATCTTCCTCCTTTCCCCTTATCTTCCCAGCAACTTAGGTCATGCTTGATTAAGAAGATTAGCTGTAATTTTCAAGAAATTTAGGAACATTTAAAAAGCTCTTGCAGCCATTTGGCTTGTTCACTAGCAGTTGACCTGAGTTGGGAGAATATTATTGGAGTAGCTCCTAGCAGTAAAAAGGATTTTGCTACACTTGTTCTGGACAGACAGCAGGAATCAGAATAAGGTTAATACAGGTGGTAATCAGATCAATTACCAGATTAAGCAAAAATCAGGAGATCTAGAACATCATTAAAAAGGGAATACCAGCAAATAAAGAATGCAGAAATACATATTAATTTATATCAGTTCCAAAGAGGGAAGGGACAAACATCATACATAGCTTGAGCTATATAGTTACCACATTTTTTTCAGTATAGCTACAGTAGAAGTTGCCAAAAGCAACTATTCCAAGTTCTCAGAAAAGTAAAATATCTTAAACAGTGTTAATTGAGCTAAAAATAATCATAGAATTATTAAGATTGGAAGGGAACGTTACAGATTATCTCATCCAAGCCCCTTAAACACACAGGGTCACAAATTAATCTTTTCTTAAAATTTCTCAGAATTTTAGATTTTTATAGTAAAACTAGAAAAACGTTGATTCATAATTTTTTGAACTTAAAGTTTCGAAGATAAGACACTATAGTCCACTCACAAACCAAGAATTTTGCCTTCTGTTCCATAAAGATATACTACAAACAACTTCTGTTCTGTATCAACCTTCCTGTCCCTTCTGCTACGAGGGCATAAAGCACAAAAGGCTCTAGAGAAGACATCATTAAGGAAAAATTTTGACTTCTGGGATCTGAATCTTCACAATCGACATTTACACTATAGATGAATATGAGTTGAACATGAGATAAAAAAAAAAAAAAAAGACCTCAGCATATGGTTAAATGAGGTACATGATTAGCACACACTCCAATTAGGAAGTTAATAAGAAAGCTAATCTACTTGACCTGGACTGCAGTGCAACTACTAGAACATTAGCTGCTGAAGCCAACTAATAAGAAAAGGGTAGAGAAGAACTGATGAAAGGGAAAAAAATAAAGTCAGAGGAATGACAAAGTGAAGCTCAACTGCCTCTCTCATGCTTCCAACCATTATTTGTTGCATTTCCTTCTTCACCGATGAACTAGTTACTTGGTCGCTCATTATTAAGTATTCCACTGACATTGCTTCCCAGTTTCTTTTTCGTAAGTCAGGAATGAATAAAACTGTTATTAATAAAGTCTTACAAGAAAGTCCTCCTGAGAGACACAGTATTACATACTCAATTGATACCGGTTAAAATAGGAGACAGTGTATCAGAGCAGATGTATGTATCTATAACAGTCTTACGTAAAAAACAAGCTTGTAATTATATGTACAAATACAGAAGAGATGGCAAAATTGACACCATTTCATTAAAAACTCCTCATAATTTTGCTTTGATCCTCATTATAAACAAAAATACAGGGTTAGTTTCAGCTCATCATCTAGCCTTTGTTGCTATGGTCCAAGCAGAGAGAAAGGAGTTGGCAAGGAATTATTTACATTAGTACATATATAGCATAGGTTTCAAGCAACACCTTAAAGAAGCAGCCAGAAATTACAGGCAGTGCCTTCTGATGATGGAGTTCAGCTGATGTTTTGGAAAAGCACCGCTAAGTAAGCAAGCATTCATTATCTGCTTTCTCATATCTAGTGTTATAAGGGGGGGAAAAAAAAACTATGCATGTTTAAATATTCCATGTAAAGGGTCTGCAACATTTCCTTATACCACAGTTTGGTTTTCACTTGTTCAGCACTCTTATCTGATCTAGTCTGTAAGAAACACAATGCTACAATGCTATTCCACATCATTTACTTTTCCTGGATTCATCTTACTGACACTTGACTTCTAATCCTGTCTTTGGAAACATTACCTATTAACTGTTTCAGTTTACAAACTGCTTAAACACTATTCTCTAGGAATGCATGCAATACATCCAGCAACATGCAGCAAGCTGCTAGCCATACAGCTGTGCACAGCACTTGGCCACTGCATTTGAGAACAAGGGCAGTGAACATGTAAGAAGCTTTATGAAAACTTCTGGCATTAAGAGTATATTTTCCTCCTGTAAGGTCATATTATATTTTCACTAGTTCTTACTGGCACACAATTGCCAGGAGGAAGTAAATTAAAGCTGCCTCCAGGTTACCTGGTAAAAGTATGATTGCTCACAACAGTCTCCAGACCAACTGTAATCCCAAGCAGCCTTTTGAGCCCAATTAAAACATGTGCTACAGACTAAACAAAATGGAAACAACTCCATAAGGTGTCAAAAACCACAGATAATTAAGATTCAGTCTGCAGTAAAGATCATCTTGTTAATGAATACCTGTTTTCCATTGCAATTTCTATTGCCCTTGGTTTCTGCATTAGATGCCCTGGTAGACGGGCAGCCATGGGTGTCTGCAACATTGCATCAATTTGCCCACTCTGTGGGCTCCTCGTGGATGCATATTTTACTGGCAAAATCATAAATGAATTTAGCACAATATGTCAGCATAACCTGACCACTCAACGCTAATAATAGGTAGCAGCTTGTGAAACAAGGATGCTTGCTTCAAGGCTTGCCATCAGCAGACTTAAGAGCTTTCCCCTCCCTCTGTCCATTCAAAGAGCTGTATGCTCATTAAAAGAGGTACCTTTAATAAAATATCTTTGAATTCATTTATCATTTCCTAACAGGAAGAGGCTGAAAGAATCACAGGGCTTAAGCAAGTCATCCAGAATACACCATATGGTTATGAAGACACGTTTTCAGGCTCTTGAAGGATACATTTTCATGTTGCTGAAACATACCTAGCACTACACAGAAGGAACACACACACACTTTTTGTGTATAAAACTTCACTTTTCATATTTTCAGCACCTTAAGACTTAGTCATTATGGCTCTTATTTTTCATTTCTGAAATGTTGATATGTGTGTAGGATAGATGGCTGTCTCTGGATGCATTTTTCATAGTTCACATTCTGCTGCCAAGGACAAAAATAGGCATTTGCATTTAGCTATGATCACAGGTATGTGAAGTGTCACAGCCTAACACATGGGCTGAACATCACTGTGGACTTCAGCAGCTCTCACCACAGACCTCCTTGAGGCTGGAAATGCTCACCACTTGACCTGTGGTGATTTCAGAAGCCTTAGAAATGCCAGAGACTTTCCCAACTCCCACAGGCAGTTTGCAAACTACTCCAGACTGGCTGAGCACCGCTGCCATCCCATGGATTTGCACAGAGCACCACGATGGTGAGCTCTGTGGAGAGTGAAAAGCCTAACCTGAAGAGAAGTCACAAAAGGAGATTTAACTTGGCGAAACCCTCTGGTCCAATAGCTAGGAGAGATCACCAAATTGAAATCTGCTTTCCCCCAGCCTCAGGACATGAGGCTGACCAAGAACGACTTTCACCTTTCAGATAAACACTGAAAGGTAAATGAATAGCAGAACTCCTGTGCAAGTCCTCAGTTAACCAAAGGGGAAAAATAGGTCTGCAGCTTGGGGCTTTCCTTTGAAGCTGGATGCTGTATTTCCAGCAGTCCCTGCACTGTTATCAGCTGAAACAGGAAAGCTGGAGATGACCATTTGGCATTTCTTTCCTTCCTCTCTCCCAGAGCTGCTGCTCTTTTCTCTCTTCAGGAAGGCAGAGCCACTGGGAGCACAAGATCAGTGCTGGGCTGGGGCTCTCAGGAGGGATTTTTGCTGGAATATAATAGTTGTTACTCCCTAGATATTAAAGGAGTCAGAAGCAGCAGCAGGCCCTAACCTCTCTTTGTAGTAGAGTATTTCAGGTACAGACATCCCAGACCTGCTGTGCACAAGGACTACCTGGGGAACAGCAAGACCTGCCTTTCCCACAACACAGAAAGTCATTCGGGGTTTCTAATACTATTAGCATCAAAATAACTTTTTGGCATAAGACTGCAGAGGAAAAACCGTTATTATCCATCTTTAACAAACATATACCAAGAGTATGCAAATGCACATTTTACTGATACATTTCATAGTTACTCTGCCTTGAACTGCAACATTTCGCTGAAGTCTTTGTCTGTCTAGTGTATTCATTCCAGTAACATCTGCGGCTTTTCTCTTCAAGAGCTTTGCAATATAATTTAAGAAACAGTCAGTTTATAGCAAACCATTCAAACAGTGTATGCCTGGTACAAACAATAAGTATTTAAAAAGCAATATTAGCAATATTATAGAAAAATAGTGCAAATTGCAGCTATAGAAGAGAAGAACAAATCAATTTGGCTTTCCAATTAAATAAGATGACAACAACATCATCTCATAATACAGGACAAATTTCTTAGGAAACTAAGAGCAGTATCAAGGGCAGACACATATTAAAGTTGTAGGTCAATTTGGAGTAGCATTAACCAATTAAAACTAATGTCTGCATTTATTTATCTAAAACTGACGCTCAGATTTTCTGTATTTTGTGGCATAGGCACTTTATTTTTGTACTGTTAAATCTGGTTTGTCTAGAGAAAGAAAAAAAACATGTAAACAGCAAGTCTTCTACCTACTGCAGCCACATGGCCATTAACAGCTGTCAACCACACTACAGCTTGTGGTTCTCGGTCTCCTTTAAATCTGAAGCTCATTATGGGCTGAAGGTAAAATAGCTCCACAACAAAGGAAGCTGAATGCTACATTTTTATTATTGCATGGCTAGTTTTGAGTGGGTGGCCTTCACCTCCTCCCCACCAATTATCTTGATACCTACATTCATATAGCATCAGAATCAACATGAGAAAATACATTCCCTAGCAAAAGGGAACATTTTTTCAAAGCATACCTCTATGCATAACCATAGCATTCAAATAGAATTGGTGGATTTATTTCTTCTTTGGGTATTATCATTTCCTGTTAGCACAAAGAGACCAATTTTCTTCAAATACAACTTCATTGTCATTCACACAACAACCTAAGTTGATTTAGCAAACTATGCTTAATCAAAAATTAAATTATTCAGAAGGGCAAAAGAAGATATAGCGTACAGGGCCTATTCCTGTTGCATCAGCAGCAATTGTATGTCAAACAAGGTCAGAGAGACGGTTCCAGACAACAGAAGCTATGTGCTATATCACTTACTGAAAATAAACTATTACAGAGGTATCCAATAGTAATGAAGTGACACCGCTGTGCCCTTCTGGCAGTCTAAAGGAAAAAAAAGTAGTTGGGGCACATTGTAAGAGTAGCTTGCCCATCCCAGCATTTATTTGGCTCTGTTTCTTTATGCTGCTAGTTTGGATAATTCAGATCCTAAAGCCTTATTCCACACATGGTGTTTGGTCCCTTGCCGTAGCCAGCATGGATGTGATGCACTTGCCAGGCCTAAGATTTGAAGGATTTTGACCAACACTGGCCTCAGTCATTTTAGGTCTATTTATCTTGACATAACAATGCCATCTTTTCTGGCCTTTTCTCACTGGTGAAAGCAGTAATGCCTTCAAATAGGCACAACAAGTTTTCTACAATACTCCAACCTTTTGTTACTATGTCTTTGCACCAGGTGCAGATATGGACTCAGATTATTTTGGATAAAATACCTACCCAAGTATGACTAATGTTTCTGTCGATGTTAAATATTGATGATAAAGCTATACTTGAAAGGTTCTTTTCCCCCAGTAGAACTAGGGGAGCTAGTTCTACTGGCAGAACTAAGACTGCATAAGCCAAAATGGAATATTTGTTTTTAAAGTATTCAGTATTTAAAAGCTGTCAATAGGTATTAACTGCCCACTGTTGAAGCTCAAACACAAGACACTTGGTTAAATTTTTACTCTTGTCACTTATTAAAACTTACTTGATATAACAGCGTAAGTGGTTCACAACTTATCACTTTGCATTTGTTTGTTCAGACTTTACTGTAACTTAATAGAAAAAAAAAAAAGAAAAAAAGAAAAAAAGAAAGAAAGAAAAAAAAAAAGATGAAGTTCAAGCAGCTCAAAACCAGGCTGAATTTTCTAATGTTTTCCTTGCCACATGCAGTCTGTTAGCCTTTCAGGGGACTTCTCTGGTATTAAGTATAAAAGCTTGAACTGCTTTAATAAAAACAGGTATTCAGCAATTCCATAGAATCACAATTATGCAGAGGGAATTCAACCCACTATGTTGTTTTCCAAAGTCTTCACTTTGACAGTCTACCACTTTGATCTGTGGCAAACCAAAACCTCTTCCACAAGTAACAACACTCTAATAGTTAAAAAGTTCTTGTTCAGAGAGACTCCATTTCCAGACAAGTTGCTTGTTTCTCCTATCACATCCCATGTTTCCCCACTTAGCTGAAGAGAAGTCAAAGTTACAATATGCATGGCTAACGTAAGGTAACTTTCGGATATTAAAGGCTGGAGCCAGTGGCACTGGCACATCACATTGTCAGAGAAAGACAGAAACTTGCTTAAAAGGGAAAGAATGGAAAAACAAAAAAATTCTGCTAAGCCGCTCATGCACAAAAGCCTTGACTCAGTAAAGAGCTCTGTATAACTGGACCTTTCTTCTCCATGAGGCTCATCTACAGGGGAGAATGTCTTGCTGCCCATCTATTTGGAACCCACTGAAATATGAGGGCCAAAGCTCTCCACAGCCAAGACACAGATGCCAATTCCTTCCAACTCCTATATAACATGCACAGTTCGCAATCATTTCTTTGGCCTTTACAAATAGGTCTGGCCAGAAAATGAAGAAAAATTATTTGAATGAAAAAATGAAGGAAACTAGTTTCTGGCACAGGTTTTATACACATGAGATCTGGCTTACTTTGATAAAATTAAATTTTAAATACCACCTCTTTCCAAAAATTATTTGTTTCCTATGGAGGCAACAGACCTAGAGGGGTGTCCTTGAAAGGACAAGGCATATGGGTAGGGGTAAAAGAGCCATCTGCACACTATGTGAGAAATAGTAAACATCTTCCAGTTTAATTATATATTCTAGTGAAGAAAACAAAAATAAAGATTATGCAAAATGTGAAGCCTACTGAAACTGAAGAAAAACTATTTTCTGCAGTCACGTCTTGCTTGCTCTCAAAATGCACACTGTTCTTTCCCCCACCCCCAAGTAACAACAATATAAATACTTTACCAGAGACCATAGATTCAGTCTGTTTAAAAATCTGACTAAATGAACTTTACTGCCCTGATCACATTTTATGCAGCAATGCTTGTGGAGTGAGAGCTCCATTTTTGCCCTTCTACAGTGTTTTGACAGCAGCTGCACAAACACAGAAATCATGAACTGTGAGCAGTGAGGTACAAGACAAAACAGTGCTGTTCAGCCAGAAGTGATACATCCTCCTCCTCCCATCCCTCCTCCAGTTCCACTGGAAGTTTGGTGCCTCAAAGCTCAGGAGTGCTGCAATCATCCTAAAGCTTTCTTAAGGGCTTAAATGATTTGGTACCTACCTCACAGCAAGGCCTTACTGAGATTCATAAACTGTGCGTCCTACCCATCCCTTCTGAAAATGTTGGTCTGCAAGGCATGCTGCAAAGATATATCTTTCACAAAGCAACCTCAGTAGGCTCCCGCACAAACTGCATCTCCTGCTGATTCCTTTTCAAGTGGTGGTGCGGCCAGTAAGTCCAGCTGTTAGAGCTGTCATTATAAAACACTGTAAATCTTTTCTTTCCCTGCCTCTCTGACCCCATGACCCTTGAATTTGGAGAAGCCATTTAAGTGGTCACAATCCTATACTGCCTGTAATACCCATTAAGGCTTGAATCACAGACATCCCATCCCTCTAACTGCTGGAGTATCGTTACAAAGAGACACGGAGTGAGCATTTGTGATTTGAAAATAATGGGCAGCTCTCATTAAGCCAGTGACAGCAATAATGCGAGTTTGTCACAGTACTACTTTACACCGTGAAACCTGGATAGAGAAAGCTATCACCAGAGACAGGCCTGCTAGACCCCTACAGAACAGATGTGTGGAGATCCGTCTCTCCTGTTGGTTTTAGCCCTTGCACGGCTAAGGGAGATAGGCATAGAGAGGAGAGAGGAGAACATATTCATTCCTATTTTTCCTTCTTCTGACTTAAACTGCTTTTGACCTTCTCACCCCCTAAAATGATTAAGTCACTTATTGTAGGTACTTTTACAAGCATGTGTGCCCATTGGGGTATTCAGAAAGCTTAAGGAAACTGAGAAGTGTGAGAGTTTACCAATTTTCAAGGTCAATTGCTTCCTGGTATATCTACTAATTAAAGACACTTCAACCAAGTAAGAAGTGTTACTCTTCTTTCCAGAGAGGGAAGAAAAAAAGAGAAGAGAGAACACATTCTCCCCTAAATGTCTAATTTTAGTTTAGGTTGCTTATACATTCAACCAAATTTTTTTATAAAGCAAAAATTGTAATTGCTATAGTATTTTCTGTGTTTGAATGTATTGCAGTACATTTAAAAATAATTGCACATAGAATAAATTATATCCATTAGCTGACTTCATTGGACATACTTGAAAGATAATATGATTGTTATAATTGATTTTTCTTTTCCTGTTTTGATGAAAGCAGATTTAGTATTGAATTCTCTAAAGGAACTTCCTGTTTTAATAGCTGCACACTTCAATAATTTTAAAGCAAGTATTCATTAAGTCCATTTATCTAAGATTTTAATAAAATATGAAAGACTATCAGAATGATTTATGCACACTATAAATTGCATTCTAGCCACATCTAGAATGCAGGATATTTAGATTCAATTGCAAGTATATTCTGCAGAGCTACAACTTGATCTATACATAGACCTATCCACTTTGAGACAAAGTCTCATCACAGAGGATGTTAAAAAAAAAAAAAAAAAAAAAGCTTCATTCCTCGATTTCCCCAAAATTAGGAAGTGAAAATATAAAATAAAAACACAGAAAAAAACTCACTTTGTTCCTATGGAACAAAGATTTTGTTTTATATTGATTTTATTATAATTTCACTTGTCAGTCTAACAGACTTATTTTATACTGGGCTTCTGCTAAATTAGGCTGTCAGAGAAATGCATTTCATTCTCATGCAACTAAGAAAAAACAAGCAACAAACTCAAAGAAAGGTGTTCAAAAAACAAACAAACAAACAAACAAACAAAAAAAAACTAGCTTGCCTCCATAAATTAGTGGTTCCAGCTGCAGGCCTGCAGCCTAAGTGATAGCTGTCAATTTATGTCCTTATATTACTTTAGACAATATCAGTTTCTTAAAATTGATGAAACTCGTTGTAAACAATTTTTAGTTCCTTTCCTGCACTTATGTGGAGCCACATAAGTATGCTGCTTGGCACTGGAGTGAAGTATCTTGAAATATTTTAATAAGCAAAAATATTCATTTAACATATGGATAACTGGTCAAGTCACCATGGACATTTCAATGCTAGACCTTCAGTTTTACCCATAAGGTATTTTTTGACAATATTTGTGAAACAGTTATTTGCAATAATTATGAAATGTTATTCAATAAAACTATACTAGGCTTTTTTTTTTCTTTCCCCCAGTGCCTGCCAACTACTCAGCCAAACAAGCAGCTGAATAGTTTCATTTACCCTGCCCCCTCCCTAAGCTGAAATCTGGTTTATTCAAATACTCTTTTGTCATTTTGTGAATGTTAACTTTCAAATATAATTCCACAATATATTGTTTCCAAATGGCACTTTTTTTTTGCATTATACAAACATTATAAAACCTGAAAAATACTTTGAGGGAAATATCAACAAAAATTATCAACTTATTCACTCAATAGCTTGCTGAGCAAAATGGCCTAGAAGAATTAACCTACCAAACTGCACTCTAATCACACAGTATTATAATCAGGCCTACATTCCTACTGCACTAAGAAGTGTGCAAACAGAGCTTTATACCTAGAACAGATTAACTTTTAAAAACAATAAACAACAACTAATCATTAATGAGCAAAGGGAATGGAAGAGGAAGGACAGACAAAACGCAGGGTAAGTACATATGCTTGCATGGATGGATTTGTATCACCTTCCTGATAAGTGGGTTGATTGTTTTTAGTCAGATACAGGTAACAGCCAAACCCTCAAGAATAACTAACTTATTTAAATTTCTTTTAAGACCACCAGGTAAACAAGTACCAAGAAGGACAAGAAGGGATCTACAGAGGTTTTGATGAATCGTTCACATGTAAAAGAAGTGCGACATAGCCAAAAGAAAAATGCTGTCATAAATGGTTTTATCAGTACTACATTTCTGGTGAAATTTGTAAGGAGGCAATCTGGCCAGAAGTCACCAGACATGAAAGCTGACCAAAAAGATGACTTGATTAAGAACTTTGAACAAGAGAAGCAAAGAGACTGCTTGATTTGTACATACTCCCAGCTTTGAAAAAGCTATTTCCTTTATCTACAGCTCCTCTAAAACAGATTTTAATTAGCATTACATAACTTCATAAATACAAGATCATAAGTTAGCTATCAAGGCTGACATTAACTCTACAAGCACCTTCAATATTTATAACTTAAAGCTTGCTACAGGCAGCCATGCCTATTTGTACATGCTGTGAATGACAGCAATCAAGGGAGGAGAAAAAAAAGTTGATCCTGTAGGAAGTAAAGCCTTTTATGTGACAGATAATTATTTTCATTTACAGTTGATCGTTTGAAGGTACATACACATCACCTGTAAAGTGGGATTAATTAAAATAGCTTTGTGTGCATGTTGAACACCAAGCATCTCCTATTGAAGCTGTATAGGCACACTATTTTTTAAAAAAATATTAATTTAGTACCTACTCTAGTGCCTCTAAACTGCAAAAAATAAAAATTCATTGCATATATAATAGTTTCCACTAGTAATTGTCCCTATCATGATCACCAGGGCCAAAGCACATAGTAATGACGACTTCAATTACCTAATCACTCTACAGGAATATTTGTTTCTACTCTCCTGAAGACATGAAAATCCCTGCCCAATACTGTTAGGATGGTGTCTACTATTAGCAACTAGCTCAAACTTTTCATTTTGCTGTTGTTTAATAATAGTACAAATATTAGTATTGCACACCTATAACCAACACCCAAGTAACTCAAAGCACATTTGGAATACACATATAATTACTTTTCAACAGGTTTATTGATTGCAGTAGATAAATTAAAAGCCAACTGCTAACAAAGGAGGTCCACAGCAGAACAGAAGATACATGCCTCTCAGTTCTTTTAATTTAAATGATAGCATAAGAAAGTTAAGTAGTATAAAATGCTTCAATCCGCACACATTGATGTGGCCTGACTTATGTAAGAAAAAGAAAGATGTTTCAACCTATGACTTAACTTTAGCAGTCATTTCTACACAAGGACTAAATCCACTCCGTGTATCTTGCAACAGCTGGCAAAGATCAAACCCCCACTACTAGCTTTCAGGAGGAGAGCTCTACATCCACATAGCATGAAGCTGAATCTGTGGAGAACGCGAAGTCAGTCTGGCTTCTACAGGGAACAAATGAGGATTGAGAGATCAAGGACAAAGCTTGGAAGCAAGTATCAAGATAGATTAGACAATTGGGACACATGTGTCTGCAAGTCGAATTTTTTCTTCTTCTTTTAGTGGACAGATATGTGTGCCTTTCTCTAAATAGCTGTTTACATCTCACAGCTTCTCTGCTTAAACCAGCTATAAGAGATAGCAGACACTTTCCAAGTATTTTTGCCGTTCTATAGCACCTTTACTCATAAGCCCATAATCCATGCAAATCTGCAATTTCACTTACCAAGCATTAAACCGCAGTAACAGACAGCTTAATTGCAGGGAATCCCTTAAGATGGCAGTCAGTCCAACCCCTTTAACCCAATCCATACAAAGCAACTCCAAAATGAAGCTAATGCCCTATTAAAAGGGCATACACCTTTTATACTGATCATACCCTGAGGGCTTAGTCCTCATAGGTGCTGTGTATCAGACTTAGCTTCTCCAAGCTGTTCCAGCTCGTTCACCCATAACTCTGTACAGGGTTACATCATGCAGTGATGAGGCTGAATTGCTTAAAGGTGTTTTCAGTGAGTTCTAGAAGGCCCAGAATTAAAGTTGTGAGATTAATGTTTTATTTCTGCCCCATTCTATTTTTTTTAGGTTTTATTCTCCCCTTTATGAATTTTATTGAACTAGGCTGCCTGAAAAGCAACAATATCACTGGTCAACCCAAATTCTGTATTGGTGAAGATAAGTTTTAGGATTTTGTCTGGATGTTGTTACCAATATAACTAGGAGTTTCTTAACTGATGTCGGGTGTAAACAAGAGGGCTAGAGACCAACCAAGAATCAGCTTGAGACAAGTGAAACCGCTGTGAACGCTGGCTTGAACAGCCAGTGGTTTGTTTCAGGCTCCACTCAGGAGCCTGACAAGGTGTCACTTCCATGAATTAGCTGACTATCTCTTAATTTGACATAAAACAAAACTAATCTCCCCGAAACTCTTAAAACTACAGCAGATGTACTCTTGGGTTCTTTTTCTATCAGGTGTGTTCAGATGGGAGCAATCCTCATGCAATCCTGAATTCAAAGTGCAGGGAAAAAAATAATTTAAAAAAAAGTGTCAAAAAGAGAAAAACTAAAGGTGCGATTTGATGATGAAATCACATTAACACTGAGTGGCAAAATTGGTTTCAATTAAATCATTAAGCTGTTGTGCAGCTCTGTAACCTTGTATTGCCACTACGAGTAACAGATCACAGTCTTTGTACTAATCCTGAAGGCTACAAGATAACAGCTTGTCAAGTTTTGTCTAGGTTTGCTTTAGGTCTACCTGGAAATTTGTTTTACCTCTACAAGTTGTAAAAGCAACTACCTAATGACCAGCTAACTGCTATTTAGCCTGATTTGCCTTAGCTTTGTATAATTATGTAGCATAACCTCTATTATAATTAAAATTTCAACACAGCTTTGTAGCTAGCAGATAGTAATTAGTAGTTGTTATTCTGTGTATAATGAGCTACCTATGATCCTAAAATAAAAATGCAGCAAACTCTGTGTAGACATGAGGTGATAGCATCGGCCTTCAAAATACAGAGAAAAAGTATTGGAAGAGCCAGGGCTCTAACTCAGTCTTAGGTAGTCATTTACTGGCCACTAAAGAATACAACCTTGGGAGATGGATCCTAACATAAATAAATAAATAAATAAATAATCAAATGGGTGAATAGATGAATGAAGAATAAAGACCAAGTTTCCAAAACACACCATGTGCCAAACTTATCATCAGTAAATTTGGATGTAACATGGAATTATAAACCAAAAAAGAAGGAGCAAGGTGCTACAGGAGCATGTGTGTTACAAGACTGTATCAGAACAGCCTCAGATGGACACTAAAGTGAAAGGGGAAATAAACCATTAACATCTCACTCTTGCCAGTGAAGGGCCCAGGACGCAGGTGATTCATTACAACCCACTCCTGCCTCCTTTCTGTTTGAGCACAGCTGAAGCAGTCAAGACTCTAGAGAGACATAGGAAGGCTAAGTATAACATCAGAGAAAAGGGACAGATGTTAGGAAGTGTATGTGTAACAATTTAAACTGCATCATTATTGAGACTTTTTCTGTAATATCCTTCTTTTTCTTTATATAGAATAATTAGATCTCAAATAATAATTATTTGATTAAATGGTTAAGATTTCATTTAGACTCTCAATAGATTTCTTACTTTTGCATAGCAGGCGTGCAATTCACCTACAAATTGCAGTTCAAAACTTGTAAAACAAAGTGAAAGAGATAACCTTAATTCAGATGCAACAGCTGCTAGCAGCTGCAATGATTTCTCATATGCTTCAAAATCATTGAGTCTCCTTCCTATATTGCTTTTAATAATTATAAAAAAAAAATTCAGGTGTATAATAAGTATATTGAACAAATGAGAACTGTGGGAGTTTTGACCCACGCTCACCTCATCCCTTTAAATGATTAATTAGCCTGTACAGAGCTTTGTGCTGTGACTCAGAGTGCTGGCCTCTTTGGCATGACTTTGCCCTGAGGCAGGGCCAGAGGATAACCCAGTTTCTTATTACATCTTAGACTGAAGTAAGCTATCTATAAGGTCAGACCACTGAATGCTTCAATCCTAGAGAAAGGGATGAAATAAAAACAGTATGTTCCAGTGCTAAGATAGATGTCAGCAACTATGAGTCCGTATCATCTATGACTAAGCCAGGCAGTATTTTTATTTTAGTAACATTACAGAGATGTTCTGAGAGACGCTGCAGCCACCAGTCATTTAACAAATTCAAAATTAGACAAAAAGGTATTTTCAACTTTGTTTTAACTTGGCTTTTATAGACTTTGCTACTTCTATTCTGAACCTAGTCACATCACGAGTAAGTGCATTGAAACAGATTTATGAGAACAACATACAAAATAATTCACTTGCTCATAGGGTACTCGCTGTAGGGATAAACCAAAACCATCTGTTTGTTATTGTTCCTGCCACCGTGAGACCGCATACATACTTTATTGTTTCCTATGTACAAAAGCACAAAATTATCAGACACACTGCAGCACTGTTTTCTGCTTTGTATAAGATCAGGCACGCCAGCACTGCAATTCTCTATTAGAATAGGGTAGGTCTTGGATCAGCAGTGGAGCAATGTGAGGATGGCTGTGTAGCCTGTGCCCTACCTGGCATGTGCAATGAAAAAGCCCCTCATTTTTCATCAGAGTCTTAATCTTCACGAGTATAATTACAGTATTGCTCAGTAATGGTAAATACAAATTGTACTCTCTTCTGCAAGACAAAGATAAGCTGTTGTTTATGTTTCAACAAAAATGAATGTATGATTGGAACAAAAAGATATGCATTCCAGCCCAAATATCAGCATTATATAACATCTTTTAAAATACCTGCACAAAAATGGAATGTCCTTTAAGTTCAACATCCTGACAGTCATCTTAGGAAAATACTTGAGAGAAAAAGAAAAAGCTTTTTTTTTTTTTTTTTTAAACATGTCCCCTCTTTCAGGGACATGAAAGATGAGCCATAAATCATCTATATTGTATTGATTTTTATCCTAAATCCCTAGGATAGAGCAAATTATTTAAATGACACCTGTCTGAAATAATATCTGGTAACACAAACAATAGCTTGATGAAGTCTTCACCGTGAATTTCAAGTGTGTGTTAGAGACAAGTGATAAATTACAATCTATTTACTAGCTTAATTATTTGAACAGTTCATCTCATATTTTTTTTCTTGGTAATTACTGACTTCCATACGACTGTGTAATTGAAACAACGGTAAAGAAAAAAACATCCGGAGTGACTGAAATCAGCACATTAGAAATGGGAAGCCTTTTGTACTCAAGAAAGTTTTACAAAGGCAACATGTTGCTTCATACTTTTTTGGAGACAGCACAATTTCACTGTTTTAGACCAGTCAGCAAGAGAGAAACTTCTGATCTTGAACCTCAGGAGTGTCATGCTTCCTTCTAGGATTATTTAAATAGAGATTTGACACAGTTTACAGTCTATAAACTAAATCCCAAGAACTCCTGCCTAATCCTCATTTTGCTCCTACAGCTAACAAAACAAGTTTTGTTGTGGTAATGTGGTTACAATCTATTTATATATATTGTTTATCAGAACAAGTAGCATTTATAATAATGCACAAAGCAAGAAAAAAAACATTTTACACTAGTTTTGTATACTTATTCTTGCTGAGAAAGGAAGTCATTTATTCTGCCTTGCAGAACATTTAATCCTTTTTACGATTCAGATCCAACAGGATTTAAGGACATTGAATACCTCCTGGGACAAGACCTGCAAGCATTCCAGCAGCAGCCCTCTCCTAATAAACTTCACAGTCCCAGCGGGGCTCCACTTCTGGAATGATTTTATCTGTTATTTTTAGAAATGACAATACTCATTTTCACACCCTGCTTTCTAAAGCTGGCGAAGAAAACTGCAAGGGTGCATAAAGTACTGTGTGAAAATTAGGAGAGGGATTTGATTCCTTTCCCTTGTTCTTCCAATAGTGTAACAAAGTGGGAGTGTTTTGTACAGGATGATTTTCTCTTTGACCTCTGTGAAGTGCAGAAACCATACACCCATAGTTGGCCTTGGTATACTTGTTCCTTCTTCCTCTGCATTTTAAAACTCAAGCAAGTTTTGGGGAAGGAAGACAGAGGAAAGTGGTGGTTTAATAATTAAACAAAGAAAATACAACCCAACATGCCCCTATCATGCTTCAAATCGCCCCTATCATGCTTCAAAATTTTTGGTACAGGTGTTAGTTAATTCACTCTGGTCTACGCGGCTTTAGTCAATGTTCTATTTCTATCTGGTACTATTCTGTGCTGTCTGAATCCATAGCACTCAGAACATTTAGTGTCTCTACTTTCATTTTACTAAGAAACAAGTGTTTAGTAGGCACAGGCCATCTCACAGGGAGGGGGAAGGAAGAGAGTCAAATTAGTTTCAGGTTCCCTGTTGAACTGAAAAACAGGCAGAAAAACCCTAACCTGAAATAGGAATAGAAATCAAAGTAAAAATCCTAGACTAACCTCAGCAAATCAGCAGGTGTTTAATTGCTTAAAAAGAATTAGAAGGTGACAGACAACAGATTTATACTAGAATTTCCCAGCATGGTGCAGAATTTTGAAGAACACCTTGATCAAATCGCTAATGTCAGGAGGGCCAGCATGCAAAGGAAAAGTGTTAACACCTGAGCAGATGCAACGGGAATGCACAATCCCTGCTCCTCCCAAACGTGTTTTGCTGTGGCAGGAACGTGCTGCAGCGTCCTCATTCCATGAAGATGGATACACTGGAGCCTGAACAAGCTGAGGCCTGGACCTCACATCACCTTTGCTCCTGGAGAGAAAGCTGAGCGAGCAGAGATTGAGGAAGAGAGCAGAAAAGGTCTGTCTGCCCACATGCGACATGCTCGTGTTTGCCTGCTTGTCTTAGCAGACTACACTCTGCACGTGTTAATCTATAAAAACGTAAAAACTGAAATCCAGAAATTAGGTCTTTCCAGTCACTCAGTCATCAATTGCTAAATAGACCACATGAAAGGGAACAGTACATAGTGTTCCCATTATATTGCACTTTCATTCATTCAGATTTTGAAGGAGAAATTTGCTTCTTTTTACAAAAATCTGTTCATCTAAAAAGACTTTTTATTTCACTGCCTTCCTCCTGTATTTGCTCCTCACATTAAAGTTATTTTTAATATATATAAAATTCAAAAAAAAACAAAGCATAAAAGTTATTTACATAATATTTTACATACCAAACTCCTTATGAGAAATGAGAATATTAAAATTTCAAAAGTACAGTCACAGCAAGTGGTAGGCGAGGAATGAAGATAAATCAAATCCTATTTCTTGCCATGCTGTGAAAAGACGGCTGGCTTTTAATCATCCTGATGTGCCATATGTAAATTCCATCAAAGAAGAAGTTTGGTAAATGTTGTATTTCATAACCGCAGGGAAGGAAGCTATTTATAAACATCAATTAAATGATATAATATAGTCTAAAGCCGTTAATAATAAAACTATTAATCTAGGTAGACATTGCACTCATATCAAACAGTTTTTTTTTTTTTTTTTTTTGTAGTTTTTATCAAACTCATAAATACTTAAGAAAATACTGCACTTTTCTACTCAAGGTCATTCTAAATTTTTTAGTGAATTAGTTTCCTTGGTACTAAATTAAATTGTTCAGGAAAAATGATCCATAAAATACTTATAAACCCAGACTGACTTTCTGAAACAAAAAAAAAAGAAAGTATTTCAGACAGCACCTAAGTTTTTATGTGTGGGTCAGAAACCTGTAAAGTAATAAAGAGCAAAATATATTACAGATGTATGTATGAATATGTATATATGTGCTTGTACCTATATATGTATCTATGTATACATATGTGTATATGTATATATTCACCTTAAATGCTAACTAATGTTATGCTTTGTGACTCTCAGGAAATATCTGGTGATAAGAGAGTCATCAACAGGGCAGAGCTGTATGGCCTAATACCATAAGAAATCTATTCTCAGCTTTCCAGGAATAAAGAAATAATAACAATTATAATATTAATAAACTACAATTGTACATCAGACTGTGCCCATCTACTTGTCCATTACAAAGAAGCAAACTTATTTTAAGATATTAAAATCTTTACCTCTCACAATATTCCTAGAAAGTCTTTAATCATCAGTGCCATAGCAGGGAAACCTCTGATATAAAAAAGCAATTACCAGCTCAAAAACAAGTATGGTAAACTGAGAATTGATTTCTTTTAGCTCTAAGCACTAGACCAGCTCTCAAGATAGTCTGTATTTATTTATATTTTGTTTCTATCTATAGACCCACCAAGTTCACAGCCTTGTCCACAAATCTATAGAACTTCCTGTCAGTGTTTGCCTTCTATATAACACGTACACATATTTTCAGATACATATTCAAAAACAAAGATTTAGTTATAAGGAATTTTGTGAAGGAAGCAAAAATACCTCTGATTTTTCATCACACTCAGCAATGTGCATAAACTCAGTGTGCATAAACTGAGTCCTGTCCTATCTGCCTTGTGATTAGGAGAAATTTAATGCTTCACCTCTTCGCGATGTTTGTTGTTTTGTTATAACTGGTGTGTAGATTGAATGACAGGTGACATTTCATAAGATTTAAATAAGGTGAGAAATTAATCAAATTAACATATTGCTTTTCTAAAGTATAATGAGTCATTTGCATATAAAGTGCAATCGAGTCTGTAAATACAAAATGAACTTCAAATTACGGAGGACATTGTGAACTGCATTTCTTACATTTTAAAAAGCATATGCTGCCTAGATAGCTTTTAAAACCATGAAATTCTGCCTAATTTACACAGCTGTTTGGACTGATGAAGTGATCCGCTTACCCCCCTAGATATCACAGCATGGAAAACACCATGCTGCAGCATTTTGGGAGACCCACAGAGCTGCTCGTACACTAGCTGCAAAGGCCTTTCTAGAAGAGGGAAACACACTTATAAATTACATTCCATGGGTAATCTCCAGGTCTGATTCTGTGAGAGGAATTGGGCAGAGCCTGGCACACACATGAAATGCAATGTTCCAGGAGGAAATGCAATGCAATGTTCCAGGAGGAAATGCAATGTTTTCCAGGAGGTCCCTGGAAAACTTGGGGAAGAAAAGGATCTTCTGCCATGGCCTCTGCAGAACTACAGTCTTCGTGAGGATGTAGAGCAACCATGACACAGAGCTCTACATAGAAAACATAGAGGCAGCGCAATAACAAATCTACCAGAACTGGTAATAATGGTGAATAAAACACAGCCTGGACTACACTAAAAAATACAGAAGGGAAGTAAGACTTAAAACTTAACCAGAAGGCGTTTCAAAGCTACAAGCTACATTCCCATTTAACAATTTTGATGGTGTGTGCAAGAACACAACAAAACATATAAGCTGACTTTGCTAATGAATGCAACTCTATCTGCTTAAAATTTATTTGCAGTGTAACAGAAGGATTGAGCACTGTAACTGGTGCTCCTGTCTATAAAAGAAAGGACAGTCTTTCATTTATGAACTGAAAAGAGACAGAACTTTTTAAAGCTGTAGCGTAAAGCTGGAAAATAAAAACATGAACATATGGTGTGTAACCG
Organism: Nothoprocta pentlandii; assembly: GCA_013398315.1. Lineage (NCBI taxonomy): Eukaryota > Metazoa > Chordata > Aves > Tinamiformes > Tinamidae > Nothoprocta > Nothoprocta pentlandii. The sequence continues at coordinate 48,244 of VZSG01000786.1, forward strand.
CATAAATACAGCGATTTTAGTCATATAAACTGAGCTATACTATTAATTCTTTGAGTCTGGCTTTGCACAAAGACTTCCATGAATTATCTATATCTGTGTATATCTATCTATGTGTATATATAGATGTGAGTTCATAACTCTTAAAAAATCAGAATTTTATTCTTGGAAAGAAAAAATAATGACCTCATAACTACTGCAGAAAGGTAAAAAACAGAAGCAAGCTTTAATCAGAGGAATAATAGCACAGGGCTACCTGTTTCACTTGTGCAATAAGAAATAAAGCTAGGAGTTTAAATGCTGCATGTAGATCTGAACAAAAAAATCCTTCCTGTTTTTTTTTTTTTTTCCTCACTTCCTCCAGTTGCATCCACTGCTCCTTCTGCTTGCATACACTACACTGGCAAGCTGCTCTAAATTCAGACCTCAGTCTATATTACGTTTTGCCTCACCCATGCTCCGTAAGAAAGGAGCAAACCTCCTGTGCTCTCTTCCTGGTTGTAAAAGAGGACTCTATCCTGGACCTCCCATGTCTTGGTATGCAAGGCGAACCATGGAGTTCACAGGTGCAAACCAAACTTACGGCATGAAAGTACTCTCCTGAAGGGCACATACATGACACTATGCATCAAACAACAGGGAAGAGGACTTAAAAACATGAAGAAACTTCTTACTCCATTCTAAAATCTATCTGATCTTACTCATACCAATGCGCAGGCCCATTGACTAGTGCGGGGACAAGTAATTTAGGATCTCCCATGCTAACCAGTCTCCCTTTTAAAGTCGACTGGGGGCATGCCTTGGTAAATGATGAAAAGTATATGGAAACTGAACGTATTGCTTCTTTTCAGGGCAACAAAGAGATGTAACCATTAGTGCAGAGTAACATATCCCAAAGATCGGTTACGATCTTGGACCAAAACTGGTCTCCAACACAACAATGCCTCTTAAGGGCCCTATTGGGGCATATCTATCTATCTAGCTAGCTATGTGATCAATTGATTGACAGATATATAGATATGATAGGCATAGATATGTGTATATATATATATGCACGTATTTATCTAATATTTAAACTCTGCAAATACACTAATATGAGTGTACTGGAGTTGAAAAATTCACTTATTTTTCTAGTCTCATCCATTTGAGCCAGGCTGTCCAATATTATTTGCAGTCTTACAGATAGTTTCTGATTGGAGGGGGAAATAAGGAGGGAATTAGTATTTTTGTGATACATAAGCCAATGCTAATAGCATATATTCTCATAATAATCCAAACATATTCCTTCCTGAATACAGTAGGAATCTTAGGTTTTGATCTTGAGAAAGCATGAACCTATCAGAAAAAAAAAAGGGCTTTTAAAGAACTTCCTTAACTGCTTATAGTAATGTTGCAAGTGCTTCTGTGACATGGTTTAAGGCTTCTTTACTAGGCTTATGTTACTTTTTGTAGAAATAATTATATCCCTGTGACCACATCTGCCTTCATATTTTCTTACGATTTTGCTATTACTTCCAAGTTCCATTTTCTGTAATGCTCATTATTTCACTTCTCTGTCTTCTGCAGAGAAGTTCAATTTCTTCTTCTGTTTCTTTTCTGCAAGAGCTGTCTAGCCCCAGCTTTGAGGGATATAAATAAATGTTCATACTGCTTGCTTCTTTATTATCTCCATCCTATCCCTACAAATAATCACAACTTTGCATAGTGCTTGCTCACAGAGATCTCCCTGAAGACTTTAATTTCCTCTTTCAGTTATAAAAGCAAAACTAGAGTTTTGTATTTTAAGTTTAATTCCTACAAGAGATATGTAGCAACTCAAGTGTATCTGTATTAATCCTAAAGAAGAAAACATTTGGGAGAAGGAAGAAGGGCAGGAGGAGAAAAATAGTTGCACATCAGCACAACAGGGATAGAAGCTAAAACCCTATTAAACTCTTAATAGAAGTATTTAAATTAAAATACCCCTTTGAGTGAAATTCTGCACTAATGTGCTACTTTAGTCTTCCCCTGTCTCCTCTCTTGCATCCTACCATTGAGGCCTGGGAGCATTTAAGCCTCCTGCAGGGTAGTCAGCAGTCCATCCCGTGACTCATGGACTCACTACAGGGATGAAGCGGAGCCTGTGTGTTGGGATCATGCAGCATGATCCCAATGAGGGAATGGTGAGGTGCTGACGGCAGGCCTGACAGGCAGGTGAGATGAAAGACTACAGAAAGGATAAAGTGGGTGGATAATAGACTTGGCTTCCGTCTTCTCTTCTTTGGGAAGAACTTCTTCAAACCAGATTTTCTCAGACCAAAATATTACAAGAGGAGGCTTTCCATTAATTAACTGGGAGCTGAAGGAATATATATAGCCTGTCAAGGTCTGAACTGCTTAACCTCCAGCACTTTCTTCACTGAAAATCCTCATTGGGAAAATGGAATAAGCATCCATAGTAAACACGGATTAAACTAACACAGTATGTGTGCTCTGCTCCCACAGTCACACTCATGCACAGAGAGGGTGCTCTTCAGAAACACCATCTATCCTGGATACTTCAGTAACTAGTTTAGACTGACAATAAAAATCAAAGAACCCTCAAAAACAAACACATTCATTTCCATTACAGGACTTTTCACTACAGGAGTCACTTTACCGAACAGTCATGCTAAATTTACTATTACAAAGTAACATCATTTTTTTCCAAAGAACAAAGTTATTGCTTAAGCTTCATGCACCTACGTTTCTTTGATTTCTCACTTTCAGTTTGCTTTTATCCTTAGCACCTGGTGCCAGCCTTAACACAGAAATAAATGGCTTAATGGATGAGAGCTGAAAGCTACAAAAAAAGCAAAGCACTCAGTCTTGCCAAGGAGGACTTCTTGAATTTGCATGCAGACTTCAGAGCAGGAGAAAGCAAACAGCTGCTTGTGCAATGACACTTTTCAGGTTCAGGTCACTATTTCCCAAAAGAGCAGATAGATAAAGGAGAGGACTAATGAAATGCAATTGAGTCAGTGCATATTTCTGCATGTGCACGTGGGCACACTTCACAGTGGAAGAAAGAAACTGATATGAAGAGACCTGAGAGAAAAATTCTTTTCTTTGCAAAACACAGAAGACCTATTATCAAAGGTAGGGCATGTAATGTATCAAACATTCCACAAACAAGTAATTCATTTCTTCAGTACTTCCAGAAATTGCAGTGTGTCCCTTATGTCACAGATGTAAAGCAACATCAGGAGCAACCAAGTCAGGAAACACAACGGTAAGTGAGCTGACCAGTGGCCAAGAGAGCTGAACCGTCATTCATTCAGAAAGCATTTGATCACCCAAATCCCAAAGTCCTTCCTAAGTTTAATCATCCTTTGCATAATGAAAAAAAAATGACTTCAGTGAAAGTTGACTGAAGCAAAGCAATATTTGACACTCTGTTTTTATCTATAATTGTATCTTAAATGCTTCATATATTCTTTTAAAGAGAAATGACATACAATGGCAGTTTAAGAACTCCATACACATTTTTTGAAACAGATTTTATCTCTCTTTCATAAGGAAAAACAAAAACAAACAAAAAAAAACAAAAACAAAAAACAAGTTATGTTTAGCCTGAGGTATTTGGCCATCAGCTACTGAATGGCAAGCCCACTAAGTGAGGAGTTCTATGTTCATTTATTCTGAATTAAATCACAGAATCACAGAATATTTAAGGTTGGAAGGGACCTCTAGAGATCATCTAGTCCAACCCCCCTGCTCCAGCAGGGACACCCAGAGCACGGGGCACAGGGTGGCATCCAGGCGGGATTGGAAGATCTCCAGAGAAGGAGACTCCACAGCCTCCCTGGGCAGCCTATGCCAGGGCTCTGGCACCCTCACAGTGAAGAAGTTCCTCCTCACCTGGAGATGGAACTGCCTGTGTTGCAACTTACACGCATTGCCCCTTGTCCTGTTACTGGCCACCAATGAGAAGAGCTTTGCCCCTTCCTCCCTACATTCTCCCTTCATGAACTTATACATGTTAATCAGATCCCCTCTCAGCCTTCTCTTCTCCAGAGAAAACAGGCCCAGTTCACTCAGTCTCTCCTCATATGAGAGATGTTCCATTCCCTTAATCATCTTAGTTGCTCTTCTCTGGACCCTCTCGAGAAGCTCCACGTCCCTCTTATACTGGGGAGCCAGGAACTGCACACAGTACTCCAGGTAATCCATGCAAACAAGAATAATTTAAAACCTTTTAGACCTCTTGGACATTATAACTGGGCTTTCATCTAAATATATGCTTATCTTGTACTGGCCCACTATTTTAATAAATCACAAACTATAGGTAATAACTGCTGCCAAGAAAAAGTACAAGATGCACAGATGGTTTCCCAAGAAAACACTGCAGCTTTATAAAGATTCATAGCATGTAACCATCTCAGTTACTGCTTATTGAATAAAGCAGGATAAAGAGAACTAAGAAGAATATGGTGTATACTTAATTTTCAGGGGAAGAATCTAAAGTTATGAGATCTGATGTTAAGTTATAGTTTTGTGCACTGACCAATGACCTGAGGTTTATTACACCCAACTTATCTTAAATAAAAAGTCTAAAACACCACAATACTGTGTCTGCAATAAGACAGGTTATGTAGCCATTCTTCATGTATATCACCTATTGAAAGCAAAGTTGCTTTGTTAGAACTGTTTGGCCATATCTGGTGCTACAACTCATTCCACAGCTTCACTTAAGCTATACTAATTAACATTAAGTGGGATTCTGACCTACCTTCTGCACTGTTTATGACACGCACGTTAGGCAGAAGCAATACACAAAAATCCTACCAGGAATTTCAGTGAAAATATACCAGAGCATGAATTTGGCAATAAATAGGGTTTATGATTTTAAATTGAATTAAGAGGCCTTGCAAAGGTAACAAAAATGTCATTTAATTAAATGTACTAATTAAACTCAGAATTTTTCTCCCTGAAGCTTTTGAATGAAAAGGATTATTAATGTTTTATGCAACACTCCAGAGACAACAGCTAGGCTGACAAATGTAAGTACGTGCCACTGAGTAAATTATCATACTGCCATGCACATATCTGCATCCTGGATAAACTAAACTCTTTACAAAGAGCATTATTCCTTGGGTGGACTTGCATTCTCAGGTGTCCTAAAGTTCCAACAGGCTCGCTCTCAGCTGCGTATCTGGCAAATTCTCTGGGTCTTGCCAGAGGTTCATTGCTGTATCAAAAAAGCTGAGCAGGGAGAGAAAGATGAGATAAGGGAATTAGGGGGGCTCTAAGGAAGAGAGGAGAGCACTGTGCTGTGGGAAGTGTAAGACTCCTGGGAGATGGCAGATCCCAGAGCAACTACTCTACAAATCAGTGGCACACAGGGGCAGATGGTGCTGCAGCATTCCCCAAAGGTGGAATTTCTCAGTTCCTGCTGAGAAATGGGGATGGCTGGGGATGGAAGTGCAAGGCAGGGTGTGTTGGGTGGCAAACACCAGTGAGAGGCTGCACAGCAGACGTCCCTGCGCCTACGCGAACACACTGAGCGCTGCTGAATCCAACTCCAAGGAGGGAAGATGCCGTACAGATTGTACTAGTAATGTTAATGGTTAATAAAGGAGGCTGTTCTGCAGCAGTCTGCATTTTAACTAGAAGCATGCATCATTCTGAAATGTCCTTCCAAATTCTGCATGCACAATAAGACAACCTGCATTCCTGTGCCTTTTCTAACTTTGCTATTTTTCACGGCTGATTCTTCCCACAGTTAAGTCTGAAAGTCATGGCACTTTGCCAACGTGCATACTGCATCTAAATCCATTTAGATGAGTATTCCATCTAAATGGAGCACCTGAGGTGTTTTGCTGTACTTTATTTACACAGATTACTGTGATTTGGATTCCATGTGTGCCTGTGCAAACATGCTTAGAAGTAAAAAAAAGGCTAAGATGGGGCACCAAACAAAGGCTTTACACACGGGGACCAATGTGGAACTAATACAGCACTGAGGAGAAGTGGAATTATTTGGCTTTTGATAAAGGCTTTTTAACTCCTCCATAGAGTAAATTGTCATAAATTGTTTTAAAATAACCAAATATTCAAATAAGGCCAGATAATAATACAATGAAGCATTTCCCATGACAGTTTTTATATTTATATACTAACCCTCTTCCAAATTTTTCAAAATATCTAAGGATATGAAGTTGTGTTTATTACAGTGAACAGCTTCCAGTCTCTGACAGTTTGCAAAATTATCAGCATTTTATTTCTGTTTTCCTGTTAATAAATCAAATTAGAGTAAAATTAAAATGACAGAAGAAGATGGATTTAAGGATGCAGTAGATATACATCTGCTGGACTCATGAAAGGGGACTGCGAAGCACAGAATTGAAAAGGTAGAAATTAAAGTTTCTTAGCATCCTCTGAAACAGAAGATATTAATCAAAGTGGTAGAGTTATACGAAAAAGAGACAAAATTATTTATTATGCAGCAGTAGGCTGAAGCTTGGAATAGTTGGTACGGCCTCTCCAAAGCTCTGCCTCCTCATCTTCAGTGACTCAAGAAGATACTGCCCCCAGCTCTCTTCCCTTCTCTTCTGGCAGGCGATATGGACCATGCAGCAGAAGCAGAATAAAAGGATTTACTCCTCAGCTGTCACCCTTTACAGTGTAGCAGACAAATATAAACTTAAATCATTGGTGGCTGAATTAAATATTCAGCCTATAAAAGACAGCAGTGAAGGCCAAACACCACATCTGCCAGAGACTTAACCTCTTGTGAAATGGGTGAAAAACATACAGAATGACATTTTATGTTATGTCTTATATTGACCCAGTGAAGTTTGTGAGACAGACATTTTAAGCTCCTTACCCTAGCTCCTTATCCAACTTAGAAAAGCTCTTTGGCATATACCTCAGTTCATCCAGCAAGCATCAAACACATCAAGTCTAAAACAGACTCAATCTTCTATGACTTTAAGGACTTGTTTTAATGGGATTAATCATGTATCAGAATGAACTGCTGGATCAGAGCCCATGTGAAGAATGCAAAATGCAATTGAAGAGAGGAGGAACATCTCTTGAAGAGCTGCTCCCTCACAGGTTGCACACTGCCACTGTGATGGAGAGGAAGGTGATTAGACTCACATCATTTCCCAACTTCTATTTTGTGGTTTTCTTTGTCAGTGCTGCCTGCTGCACAGTGTTGGCATCACACAGCTTTGCCAATACCAAAGTATTTAATTAATGGAACAGGGGATGAAGCTATTTTGCCATTTCTGCATCAAAGTACAGAATCTAAAATATGAATTTTCGAAGTACATATTGCTCTTTTTTTTTTCCTTTTAAGAAATAGTTTCCTCCCCTCTCCTTGGTAGTTCAGCCAGGAATGAAATACATGTTGGAGAATTCTTTCCAGAGAGACACGAACAGCATTTGAAAAAGAGATTTCAACAGTGAGTATTCCAGTGGCTTTTAGAACAGGGCATGATAAAGGAAATTTTAGGATAAAATTTTGCATTTGCTACTACAGTTGACAGTTTAACAAACAACAAATTCAACAGTTTTTTTTCGAACTGCCAAAGATTACCACAGGCTTTTCCTGAGGTCTGACAGGTTTGGTCTGTATCTAAAATATTCAACTAATCATTTAACATAAACATCCAAAATATTATAAAAAAAAAATAGCTTTGGCTATGTACACATACTTTGTAAGGAATAAAAGAAACAAAAAAAGTGGGATGGGTCTATTATGGTAATTTGTTTACTATTTTACTCATTGATTTGTTTACTATTTTAGTTTCACTTATCTTCCACAAAAAAAAAAAAAAAAAAAAAAAGTAGCAGTGAAGAAAACTGTTCAAAAATCACTGCTGTAATATTTAGATCTGCTCAGGTTACTCAAAAATTATTTTTATTGACTGAGCGCTGAAAGTCTGAAACAGTGGTAGGAGCCTTTCTAGACCTGGCATTCTTCAAAGTGTCAACTATCATCAACACTCTTCACTTCCAAGAGCCTGCAATTAAGGGCTTATGAAAGAATAAAATAAAATAAAATAAATCATTTAAGGGAAACAGATCTTAATCATGTATTCAAATACAGGTATGAACTTAAGTCCCATTAATTATGAAAGGATACAAGCTCAGAGGTAAAATAAAACTATTTGCCCTCCAAGTTTCAATCCAAACCACACAAAAAAAGCAGGAAAACATGGTGACAAGACAAAGTAGCATGAGGTGATGCGAGGCTATCACCAGCTACAGAAAAAAATACAAAAATCAAAATAACAAAACACTTTTTTAACTGAAGGATTCTCTCTCTCTCTTTCTTTCTTTCTTTCTTTCTTTCTTTCTTTCTTTCTTTCTTTCTTTCTTTCTTTCTTTCTTTCTTTCTTTCTTTCTTTCTTNTTCTTTCTTTCTTTCTTTCTTTCTTTCTTTCTTTCTTTCTTTCTTTCTTTCTTTCTTTCTTTCTTTCTTTCTTTCTTTCTTTCTTTCTTTCTTTCCTACAGACACTCAGGAAAAACCTATTTCCAGACTTGCCATGAAGCTGTGATATTTCTACCCAATTCTAAGCATTTGACACAGGCACATAAAAGACAATAAACATCAGCACCATAATAAGCCTTTTTTTTTTTTTTCTTTATGTTTCTGAATGTGGACAAAACAAATCCAGACTTTTTTTTTTCTTCTATAACTTCAGAAGTATTTTTACACAATAAAGAACCCCACAGAAAGACCATTATATTACTCATACATAGGGGATTCAGGTTATCATGACATTGAGAATGGGACAAATACATTCACAGACAAATTTTGGTGAGGAATAAGTAAGTTATGTTAGTAATTTAGAGAGAGAACAAGGTTGACTTTAAGGGAACCTAATGAATGTGTGGTGGTAATGTGATTATGCCTTCCTAAATCAGCTTTAACCAGCAATGAAATGTGCTGGCACAGACTCTGACATGGGCCAGCAAGCAGCACACGCTCGCAGATTACCTGTTTGGCTTGCGGAGTTTCAGAGGAAATCTGAGCTTTCATTACTAGTGTCACCTAAGCAGAACCCACTCACAGTGAACAGAGGCCAACCTGCTTGTTTAATGTAGCAGAGGGCTAGGACTACTAAATGACTGTTGTTTTTCAGTGAACTCTGTCAAACTAATGTGCAAAAAAAGGAAAAAAAAAATCTGTGACTGGGTTACAGTAGTGCAAAACTTCAATAGTCAAATCAAGGGGAAAAAATGAGCACTGATGAAAAGCTGAGTGAATCAGATGAGGAAGAGTTAGTTGATTCTGTTCCACCGAAATTTGCTTTTTGGTTTGAAACCCTGTGATCTGGAAAGCAACACATTTGCATTTACTTTTGAATGCATCAATAGTAGCTTAATTTTAAAGATTTCTTGTTAAATAATCCAGTTGAAAATTAATTGGTATTTGATTGATATGAAAACAGTTCTGAATGAGCTTTCTAGGTTTATTTTTACTAAAACTTTGTTGGCTTTTCTACTGAATAATTTGATTACTATAGGCAAGAGCTTTGCTTTAGCTTGCTATCGATCTGTGTGCACATGCATAAATATTTTACGGTTTGTCATGATACGCTCAACTATGAGATAGTGAGGTGCCCCATGTCAAGGACAACGCCGCATGACATTGCTCTTGGAGGAGTTCCCAAGGAAGATTTTGAGCTACTCTGACAGCGATCTAAAAGGTAGGTAAGTGACTTCAGATCTCCACCAAACACAGCATCTAAAGCCACAGCACTGTAGCTTTAAGCTACAAGAACTCTAAAATAATACACTTCTACTTTCACACCCTAGTTGCAAAACAGCAAAAAAATTCTAGATGACATACAGCAGTAGTAATTATTTATTAAATGTACATAATAATTATTAAATATATTTCTGAAGGCTATAATTAGCTTTTCTCATTATACAGGATATAAGGGCAATTTGGATTTTTTTTCTTTCTAATTGTTCATCTACTAAGTGAAAGTCTTGGATTTGGGGATTTTTCTTAAAAATGCCTACTATAACAGCAATTACAATAACAGCAAGTTATATTTTGAAAAATAAAGCACAAAATGGAAAGGTTGACAAAAACATGTTTGATTCCACATGCATATTTAATACAAGTGCACACTAACAACTTGATTTTATATTAGTGTTTCTGCAAACAACATTCATATTCGCTCATGGTATTAGATCATTTACCGGAAAAAAAATCAGTATGCTTTTAACCTGATAATTTTGCTTACAGTCAAACTTAATTCCTGCACTGAAAAGAAAGCAATTTTATTTTAGAGGTAAAGTCAAATCTTCTGTCCAATTACTTTTTTTTTTTTTTCCTTAGCTTATGGTTGCAAAGAAGGAGGTATTATCTGTTATCCCTACCCATTTTTATCTCAAAAAGACCATACCTCCACTCAGAATAAGTACAGAGACAAAAATCCAATTTACCCTAGTGTAACATCACATATAAAAAGACTGTTTTACATTATTGGTGTATGTGAAAATCACATGAAACACCAAGAATCTCTACAGTTCATATAATGATTTATAGCACAAATTGTTGCCACAGCTTAAAACTGATTGGAAATTGCACTGGAAAATATGGTCAGTAGATTACAACAGGCTGTAGAGCACAAATAATGCACAATAGTTTTATAACCTTATATAGCTTACATTCTAATACATGTATGATAAGCTACTTCATCAAACTGCTGAGTAACCTCTATTAATCTTATCAGGATCAAAGAAATACAACCCTAAATAATTTTTATAAGTTCTCTTTGAACACAGGAAAGCAGATCTTCTATTTAGCTTAGGAAGCTAAACCTCATCACTTAAGATATGCAGACACTTGGCAGAAGAGCAAAGATGACATGTGTCACTGGAATCACCATGTGAAGCCTAGACTAAGATCTCCAACAGCCAAGAAAATTAGGGATACTTCTACTTAGTCACAGAAGCCTATAAAAGTTCAAATTCTCAAAAGAGGTACTGGAAACATATTGACTTAATAACCTTAGGATGATGGAACAGGCAGGAAAAGGATGTTCCATGATGTTAAGTGACTTTATCTGCTCTCTATTTCATAAAATGTGTGGAGTTATTAATGATAAGCTAATAAAAGCCCATTTGGTTCTGTTGAACATTCTTTCAGGGATTAAAATTGTTAAATAGAAAAGTAGCTTTACATTGCATGTTGGTTAAATAGCCATCAATATGCAAGCAAACATCTACAGCCACCCAAATCTTTTGTCTGTGTTTGTATGGAGGATTTTAATAGCATTCAGTGGATGCTGTCATTATGTGAGGTTCTCTTGATTGCTGCTGCTTTATAATGGAAGCCAGGATTTGCATACATGTTAAGTAATAGTATGCCATTATCCTTGTGAAGAAGAAAATGATACTTACAAGTGGACTTATTAATACTGAATAATATGGAATGCCTGCTGTGGAAGCAGGTTCAAGAGTATTGTGTACTGCACAATATTCTGTTTCTAATATTCCTGTTTAAAGAGGAACATTTTTCTCTAGAAGTCCCTTAGACTACAAAAAATACTAGATGGTATCAGCATTGTATTTATCTCAGATCACATCACACTCACACAAAGTATGAAATCACTGTGACTCTCTTAAAATTATCTCCCTTTTCACTGTTTGCTAGCAGATTGCTATGCAGGCAAATAAATTCAACTAAGTTATAGATGTCATTACTGAACATTGTTCTCATTACATATCACACTTCATATGGTACAACAAGCAAAAAGACAGTGACCAACTTAGGAAAAAATCCCATAGTTGTGATAAAACACACTGTTCTTTCAGTTTCATTAAATTACCACCGTTATCTGGGGCATAGGAGATGAGAGAGAGACGAAAGAAAGAAAAAAAAGGAAAAGGTAAAAATCACTCTCCAGTTGGAAAAATTCAGTATGTCAATTTGTGGAATAATTCTAGAAGTGTTCCAACTTCATAATTATTAAAAGTTAATGATGATCTGCATGATTAACAGACACTAATTTGACCAGAGACACAAAATCCAGTTTCAAAATCTGCACTGCATCGATATTACCATCATCTCCTGCAGGTTCCGTGCTCCAAGATTAAAACAAATAACATAATACATTTAAAGTAAGAGCATCTGCTAGAAGTACATCACAGAACAGCAGATGTTGCTAAATCAATAACTATCGATCTTCTGCTGATCTAATGACACTGACGGGTCATTGAAAATGCAGCTGGACAAAGACAGACAAACCAGTCCCAATTCTGTTCATAAAAGAACTCTGGACAACTTCTATTTTATCTAAAGAATCTCGAAATCTCTGTCTGTTTCACCAAAATATATTTTTAGAAAGACATTTAGATTCATTACAGCATTCCACGTAGCAGTAAAAGATTTATGCTGTTTACTTGTCTTCATGTAGCTGTAGGATTTTATGCTTCCCAGTATCTAACCATTTAGATGCTGGAGACAAAGATGGAATCTCAATTGCTGAAATTTGAATACAACATTATCAAAGATATGTTCACATCAATGCTTGTTGAAGTTGTTTTTTAAAGATAGGATGAAATTAATTAAAAAAAATCTTCTGTTGTATTAAGAGCATGCAAATTATGTTACTGTAAGGAATTACATTTCATATAAGGACTGAAAAATTACAGGTTATTTATGTTAAAAAAACTATCAATTTTAAAATAATTTCAACAAAAAAATTAGAACGTTGGAGGTAACAGGTATCCTATAGTATTCTGTCTTGGGTGAAATCACTACTGATTGTTTAGCTACAAGGAACTCACTGTTTCTTTGTTAAATTATCAGATTGACAAATGAGGTTCAAATTGTCTATTTAACATAGAATACTCTTACAAGTATCTATTTACTCATCCATAAATCTTATCTAAGACTAAAAACATAAGAAAAAGAAGAACTCCTTTTAAAGTTGCCTATATTTAAAATGTATTTATAATATGAAAAATCTAATCTTGGGTAAAGAACTGGTTTAGTACAGGAATTCTTTAGTATAGAAACTATTTACCCTTGAACCAGCATTTAACAAATGTGTCATTTGTCTCCTGCCAAAAAAACAGGTGAATGAATTTGGTTCTTTATGGCAGAAAGTCCTATTGAGTATTCATAGAATAAAAAAAAAAACATTTTTCAGAAAGATATCAATAGTACTTTAATACTTACATCTGTTTGATCATTTTACACTTTTTTTTTTAAGTCACTATTCAGAACAGTCGTTATTGTCTTCATCTTTCTTCGTGTATATACAGACATTCACAATACATCCAATATGATAACAATATGAATTAAGCACTTCTAACAGGCAAGAGTAGAAGGGAGCTAATGGCACTGGTGCACACAACATGCTTCTTTCTATTAAATTATCAACATTTGCTGAAGGTAGATGTGGGGATGGCCACTCTTCCTCTGGAAATCACATCTATTAATGATTGACACATCTTTCATATACAGTAGAATGTGATCATGCCCAGGCACACACAATTATAATCCCATCAAAGGTTTCAGACACCTGAAATCAATTACCTTGATGTAGTCTGATTATAGTGAGAACCCTGGTATTCTCTTACCTAGAACACACACAAAAAAATGTTTTAGAATTAATTCATTACATTATTCAAATCATTCATTTTGTGCATTAGAAAAGAACTGCAAACAACCAACAACCTAGGTAGCAAATTCTGTCCTTTTAATATTTCTATGATCCAAGAGATTGGATAGCATCTTCTATCAGAGCTTTGTCATTTCCCCTTATGCTGGATGGTGATAAACTGTATCTTTACAGTCAAATAAGCACAAAAGCCAAATCATGCAACAAAAATCCATGATTTATACTTGTTTATATCATATTACACTTGATTTAAGTTCTTATCTTAAAACTTCTTAGTTTGCATTTTGTGTGTTTTTTTTTTTATACAAATGGACATGCACGGATGATTTATCTTTTTCAAAACTTAAAAATCAAATGCAGTTTTTATACACCTCACTCTGCACTGATTTTTGCCTAATGATAGTAAAAAAATACTTTGGTGCCAGTTCGTCTTCTAAATTCTCTCTCAAAAGCCAGCCAGCAACAACAAATATACCATGATATTTTGTCAGCAATATAAAATATCATGAAGCTCAAATGCCTGTAGAAATAACAGTACTTTCTTTTCATACAGTATATAAACCAGAAAATTCATATATTTGGAACAAATATATCCTTTAAATAGTATACAATCTCTTATGTTATTTAGTGATGACAGCAGTGGAGCAACCACAAGTTCTTCTAAGAGCTGTTTACATTACAGAATATGGTTTCTTGGGTCAGTTCAAGCCTTGATCCTGCCAGTTGTACAACTACAAACACAGTGTTTCAGTATATTACCAGAGCCTCAACCAATACTCTCTTACGGGAAAAAAGAGTATCCTTTAAATTATAATTTTAAGCGACATCCTAAACCACATAGGCTTTCTGTGCTGGAATCTAAGTAGGTTTGGATACCAAAACATCTTCATCACAGATATATGCACTGTTATGGATTACACTACTGAGCCAATGGAGAGATGGTGCAGACCGGCAAAAAAGCTGAGTGGGCAGCACAGAGGTTTCTAGTCATGCAGGGTGAACCCCAGGTGCAGGGCTTTGGTGTCCCCTGGTCTCTTTACTTTCTCTCTGGTCTTCAATTCTCCATAAAGATGCTGTGTTGCACCCTGGGGGTCTCTCAAAACCCATCCATGTGCCTCTGAGAGAGTCACTCAGAGCATCTGTTTCCCGAGTCTTCCCAAAAACCTCTTCCCATGAGCCTCCCATCCCTGTACGGGCACCGCTCTTCTTTCAGTACACCCCAGCTCCTCCGACTGGATGATATCTTGTCAGGAGCTGCTGTTTCACCTCCCCACGTGCTGCACATCTCATCCACACACACACATGTATATGTGGGCCAGCGGGCGCCTTGCTGAGCGCCTTGGGCTTTCCCTGCTGTCTGCCTCTTACCAACAGGCCCCAAACGCTGCTTAGCTCTGTCCTGGAGACACCAAAACACAGATCAGGGACGAGCTGGGAACTATCCCACTTGGGGGTCTGCCTCCACATACAGCCCCCTTGGGGGCAAGTCCCTGTTAAGAGTTTTCCCAACTCCAGTAAGTCCATATATGCTAATTTCCTTCTCTCCATCAGGACTGTAGCATCTTCCCATGTGCTGTGTTCAGGTGGCCATGCAGACTCAGATCTGCCTGGTGACACCTCCTCCTCTAAACCTAACATCTGTTCTGTTTTTAAAACTACATCATTTAGACAGATCTGGGTTGAAATGGCACCACCGAGAGTGAGAAAACCCTCAGTGGGGAAAGGAAACTGGCCTATTTGGAGAGAAATCGTGTCTGCAACCACCCTTAAGTTTAACCTGGTTCTGCTTCTCTACGAGAAATCTCACCCATTTTCTCAATAAACAGCCAAGGGACAAAGAACAGCTAATCTGAGATTTCTTTGCTCCTGCTGATGAAATTTATGGAAACTTGTGAAACAGAGGTTTTATAAAGCCACTCTTTTTTTTTTTTTTCTTTTCCCCTGTTCCCTCTGAGTTCAAGAGTTTTTTAATAACAACTAGAGAAGTAAGTTTCCACTCCCCAAATATATATATGAACTAGCCTAGGAAATCTTAGAAAAACCCTTTTCTAAAGGTCTGTTGTAGATCTTCCTTGAGACTCAAGACCAAGAGGTCAGGGGGGAGTGATGCTCTTTGGGTCGGGGGTTGGGGGCAGGGAGAAGAAGAGAAAATTTTCCAACAGTAAATAGATGTTTCAGTTGTTTGTTTCTGTGATTTATTCTAGAGCAAAGCTGCTTGATTTCACCCCTACAGCCTCCAATAAAGGATTTACGACTCTGGAAGAACTGTATGGCATTCTGGCAAGAATTATCAACTGTGAGGATGGTGGCGTGATCATGTAAAGACAAATGAAGGGGAAGCTGTTTAGAATTCTAAAACATCAAAACAATTACATTTTAAAATATTGATGTTCTTTATTTAGAAATTGCTAAATATATTTTAAGGAGGAAAAAAACAACAGTGCTTTAATCTGAAAATAAAGGACCTGACATATTTGTTTTTCCTTTCCCGATTGACTGAAATTAATTCAGCAAACTGACAATGAATGTGCAAAATAGTCATTGCTGAATACACAGCAGTAACCTTCTGTCATCATACCCTCATTCTCAGTACTACAAAATGCCCTTTAAATTCTTTATCTCCAAAGTCCACTAATACTCATGATGGTCAAAAACCAAAGGTTTCTCTGTCCATTCCAAAATCTTTCCTGAATTTGTTAAAATTTTGACATCACATATCTTTTCAGGCCCCTTGAGATCATTACCAGTTAATCTACAAGAGAAAGGAAAAAAAAAAAAAAAAAAGAAATGCCATTTGTACCCCACATATAATCCCTCTGGAATGTCATTATCAGAAACTTCCGTGCTCTGCCAAGCTTTACGATGCCAGCAGTCCAACCTCCTGGGCAATGGCTACTATTAACACTAGGCTGCCATGTGTTAGCACCAGACTGTCATGTTCCCAAGCAGCAGCTACCCATGCTGGCGAATCTCTGCATGCTGCTGTCAATAGCCCCTGTCAGAGGGAAGGTTTAGGGGAAAAAACTCCGATGTGGGACATTGCCTGGCGCAGGGCAGAGCAGATTCTGGGAAAGTCTTTGTCATCCTTGCGTCCTGCTTCTGCACGTGCCATCACAAATCCACATATCTTTTCTGTTCTGAGGTTAGTAATAGCATTTGCCTAAGATGTAGCATATAAAGGAGTTCCAGAGAAATATTCTTCCTGTTGTGTCCTTTTACCCCTCCTTTCAGACTTGCCTATCAAGCTGCAGAATCAAAAATTTGTTTGCATGCATGGCTTCTAATGATGTGTATTATTCTGCTCTTATTAATAACTATTACACGAATAGCCGTGGGCACCGGCTCTTCCATATTGCATGACAGAAGTTAAAAAAAATATATGTTGGAAAAAGAAAAACAGATTTTAAGAGAATAAATAGGAGGATATACTACTTAGACCTGAAATAGTAAAGCAGCTACAGCTTTTAATAATGAGGCCACATACACACACACGCACACACGCGCACACATACATATATATATATACGTACAAAAAAATGGGGAATAGGATAGACTATACCATATATTGTCCACTCAGACACTGAATAGCTGATGTTTATGAGTACATGCAATTTGGGTGTAATAATTAGCAGGGACAGTGCTTTAATCTAGGGTAGCAAAATGGCATTGACACACTCCAGTTTGACATAATCAAAGGGTTATATTTGGAGCAAATAAAGTAAGATTGATGGGAGTATTTTATATAAATGTGCACTAAATAAACAGGAAATAGTATGAGGAAAAAAAGTCATCCTTATAGATTTCTAAAAATTTCTATACGATTTAAAGAGAGAAAAGGTTTACAGCTGTTACGGAAATAGAAATTGTATGACATAGCTATGTAAAAGCATAACAATGTATGAGAGTACCTCAATTATTTCTTTGAAGAATTTAATGTATTCTTTCCAATCACAGTTCTGAGAGTTTACAATGTTTAGAGATGGAGGTTTGCTTATTTTTGCCTTATTAGGTTTCAAAGGAACCGGTAGCTTGTGCTATGTTTAAGATAGGATAAAATAAATAAATAAATAAAATGTAGCCAGGCAAAGAAGGGCAAATCATTTTTAAAAACCCTCCCTTCCACTCTTTCGAAAGATCTTTGTAATGCAGACTACGTCAGCATCTTTGGGATACACATATGCACATCCAAAATTCAAAAAAAAAAAAAAGCATTTGGGTTCAAAAAACACCCAACTAGTCCATAGTTAACAGCCGTGCTTGTTGCATGGCACAGCTGAAACCAGTGGTGTGAATAAATTGATATTTCTTTCTTAAAATCCATTTGGAAAAATCCAATAAAAACACTCCACAGTTATAAAACAAGATCTCACTTTCTAGATTAATCCTTTGAGCTCAAGACCAGAAGAAGAAAAGGGTAAATATTTACATCATCAGTCCAGTTGTGCAGACTGCATAGATGCTGGCCTTGCTCACAGTTCTAGGACTGGTCAGGGTTGTTTGTATCATGGGAATCTTTCCCAGCTCGACTTTGGGTTGACTTTGAAGTTTATGAGCCGAAAAGCAGCTAAATTAAGCAGAACAAAACAGGCAACTGACAGCTAAAAAGCATTAGACCCAAGTCTATCCATTCAATTAATTTGCAGTTTTACCCACTCTAATTTAACTGCTTTATCAAAAATTCAACAGAAGCATCGTATGAGTGAGCCTATACAATGCACAGTAATAAGCTAAATATCTGAAATAAATGCAAAATAGATATTTTGGAAAAAAAAAAAAGAAAATCCTAAATAAAAACTCAAAGCCTCATATTTTGGGTTAATTTTCCTGATATGCCTTTGCTATTTGCTGACATCTTTTAATTTTTCCAATTTAATTTATTTTCTCCAAAAGTAAGACTCTGAGAAAGGTAGTCAATTATTCAAGAACTGAAATGTGGAGCAAAAGTATCAATTAGATAGGCCTTTAAGGGAAAAACATGTAAAAGGCTGGCAGACTATTGTCAATTATTTTGTCTTATTATAGTGCTTAATAGAATTCATCAGCTGAAGTAACATTTGAACCCGAGTAACACGAAGCCATCCCAAAGCGTTGTTTCAGCCAGGTCTGCCAGCTCCGCGCTTAATCACTTGCAACAACCCTCTTGTGCCATTTCAACCTTACAATCAGATTTTCCATTTTAAGTATTGTTTTACCCTGAACAGAAGAACACATGTGGATAACATAATTCAGTAACTGGTACAAAGACTACATCACCCTATTACTTTCAGTTTTTTTTTCCATTTTTTTATTATTATGAATAAGTTACCTGCAAAGATGATACCTACTGCAAATGTGCATTTCTAACAGAGGCATGCTTTGTACATCTTTCATTTGATAGTTAAGTATATCAGCAGCAAAAAGAGCAAGACAAAATATGTTGAGTAAGTTTACCTAGCATTATCTATAAGCATTTAGGAGTATGTTTATATAGAAGAGTGAAAACCAGTTTTGAATCCTCTAGATAAAAAAAAAATTTTTTTTTTTTTTCTCCAGAAAACACAGGAAAAAAGGCCAAATAGAAATTCATCAGAAATTCACACAAGGCAAGAGACATACACAGCCCTACTTCTGCTACTGTACTGTCACAGGCAGAGGGAAAATAGTGTCCATGCATCTGGCTTGCATCTGCCCCCAGCAGAGACAAAAAATGATGGAAAATAAAANAAATAAAATAAAATAAAATAAAATAAAATAAAATAAAATAAAATAAAATAAAATAAAATAATAAACTTTTTAAGTGGTTCATGTCCTTCTGCATTTACTATTGTAAGCATGCTCGGTTTTAGTGCACAGACTGTTCTGTGGTTTTGTGGAGTGATTTTTCCTGTAATCAAGCTAGCAGTTTAGTTAAAAACATGGCTTACGTGTGTTAGCTGAATGTCTGCCTGTAGCATAGACAATATGCAGAACAACTTCTAAGAACACCACAAAATATCTTAGTATCTGATTTTAACCCTAAGAAAAAAAGAAATGCCAGAGATTATTCTTTTTTTCATGCAAGTGTAAGGAGCATTATTCACACTGGCAGATTGGAGTATGGGAATTTCATATTTTGTTAAAAGTGTACCTGAATCATAATGACTTAAACCTGTTCCCTTTGAGTTAGTGAAACTTTGGAGAAAATGCCACTGGCTGAGAAAGCACATCAAATCTTATTTTCCATTGGGATCAACCACCAAAAACCACCGCCGCTCCTTAGAGAAACAGGCATAACTTTCTTAGCAGTCGAATACACGAAACAGGATCCAAGACCCCGTGCCGTTCTGGGGAAAGGTGCGTGGAGGAGCATTTGGATGAGCAGCCACGTATGCCAAAAGATCCTGCGAAGGAGGCCACACGCAACGGCGCCGGGCAGGACATGGCGGCTCTGCGGCGCCTCTGCTGCCCCTTTCAGCCACGCTTAGCAAAGCTAAGGTGGTAAGTGGCG
This sequence comes from Nothoprocta pentlandii, assembly GCA_013398315.1. Classification (NCBI taxonomy): domain Eukaryota; kingdom Metazoa; phylum Chordata; class Aves; order Tinamiformes; family Tinamidae; genus Nothoprocta; species Nothoprocta pentlandii. The sequence goes on from VZSG01000786.1 coordinate 68,325, forward strand.
GTGGTGAGCTGGCTGCCGCTGTGCCAGAAGGCTCTGGAAAATCTGGCAGGAGAAGGGGATGAAAGGAGGGCGAAGCCGCAGGGAGCATCCCTTTCTAGCCACGCAGCAGTTTTAGCCACCCTGTTCACCTCTGGGGAAAACGGGAACAAATGAGCCCGTGAGGAACCAACGCTGAGGCTGGACAGGCAGAAGCAGCAAAACCTGAGCCACTCTTAACGCAGATCAAATTCTGCCATACATACCAGATTTTGCAGCAGAGATACCTGCAGCACAGATGTACATCTGCAAGAAAGGCTTGGTAAGAGACTCCTTGGTAAGAGACCATCCTGGTAAGAGACCTCGCAAAACCACTCCCTAAACTCATCTGTTAAATAAGGGGATGGCTGTGGATAATTGTCTTCCTCTTAATTTATAGACACATGAAGAGGGAGGTGAAATTCCAGGTGTACATCCAGGCAAATTGCATGATATGGGTGCACACTGAAAAGGAGGTAGTTGAGCTGAGAAAATACAGGAGTAATTCAGAGGCAATCTGCCTGAGCTAGGGCAGAGATGCATTGCTCTTTGCAACAGTGATATCTATTTAAAGAGATTTTATTATGTTTCTACAGCAATAAGTCAGAGAGTTTTCCTTACCGCAGGTTAAGCTATTACTGGAGCCATGCCTGAAGCAAATATGCTCTACTAATAAGGTCTGCAAGGAGCAGAGCAACTCAGAAGTGACATTAAAGTGGGGTAGACTGTAATCCCAACTACCAATCCAGTCCATGTGTACTTAGGTTTAAGAACTCCTTGGCTGGTTAAACAGGCCCAGCTGCCTGCTAACCTGATGTGATTATACACACTGCCCTCGGAGCAGAGATAATCAGAGAGCGTGAGATAAAAGTTTCCAGTATACCAGTACAGATGATGTTTTTTTTCTTTTTCCAAGGCATTATATTTGTACCAGGTCTGCACAAGTATTTATGGGGACAGTAAAATAGGTCTTTTAACTCAAGTATAGTCTCACTTCTATCCTCCGAATTGTGTAAATACTACAGCTACTATCAAAAATGATGAGATTTTTTTGTCTCATCATTTTGGCAATGCTCAGCTATCTGTATGTATTTTAACGCAATACAGATGATTCAAGTACGCCGAGCACTTTATGACTGTAGTACTACAAAGAACATGCAACAGCAAAATCTTATTTTCCACAATCTAAATTTAAGCACTGACAAAAGTAATGCTCCTCTTAGAAAATCACTTTCTGACAAGTTGTGAAAGCCTGCCTGCAGATGTACTAGCTGTCCTCTAAAGCCCTGATAAACAATAGCACAAACTTTTCCCGCATGCGTGGTTGATTTTCAAATCAGGCCTTGAAACAAAATAATAATTATATATATCAAGAAGCGTAGAAAAAAATGTCCCTAATTCACATTGCTGACTAGAAGACACTACCAATAACTAAATCCGAAGAGTAAAAACGTATACGAAAGAAAACCTTTGATGTACACGTCACAAAAAGTATTGCACGTACAGCTTGACTTCCGTTTAAATTCTATTACTTAGAACAATATATCATTCCTGTACTCATCAACTTACTATGCCAGAAGCTTGTTAGAAGCATTAGTAGAAGTCTGAAGAATGTTGTAATATATATTATGCTTAAGACCTAAACAGAGAAACTAGTTTAAAATTTATTCAAAACATCTGTAAATTAAATAATGATGGGTCAAACCAATGCATTTCATTTATCCCATATTAAATATGAAGTTTTATTTCAAAAGGAGAAATATTTCATTTTCAGGGTGCCAATGTTTTAACACTTACAGATTTTTAATTTCTACTAGTACCAAATTCCTTTTAATTTTGTGACTAGCCCTGATAACTCTGAAATGCTACTGCTCCTTGCTTAATATAATCGCAGAGTTTAAAAACAGTTTTCCAATGGTAAAGTATCAGATTCCTACTCCTTCACTATCTACTAGACTAAGGACAGAGAATGGGTTCAGGAGCACCTTTTGCAGCCAGGGAAAAGCCCAGAAGAGCATTTGTGTCTCCTTAACGCTGTAATCTGGACCTTTAACTCCCCTATCTTGTGCTGGCAGTTGTCTCAGCCAACAACAAATCAAGATGTTTGGAGGTACCCACGGGAAAAGTCTCTGCCCTGTCTAAGGAAGAATTTGTCTGCTCGGCTTTGGAACGGGCAGCTTCTTTGTTTAATTTCATTTGTGTTCTCCAATTGCTACAGTTTATGGCCATTCATTTACTTAGCGTATTTAACAAGAACAACAACAACAAAAAGGCCAAGCAAGCTAGCGAAAAAATTACTGGAAGGAGGGGAGCGAGGAGGCAGGGAAAGACTTGTTCACTAACAATATGTGAATTCCTAAGCAAGAGGATTGTTTAAAGATATTATTTTCTTTTCTCTTCATATTTCACTGTTGTTCTGATAAATAAATTTAGTGTCCTGACAGACAGATGTGTGGACTTGTCTTTCAAAGCCAGAAGGGCTGAGATCCAGACTCTTCCTTGTAATTTTGGTATATAATTCATATTTACAGACCTCAATAATCCTAAGCTTATTCCTTAACTAAACTCTGGATAGAAATTTCAGTTATTTTCATGTTTAAATTGTAAGGTGGTCAGAGCAGAGAATTAGAGGTTAGGGTAGATCTAATAGACTGGTTAAATAATCATATATTAGATCCTATGCAGTTGGTTTCTTTTGAAATAATGTATGAATTATTATAGTCATAGTAACCGCCTCTTCTAGTATTTTGTAAATCTGAAACAGAAGATAAATGGTGGCTGAAAGAGTGAATCTTACTCTACATTAGGTACTATGTCTTCAGTTTATTTGAATTGCAAATACTTGAGCAAAATTGGGATAAAATATGTCTGTGTTAGACACAGGCCTGTACTGACATGATATATCAAGACAAAAATACAGACCCAAACTGGCTTGAGAATCAGCATTATCTAGTTTGCATGATTGCCTTGGAAAGCCAGTCAAGTGGCAGATGTAGCCCCAATATGGGGAAGCTGTGGAAGTGTTGCCATATCAAGCAACACAATCTTCACAACCTTTGGTCCTTCAATTTATCCATCATTCTCTGTACTCAAAGCAGGTACTTTAAGCAAGTCCTGTGACTGGTCCTACAGTGTGAATAAGTGCTAAATCTTGCTATTTATAAAACATGTGACTTTAAGTAGGTCTCCTAATTTAACTGAGTCAATTATAAAAGCATGTGGATGTGAAATTTCAAACAATGATATCAAACAGATAAAGGAAGAAGTCTTATAAGGAGGGGACATGAGACGTGTTTTGTTATTGGCATAAACAATAATTGATTAAGGTTCCCAGCTTCTGCTTTGAGAAATTCTAATATATTCCACCTAGGATTACTAGTTAACTTTCATATCCTTTCAACTTTTGCCTCTGGGTAGGCTCAACTATTCCCCAGAAGAAACTCTGATCAAGTACATTTGTCATGCGAACAACTATAATAAGGTAATTTATCATAGTCTGTCAGAGTTTTATTCCAGGAAGACTGCTGCATTTTTATCCTTACTTAAAAATCTGCTGTCACTCCTGCTGAAAATTTTGGTAGACACTTTGGACATGTTTAAAAGCCCTTCCAAAGTGATAGTGGCAGATAATTAAGTTATCAGCTATCAAAGTCTTTTTTCACTCTCTGCAGTGTTTATGACACCATGAACCTTTCTGGCTGGTGCGATCTGACCTGTTCAGGGTGTGTGATCCCTTGTTCCTTCCCTATTCCCTTCTTAATAGTAGCCAGGGGCCAATGTAATTCACGATGACAAATGAAGCCCTTCTGAAGTGTTTAATTGAGCAATTTTGTTTTCTCTACAAGGCCTGAAATCAACCACATCCTTCAATCCCTCCTTCAGCACAGCAGTAAAACCCGAGCTACTTGAAGGCCAGGCAAAGTACCTTTTGGGTTTTCAAAGAGAACAAAAATAAACCAATTCTGACTCAAAGCTGTGTGTGGGTGAAGGTGAGGAGTTATTTAGGCTGACAGTGATGCTTAACTTTTTATATGTCCTTCAACCCCCGCTGCCAGCTTTGCACTTTGCCAGGATGCTGGGTGAAAAATTTCATATATTCTTCCTCTATTTTCTCTTACATAATATTCTGTGGATATAAATATTCTCTTTCTCTTCCTAAAGATTTCTGCTTTTTGTTCACAAAAAAAAAAAAAAAAAAAAAAAAAAAAAAAANAAAAAAAAAAAAAAAAAAAAAAAAAAAAAAAAATAGGGCATGCAATTTTAGCCCTGGTGAACACTCTTACAAATGGAAATGCACTGAAGGAAAAAAATATTGTGAAAGCAGCAAGATCTACTTCCATCTTCTAAAAGAGCATTAACAATAGCAAGGAGAAAATGAACTTGATCTTGCAGACTTATTGCTTCACATACAAAACACAAACAGAGTACAGTTTTAATCCCTATACCTCTTCCATCACCACCTTTTATCTATAGCTTTTCAATAGAGCAGCAGAAGCCTAATGACAAAGCGATCTTAAAAAGCCACAATCAATTTCCACTTCAGTCACAGCTGTCAAAAAGGCAGGGAGAGAAGTAAGAGCTGATAGGCAAAATTAAAAGTAATGCCAGTTAAACCCCCTGTGAGATACATGTGGTAGTTCTCTAGCAACGCCATGCAGCCTGTCTGTAATTGGTTTATTAACAGTATTTCACTTATGAAGGAAAGACACAACAAAACAAACAGAATGCCATGAGTTTATCCTGAGGCACAGCTTCTTCAGCATCAGAAGATAACTGAGCATGGACCATTCCTAAAAGAGAGGAAAAGAGAAGGAGTCCCAACAGCTGTAGGTGGAGGAAAGCCCATCCTTAACGCTTACTTGAGCCGTAACACAAGTTGCTTTGTACGCCTTAGGTGAAAATGCCATATATAACAACCAAGAATCCAAGTCAGTAATATTTCTCTCTGCAAAGTAGCCTTTCCTAAAAGTGTACTAAAGGGTACTTTGTAGCTGGTTCACAGGAAAAAGGATGAACAAAGAAATGGTGGAAACAGACTCCTGGACTCAAAAATTCTTACATGTTTGTAATTAAGAGCAGTTGAAAAAGTAAAAATGTTGCTTGGATATGGAGCTTAAAAGTTGGACTACTGAGAAGATCCGATGACTAAAGTAAATAATACTTTTGAAAACAGTCTCTAAGTAGTACCATGCTTAGAGCTCATTCCTAGACTCTTTATCTAAATCACACACAAGGACACTTATGACTGTGGTTAAAAGGCTACAGAGAAAGGATTTCCAGTGAAGATCCCCAAGCAATTACATATTGAAGAATCCAGCTCAAAGCAATACTATTAAGTTGAATTCAATATAAAATATGATTACACTGTCCTGTATTTTCAGCTTGAGGGGTGAACCTCTTGCTTTTTACCTCAGAAAAGGAAAAGAAAAAAGCAGCAAAATTTAATATTTCTGGCCTTACTCAATTTGCTTTCCCTCAAGCAGTGAGTGTTAAAAGGTGTTAAAAAGTGTTACTGAACTCCCCACCTCATGGCAGATCTGCCAAAATGGCAGATGTTCAAAAAACCTTTGTCTTAAGTCACTTGTCCTCTGGTGTCACCTCCCCATCCCATGGCCTAGGACACTGGCATACTTCCCTCAGCAATCTGAGGGATGACAAAGCTCAGAGGAGCAAATAAAAGCAGCCTGGGATAGCTAAGCATAGATGGCCATAACTCAGTACATCTATGTAAAATGGTCAGGGCAACTTATTTTCAATTCTTTTTTTTTTCCCTCCTTTCTTTCTCTTTTTAAATAATCATGTGCCCTGAACAGTCGCAAGTAGCCTGTGCTCCAGGCACACTGACAAAACAGACTCAGTAATTTGGAGAAAGGATTTCAAAAGATTCAAAGAAGACCTGAGTGTTCATATTCCGCTTGAAGACAATATCTTATTCTAATTTATTCATATTCTGAATAGCAAATCTAATGTCTACTATGCTGTAACTATGTAGTATTAGGAAAAGCCTTATTAGTCATATGGCTGTTATGAACATTTGCCAAGAGTCTAATGAAAGCAAAACTGCTGGAGTACCTACAATGAATCAGAATTGCAAAGCATTCAAATTTATGTTTTCAAATAATAGCAATTTTCGATGTAAAAGCCATATCAACTATACAACACAGTCAAGTGTAGTTCTTATTGCCAAAGGGACCTGGGGATCAGAGCAACACATTTCAGGATACTGGATTTTAAACTGGGGACATTTTCATCTCAAAATAATCATTCTATCTAGGGAGTTAGAGAGACATCCTAAACAATGTGAGGCCATAAAATGTTTGACCTCTCTCCCACAAACAAATAAATCAGGAGGCCAAAGAAGCACAACAGTATCAGACTGATGAAACGATGAGGCTGATGAGGAGGGCTCTGAAAACAAGTAGGAAACATTTCATTTCTGATTTCCAGGGGGAATTCTCCATAGCGGATAGACTGAATTTTTTCTCAACATTTCTCTGTGTGTGGCCATCATTAGTTTTAATTATTCCTGACATTTTGTCTATCACATGGAATCCTCAGAGAAAAGGAATGAGTTTCCTCATGTGAAAGGTGAAGAGAATGAAGATCATATTAAGATGGCAGAAATAATTAAGCCACATGATCTTACTAACTGTAAAACCCATAAAGGATGCCATTAAACCTCTCAGGACTACCAGTGTCACTACAGAAATCTCCTCATTAGCTATAAAAGCCAAATAGCAGCAACTTAATTCTGGAACTTCAATTTCTTTGGCTGATTGTGTATGCTTGCTCCAGATTTTATATCAGCAATTGGCAATCGTCTGATAATAATGAGTGTGTCCGTAATAGACAATTAATGAGGGTTTCTTACCTGAGTGGCTAAGCCCAGCCATCTCCTAACTGCTTCTCTTTGAGTGGCTGGGAAAGTAGTTTGTTAAAGATATCTTTAACCTTTTCCTGAAGGTCATGTTTGTACTGTAATAAGACTTACTCAGCTTTTTAGAAAGACTATGCCAATCAGTTCAAATCAAAAGCTTTGGAAAGTACAAATTACATTCTCTCTCTTTCCAGCTTATTGGGAGAAATGCTGTGTGATAGTCTCAAGAAAAATTAAGCAGGGAAGTCTAACACTCTGTATTTCCTTATCTTAATAGAATTTTACAACAGCAATGAATGCTTCAGAAATACTACTAAGGAGAAAAGCTAATTGGTAGAAGATTCTAAATTATATTTCTATATTCAGCAAAATAAGTGCAAGATAATTTATTATTATATTCAAAGCCATAACTCAGTGGGGAGAGGCAGAATACTGCAAAATAATTTAAAATACTTTTCCTCCAAGAAGTATTGTTTTATGAAATATTAAAATATCAATACATTTCATACTAAACACTGATATCTTAAAATAGTATTTTTTTTCCTATTTCTATGTGTACTCTATGTGTACATACCCACATATGGGGCATATTATTATTAGAAAAACTACTATTTTTTCCCTTCAAATTTCCACTTGGTGCGATTGCATTGACCTCATTCCACCCCTTCCTTCTAAAGTATGGTATGAATGGTACAGAATGGTACAGAAACACGGGGCTAAATGTAACCATTTAAGTAGTCCCAAGACTTTGGTGAGGATAAGGAAGTCCTTGCCTCTGATAACACAGAGTGGAGCTAACTTCTTAAATTTGTAATGCTACAAATTGTTTGTATTGTAACTTTGTATAATAAAACATTGTAAAAACATTGATTGTAAAGTTACAATTGATTGTAACTTCTTAAATTTGTAATGCTACAAATTGATTGTATCAGTTTTAAATTATCAGTCCAATTACTTCAACACTGATCCAGATATGAGAGAGAGGAAAGAAATAAAATATTATCTTAAATACTCTTGTATTTTCTAGATGACAAAAATCTTCTCAATTCAGTACTGAGTTCATTCTTGGTGCTCTTTTAACAACTATGAGCTGCTTCAGCAGTATTCCCACCATTTTTGTGTCAGAAGAATATAGTGAGCAAATTAAACTGTTAGATTCCACTTTGAGCCATCAGTTATGCCACGTATTATAAAGGGTTTATTACATTGCTGCTTTGTTATTGCCAAATTAGATATTAAAATTAGATATTATTTTGACATATGCTTTCATAATTATTTATTACAATGAATTAAAACAACAGATACTGAAATATCAACATCACTACAGTGGTGACTTCTTGTGCTACTGGTGACTGAAGTTCTCTGCTAGCTAGCACCGTAGTATGTACTTGTATAACATACATTTTATTGTAGCTGGCAGACATCAAAAATAACTTGTGGTCAAATTTGGATGACAAATTGATGTGATACAGACAAACACAGATCTCAGACATAAATACAGTATGAAATATATCTCTGAGATACTTAATATCACCCTATTACTTTTTTCACTTAGTCATGAGCAGATGCTTGACCTAAATGCTTAAATATAGCATGATCACTTGATCAACACTGGAAGCAGCTTACAGAAGTATATAGAGGATCCATAATTATGGAATTAAACAGAAAAGAATAAATAAAAAAAATATAAAAAAAAAGAAAGTCAAGGCAAGAGATTCATTTTATTACCAAACTAAAAATGGACAAAAGGCTACGCTACATGGAAATAGGTCTAACCATGAAAACGGGATCATGGTTTTTTTCCCAGACAACTTGAGAAGAAGAGCCAAATTCATAAATAAAATATTGATACCTAAGCACAAATATATTGCATTTATAGTAAATTGCATTTGTTTCCTTCCACCAATCTTGAGAAACAATTAAATAGTTACAGGTAGGTAGGTAATAGATAGGTAAAAGATTTGCAAGCAGGTCATTTAGAATATCTTTGATATCATATCAATTAATTACTACAGTCATCATCAGATAGCCTCGAGGACAGTTACAAGTCATGATTCTGCAATTTTTTCCTTTCAAAAATTTTGTTGAAACCAAATAGAAAATCTTACTTGTGCTGTACCGCACATGGACATGAACCTGTCTCCTGGGTTAGCAGCCACAGGTCTTTGTTACCTCGATCTTACACCTTTTACAACACTTAAATCCTACTTTGAAGGAAGAAGGACCAGCTCTTTCAAGAATACCAAATATAGCTGTTGTTGAATAAATTATTAGTTGTCTGGGATATTTATTTCAAGTTCTCTCATCACATATGGGCGTGCAAAACAATTAGCATTTTGATGATCCACAGCTATTCAACTTAATAGTCACCATCACTGAAACTAATACTTAACTTTAAAGCAGTTTTTAATATTCCTGTCAGACATATTATGCTTTTATATATCATTATGTATATGAAAAGGCAAAAGCATTGGGACTTTCCGTCTTTCACAAGCACCTATGAAAGAAGCAACCTTCAGATTGAAGCTTAAAAAAGGAGACCCTACTTATTACAGAGTATCACTTCAAAATGGTTCATGACAGTTAATAAAAACAAACAAAAAATAGCTTATTTACTATGAAGGAATATGCTAAGTGATTCTGTGAAGAAAAAAAAAAAATCAAATATTTCCATTCTTTAGACTTTCTTTCCTGCAGAACAGTCACTCAGAATTAGAATTCTTCTTGAACTGTATTTCAAGATTAGCAGGAGCCTTATTCCCCTAATTGCAATTCAAGATAAAGAAGCTTTGCCAGAAATGACCCACTCATCTGTAAAGATACTGTGCTGCACAAGTCATTTCATCTAGTGGCAAACAGTTATTTTATGATCTATTGTCTCAATGCAGAAAACACCGTTTAAAAATATTTTTCTTTATATACCTGGAAGGGTAATAGTAGGTCTTGAAAACCAAAAATTATCATTGAAGATTTAGCTTTACTGAAAATGAATTAGTGGCCATTGGGAAAGCTATGTCATTATTGACTGTTTTTTTGTATTAACTGTCAAGATGTAATTCAGCCATTTTGTAGAAATAATATATACTTGCTGCTGTAGCGATTAATGAACAAAACGGAGTGTCTCTGCGTTCTGATGCTTGATGTATCCTTCTCGACGTGCTGAGTGCCACAAGGGGCTCACTTCGCTTACTAAACTGAGCAGCGCTGTCCTTTCACAGAAAATAAGATCACCATCTGTTTCCTTGCAAATACTTTATCGGATAGATCATCGTAAAAGCAAAATAAGTTTTGAGAATAAAATAGGAAAAAAAAATGTAATTGGAAGTTGTCATAATAAAAATAAACACACGATGAAGATGGATGGTGGTGGGTGGTCTGGTTGCCTGTCGGAAAACATATGGCTTGATCTAAGACCACTGAAGATAGGAGAGGTTTCTGTTTTCCTAAATAGACCACAGTTATAGTCAAGGACCTATATAAGTCATTAAGACTGCAGAGACAGAGCCATCTTGTTATCACTGCTTCTGTTTTTTTTTTTTTTTTTTTTTTTTTTTTTTTTTTTTTTTTTTTTTTTTTTTTTTTTTTTTTTTTTTTTTTTTTTTTTTTTTTTTTATGGATATGGAAGTTTGTTACTTAAATATTGTGACATTTCCAAATACACTGCATGTTACCGTAAACTCCAATTTACAGCAGAGCAAACTGCTCCAAGCCGTGCTGGCTGCAGCAGAGGGCAGGGAAGGAGAAAAGAGACGCTGCGGGAAGGGGCTGTGGCACCAGCCCGGCCGGGCAGCGCAACGAGGAGCTCGTGGCAGTGAGGCCTGAGGCATCCGCGAAACAGACGGGGAGCAAGCCAGGCAGAAGCAAAGGAAATCTGCCTTGGAGGGAGCATGGGCACGCGACAGTAAAACCAGAGCCTGCTCTTGGAAGCTGGGTTCGTGGAGAAGGGCAGGAGGGTAACGAGAGGCTGCCGAGGGATTAGGCCCGAGGCGGCTGCCGCGCCAAGATGGGCAGCCGGGACAGCGGGAGGACAGCGCTGCTGAACGGCTCCTCCAGCCGCCAGAAGGAGAACAGTTTCAGAGGCCCCTTAATAGGCAAGAAAAGTAATGCTAACAATAGGCTAATTACTACCCTAACAACTCTTTCCGGTGCGATGGCTGAAATCTTGGAGTGATGCTTTCCCAATTAAATCTTCAAAAGCAGTTGCTGCTTCTGTTCCCTCCTGCCCCCACAGCACCACTTGCTTTGTATCCGCGTGAGCAGCATGAGCACTGGTGCGGCTGCACGCTGAATACCAGGGAACTAATTCAGCTGAAAAATAACATTTTCCAATTCAGCATCTTGTCATGTAAATACTTATTCAAACTCAAGGCAAGCAGCTATGCGGGGGCATCACTGCCTGAGGCAGCCACTGCTTTCCGTGGGGCATGCATATACATGAAGTGTACGTGAGCAAGTACGCGTGCAGTGAGGAGCCAAAAGAACCTGAACGAGCCTGGGCTCCTCCACTGCCCACTAAAACTAGCACTGACTGACCCGCGTCAGTGTTAAAGCATAAACGACCACAGAGATTCGGTGACTGCCAGTTCTACTTGGCATGGCCTTGCTCAACATTAACCAGGCAATTACCATTCCTGAGGTTTCTCCTGCCTTTCTTTTCTTTTCCCCTAGTTCATAGAATCATAGAATCACAGAATGCCCAAGGTTGGAAGGGACCTCAGAGGTCACCTAGTCCAACCCCGCTGCTCACGCAGGGTCACCTAGAGCACATGGCACAGGGCTGCATCTAGGCGGGTTTTAAAGATCTCCAAAGAAGGAGACTCCACAACCTCTCTGGGCAGCCTGTGCCAGGGCTCTGTCACCCTCACTGTCAAAAAGTGTTTTCTCAAGTTCCTGTGGAACTTTTGGTGCCTCAACTTGTGGCCGTTTCCTCTAGTCCTATCGCTGGCCACCACTGAAAAGAGGCCGGTCCCCTCCTCCTCACTGCCTCCCTTGAGGTATTTA
>VZSG01000786.1:80871-120636 GCA_013398315.1 Nothoprocta pentlandii
CTGGACTCCGCACCACTGACTACCACTCTCTGCACCCTGCCATCGAGCCAATTCCTAATCCACCTCCCCGTCCACTCATCTATCCCACACCTTCGGAGCTTGCCCAGGAGGATGCTGTGAGGGACAGTGTCAAAAGCCTTGCTCAAGTCCAGATAGACCACATCTACCGCTCTGCCCTCATTTATCCAGCTAGATATTCCTTCATAGAAGGTGATCAGGTTAGTCAAGCAGGATTTGCCCTTGGTGAATCCATGCTGGCTACACCTGAGCACCTTCTTCTCCTCCACGTGTCTGGAGACAGCAGCCAGGATGAGCTGTTCCATCACTTTTCCGGGGATGGAGGAGAGGCTCACTGGCCTGTAGTTGCCCGGGTCCTCCTTCTTGCCCTTTGTGAAGACTGGAGTGATGTTGGCTTTCTTCCAGTCCTCTGGCACCTCCCCCGTTCTCCAGGACCTTCCGAAGATGATGACGAGCGGCTTGGCTATGACATCGCCAGTTCCCGCAGCACCCTGGGGTGCATCCCATCAGGGCCCATGGATTTGTGGGTGTCGAGTTTCCTTAGGTGCTCTCTGACCCACTCTTCCTCTACCCAGGGCAAGCCTTCCTCTCTCCAGCTCACTTCTTGTGTCCCTAGGGCCTGGGATTCTAGAGGGCTGCCCCTGACAAACACAGAAGCAAAGGCAGCATTCAGCAGCTCTGCTTTCTCCATGTTTTCCGTAACCAGGGTACCCACCCCATTCACTAGTGGACTCACGTTCTCCCTGACCTTCCTCTTGTTGTTAATATATTTGAAAAAGTTTTTCTTGTTGCTCTTAACATCCTTTGCCAGATTTAGTTCCAAGTGTGCCTTGGCTTTCCTTGTTTCCTTGTTTCCCTAGTTAAATTGTTTGACATTAAAAAACAAATCTGCTTGTTTTGGTTTAAAGACCACTCCACAATCATTTCTAGACAACTCTCCAAAGTTTTGTTCTATATTCCTCTTTCCACCCAGCAAGAGGTAGAGGGTTTAGTGCAAGAAGGGAAAATTGCATTTTCCCATTCCAATACTTTTAAGACAGTGTGCTTGCAAATCTTTGGTTCGAGTCTGTGCAGTCTCACATGCCAAGAAATCTCCGCTGTAACAGATATGAGCAATTTTCAGGTACACTAGCCTGTTTCACCATCCTACCAAAAACATTTTCCATTTACACGCTTCTACTGATGAGACATTTGCAACTGGCATTATGAAGGGCAGGAAAAACAAATGCAAAACAAAGCAGCCAAAACCTCTTTCTTTGGCTCTTGCACAGCTAAGCTGGAGACACCCAGAAGCTTACAGTTGTAGCCTATTAAATTTTCACCATTGGTAGAAATATACTGTCTTGCCTCTTGCTTCATTGGTCATTTGTAAACAGTAACATATGTGGTGCACAATGCAAATCAATAACAGGAGACAGAATAATATTGGCACCATTATTTGGAATGCTGGTCTTCCATTCAAGTAGTTTTTTTTTTTTTTTTTTTTTTTTTTTTTTTTTTTTTTTTTTTTTTTTTTTTTTTTTTTTTTTTTTTTTTTTTTTTTGATGAAATATTTCATTAGTGCTAAAATATTACAGGCAGTCTACGGCTGCCTAAAAAGGAGGTAGAAAATCTTAGTTTGCTCAAAAAATAAATTTATCTCTATCTTATGCAGGACATATATAGGCATTATCTTCCCCCTGCTAGAACTAAAAATGTACTTGCAGTCTAACCCGATCATTTCTTAAATGGAAATGAATGTTATCCTTACCATGTGGCCATTAACCACTCAGTCAACTATGACCAGACCTCTCTTGAACTCTGGTTGCACAGAGTGTCAACTATAACACAAGTTCACATAATAAAAGTGCTCTCTTGTTCTACAAGAGCAGATACTGCTCAAAAGATGTATATATATATATATATATATATTTGAATACTTCACAATCCTTGCTACTTGTCACTGTCACTGAAGAGCATCACTGCATTTGGCATCAGTATTCCAGTGAATTATGTCATCATGTTCACTTTTGTAATTGACAAAAACGTAGTAATGTAGTATAAAGGTATGAAAGAAAGAAATATTTCTTTTAAGGCTAGGTTTCCCAGTCCTTCTTTTGTCAACTGCCTATGAGCAGATGGACCCCCTTCCGTTCTAGTTCATGAAAATGCAAAGGGATTGGCACCTCAAACTCTCCTCTCCACCCCAAGCCCCAATCAGTCCCAAGCCATTTCAAATTACCATGTCTCTACTGACAGAGGATTAATTTCAGCTGCTTAAGTTTTGAAGTGCTGACCAAAGCGCTTCAAGTGTGAGGTCATACTCAAATAACCTGGGACCAGTTTTGTCAGAATGCCTTTCTGCTAGATGATCTTTCAAATAGTCCCCAGCCCACTTGGTCAGCTTCTGTAATACAGCCATTGCACTACCCAAATTGACCTTTCCAAATGTCAGCGAACTTTTGTAATCTCTTCACAGTCCCTAACCATTTACTTTGAACCATAAACAACAGCAGAGCTATTCTCCATTTCCCTAGGTAAGAAGTGAACCCCTGAAGAACAGATAAGAAGCACCATACGTGTGCACACACATACGCTAACTTGGTACAGCAGGCTGTGGTAGTTCATAAAATTCATGCAAAAGATCTCTTTTTGGCTTCAGTTGCACGTTATGATAAAAATTAAAATGAATGCTACCTTGTAAAAGGAAGCTCGGAACGTTTTATATACCTTGGAATACAGGAAGACATAAAACTTCTGCAAAAACTCTTGGGATACTATAAAAAAAGTGAATTTTCTATTTCTGACCCTGAACACTCTCCTGGAGCATGCCCCACTTGTTTAGCCTATAAATTTTCAAGGTTATTTGGAAAGTGAAGAACAACAGAAGTGCATCTCATGAGGGGAAAAAAATCATAGCAACAAAGGAAGAAATTCTTTTCTTGAAGCCCCTCCAGATATTACTAGCCATTGAAACTCAAAACATTATACAGACTAAGGCATTATAGGTATTGTATTTGTTAAATACACTTAAAATTCAGTTTGAAGAAAGTTGCATGCATATTTGGGGATGTATTTATACAATATCTGGCAGACATAAAAGATATTGCTAGATATGATCTGTGGAACTAATCAGAGCACTAGTTCAGTCTGAGGAAAAAAGGAGCCTCCATAAACAAAGTGCTTGTGTTGTAAAAAAAAAAAGCAACTATGAACTTAAACCCAAACTAGAAACTAAAATGAAGCTGGATTTCCAAGAAAATTTCCAAGGAAATATGATATAGCCAAAGGAAATACCTTTAAATATACTGTGCAAAAGATTTTGCAGCGAGCTCTATTTATCAGCTACTCAATGTGGGCATGCTCAGCAACTAGTTTGATGATGGAAGATAGCCTGCACAAAATACAACTAAACTATCTAGCATCAGTGTAAAAGTGAATTAATTCTCCCCCTCTCTTTCTTTTTCTTTTCTCTCTTCTTTACTCCACAGGGATGCAAACTATTCATATAATTCAGCTATTCTCTTTCTCTCAAATGTGCCCTTTGATTCAGAAATGGACAATAAAAAAGAGAAATACATATTAGCTGCTTCTGAAAATGCAGCAATGTGATGACACTACACTGAACATTAAAAAAAAAAAAAAAATCCAAGACTGCTAAAATTGATTTTTGTCTGAATATCTCTTCCTAACTCAGTTACCAGTTAGGTTTTTTTAAGAGTTATGAAATGTTATGCTCCACCTTTTATTTTCATTAGCGGTAGCACTTCAGCATGCTACAAAGGCAGAAGAAGCATTGATGTTCTAATCTCTATTTATTTTTAAGCATTTTTAATCCTTTCCAGCCTCTTTTGAGGTGCAATTTCCTTCCAGCTCACAAAGAACACTAATGACATCAAGAGATTGCTCAGGAGGGCACTTGTAATGATATCTTTGCACAAGAATTTCAGCACTTTTGAAAGAATTCAGTATTTTTCAAGAGGCAAAAGCAAACAAGCCTCTTCCCACACCCCTCGACCAAAGCCCCCCAGCAATAAAACAAACAAACAAGCACACACACACACACCTTTTTTTTTCTTGTGGCTTTCTGAATTGTTATAAAGCAAAATCTCTTTGTGTCGATCAGGGAGAATGAAGAAGACTTGTACCAAGCTGGAAACAAGTCAAAATGCCCTTTATGACTTGTTAATGAAATCCTTCTGATGTACAAAAGGCATTTATTCACCACCTTAATAGTCATGCTGCAAGTAGATTTTATCTGGCTAGCAACTCATTTATTTGAATGAGAAACTAATCTCTTTTGTGGGATTCACAGAAAGGATTTGAATTTAAAAATAAATAAAAGGAATTGTTTACCTGCACATAGATAATAATACCTTTGGAAATGCTGTCTATGGGTATTGACTACTGAATCATGAAGCATTAGCTTCATGGCACATTTAAAAGAGTTCATGCCCTAAAAGTATAATGAGTTTATGCTCCAGGCCGCCACATAACAAAAGGCAAAGTTAAAAGCAGATTCCAAATACACTCGGAAAAATTAGCAGAAGACTGTAGAAATTATTCACGGAGAGGGTAATGAAACAGATGTTTCAAAAATGCATGGAAAAGGCTTAAAGCTTCACAAGGTTTGTTTGAAGGGACTGACCTGACATAAGGTTGGCAGTGGATGCAACTGTAGCTTTAATTGAATAAGCCTGGACATCTGTCTCTCCTGTCAGTCCTCCTAACAGCCCGGATGGATGGATGCAAGCTAATCGCCAATTAGGGGCAGCTCTTTCAGGCACCGACTGTGATCCCGGAATCGGGATGGACTCGCAAAGAGGGAGCTGAAGTGAAGTGTGCAGAAAAGAGAGCGGGATTGGCGTTTGTTTCCTTCCCGGCAAAAGCCGGGAGATTTTTGCCGACCGGATCCGTAGAGCAGAGCCTCCGTGGTGAGAGAGGAACAGGAGCTCGACAACTCTGTGATTAACGTGGAGTTCCCACCCCTATATCATCTTAGGGCAGTTTCAAGTAAATACCTAGTAGAGTTTTACTTACGTAGTGATTAACATCTTGTTCCTATTGCAATGCAAAATGTGTCAGCATTACCTAAAGAGGCAGCTTGAGCCACCTGCTTTTCTCCCTCTCCCAGATACAAATGCATTATCTGGTATTGGTATCTTTTTCACATCTGTCTTAACAGCCTACTATTAATAATAAAAATCATTAGTATTCCTTTTGTGCCTGACATATTTATATCCTTTTTTTTAGTGTCCTTGCTGTCTGCTAGTTATAGATTATGTTCTCTTGTTTCCTCTGTCAACTTTCCCCCATTGCACCATTCCTAGTTTTTGATATATAGCCATTACAAACAACTTCCTTTTTTTCTTTTTTTTTCTTTTTTTTTTTTTTTCCCTAGCTTAGTAACTGATTTTCCATTTCTCTGGACCAGAATTTTAAACATCGTGTCTCTCCTCTTCCCTTTCTCTCCCCTACAGATTGTAGAATGGCATCTTAGGGAACACCAGAAATATATTTTAGAGGTTGCAGCAGTACATTTATCATTTGTTTTCTCTTTAAGCACTGTACCCCTACTCCATTGAATCTACATGCATCTTGGCACTGACAACACAAAACCTCCAACACCCCACAGACAGAACTACCTCTTAATAACACACCATAATGGTGTAGGCCATAATGGATGCTAATTAATATACCACATTAACCACTGCTTAATAAGCATTCAAGATAATCCACTTCTATATTGCCCGTGTCTTGGAAATACATAGCACCACATTTATGCAGTTCCCACTGTCCTCTATAGTGTTTCTAAATATGTTTGAACTCTTCTATAATTTTGTTATATAAAATGCTTGTCCCCTTTTCAACAGTGTGATACTGGACCACACAACAGTCCTAGAACTTAAAAAGGGAGTACATCTTGCCTGGCAAAGATCTTAATTCAGTATGTTGCGTTTAACAGAAAAACAGTATGTGGCAGGAGGGGCTTCTATAGCTGGTAAGAGACATTGTCACCTATTTAAAAAGCCCTGGAAATAACCTCTATCTACCTAGGTCCAATTCCTGGTGCACAAGTATTTTGCCCCAGAAGCAGACAATACTGTAGGATGCTGGAACAGAACTGCCAGAAATACCTGAAGTCCCAAATTTAAATCATTTTTATAACAATAATGACCAGGGTATTAAGTTCACATGAATATTTGACATCAGCTGTACTTAGATCCAGCCTTAATTCTCAAAGATTTTTCATTTATACTACATATACATATATATATATTATAAATTTATCATTTATACATTGTCTTCACATCAAAAATTAGGATGAGTTAAATGCACGGAAGGAGATTTGTTGTTCGTTTTACCATGCTGTAATGGCACAAAGCACAATTATAATCTCCTCTTCCACCCTTTTTTTTACTCAAATGTTCAGAAGTTTCTCTTGATCTGCTGAAAAAATAGTTCCTCCACAGCCATTTAGCTTTTCACCAATACTTCAGTTCATCCAGAAAAATCTCTGCCATCCAACCTTAGGCTTTCAAAATATGCTTACATGTGAAGTGCAGTAATAAGTCAGGGTTAAAATCTGAAGTGTGCAGTATAATTTGCTTTAAACACAAAATTCTTCTACTGGAGCTATTGAAAGCGCCCCTAAGGGTTCTCCAGAAGCTGTTCAGCCAGTCAGTGAATCCTGCAGTGTTAGAAACTCCACGTACTCTAACCCAATGAGTGACTACTCCATGTGGATCTTTTATCTAGAAGAGCTATATAGCTATGAGAAACAGCACTGACTGGCACATCATATTTAAAAAGCACAAATGTATGATTTGTTTTTGATTAGCTCTTTCTCCTTTCTTGGAAGAAAGATGGCAGGTTTTTTTTTTTTTTTTTTTTTTCCTTACAGGATATGTAGGGATGAAAACTAATTAAAAAGGAATGAAACATTTAATAACTAATAGAAAGAAAAGACTTTAAAAACAAACCTGAAGCTGTGTAACACAGCCCTTAGCAAAGAAAGGAGTGAGGGTTATGTGACAGATATGATGTTCCTACCCACAGGGGCACAAGAAACGCACACCTAATGGTTATACCTTCAGGCACAAAGTCTCAACTCATCGAGTTACAAATCCATTTGCCAAAGTTACATGCCACAGGCTCCACAGCCCAGGAGTGCTGATCCACAGATACTTCAGGCAAATTGTTGTTTTCACACACCCTTTTGTAATTTGGCAGTGCAGCTGACTATTATAATTAAAGACATTTTAATAGCACAAATGTAATTCTTTGTCTGTGATTGAGAGAATTTTAACTTTGCCAAGGTCCAATTATTTAATGCATATTAATTACTATAAGTGTTTCATATATTGTGCTTTAAAAGATGCTTATATTTTAAAACAAAGCACTGCTGCTGATGAAAACGTAACTACAATACAGTTGGACCTCTTCCATGACAGGTTTATTGTACATGATGAAATTTTATTATAAATGAAGGGCTAAATTTTAACAGGCTGGACGAGCCACAAAATCTGCTTTATTAAGCTGTTTTAGAACTATGATCAGCCTTGTACTAGTGACATTGAGGTGCACTGTGTATCTTAAAGGCAGCATAAGGATGATAAGAACTACAATGTCTTCCATCCTCATCCCCACCACAGATACCTACTAAAGAAAATGGCATGTGAGAGATTCTTCAAAGAGAGCAATGTTGAAAGGAATAGTAGAAAAGCACAGTCCTAGTACATTTTTATAATTATGTCAGTGTGAATGTCATGTCTAAGAAAATAGGTTCTTTAATTAATTCCACGGCTGTACAGGGAATTCTTAGGAATACTGAATTTTTCACTGTTGCCTTTATGCTAATTTATAGGTCTAAGTGGTACAAGGATAAACTACTTTTTTCTTCTCAATCTAGGATACAGAGTGAAATTAATGTAATGAAAAGCATACAATGCCATGAATTCTTCTCTCATTTGTCTCCCAATGTTCCTCTAAAGCAGGCAGAGAAAGAGATACTCCCAGGTTAGCCAGGTAATGCATAATTCCATTGGAAATGGACTTAGGAGTCTTGTAAAGTATATGCAGAATAGGACTGCCTCATTTATGTGAAACTGCCTGGTGCAGATTGCACACCTGCAATCAAGCCTTGAGAAGATATGGCACTGATTGTCCTCCTTTGCAAGAAGCAGCTCCCAGCTCAGGAGGCAAGCGTGAAGAATCAGTCCCTAGCTAAGGCATCACATTGCAGCATTTCATATTTTCATGTTGTAAGAAAATGCACAGAACAGTATTTATGCTTCTATGCACATACCTTGATTTCTCAGATATTTATCATCACTGGTGAAGATTTTAAAAAGCCCACAAGAGGTAGAATTTCATCACAAGTTACTAAGTCACTTCAGAAGTCAAAAGACCTGCTGTGAGCTCTGCCTTAAACTCTGTCAGATACATTCCTTTTGTAAAGGTCTTTGTAAGCTCTGCAAAACTCTCACTACATTAAGTAAATGCCATTAGTACCAAGAGTCGATTTTTTTTTCTAGAGGATGCAGTTTGTTAGTTTACAATCACTATTATTAACAGGCCTAAATATAAATGTTTAGTTTGTAACTCTTGGGGTGATGTATTGTTATGTATTTTACAAGTGGTATTTCTGAACAAAAAAAATAACATGTTCTCAGGAAAATGATAGTAATGAGTACTTCCTATAACTGCAACTTGCCTACACTAACTGTAATACTGCAGCAGAATGAATACTCAGAATTATCAGAAACAGCTGGAAATGATATAATGATAACCTTTCCACTTTCTTCCAACAGCATCACACACACATACATACACACACACACACTTTTTGGCCCACCCCTTTGAAAAATAAGTAAGAAAATTTTGGAACAGCCAAAAAAAAAAAAACAGAAAAAAAAATCTATTCTCTCCATGTTTATTTTATCTAGAAGTTGATAAATGAGGACAAAAAGATTATCAGGTTAGATACTTTAAGATGACACTAACATCTTGATGACCAAATTAAACCAAGATTCCATATAGGCATACTCTAGGTGAAACTCTTTTTCATTTTAGTCAGTCCTTGGAAGTTATACAAAAAAAATCCACTTAGTTATGTGGATAAAAAGGGGAGAGGATTTTATGGTCTCGGTCTTACCCATGAATGCTCTTTTCCAAAACTACCTTAATGAAAGGCAGAAGCATCCACTCAAGCACGACTAGAAATTATGATTCCTTTATGATTCCAAAAGAATCTCATTTTCAGGAGGTCACAACAACAACCTCTGACTGCCTCTCAATTATCTCTCACACCCTATAAATCTTGTCATCTTTGCTGCAGGAGGGTCTAGATTCAGTAGATAGTACAACAGCCCGATCCTAGTCTAGCTGAGACCTGTAGCCTGTAACTTGAGGTTGGACTATTCCAAAAGGTCTGAGTCTGTGAGCTCTGTCCAAGCCAGCCAAGCAACGCTTCTATGTATGTATATACAGGCAACATTCAATGATCAAAGTTGGGAAAGAAAGAAGTTAATGCCAGTCAATTGCCAGAAACTGATGTACCTAAATTTCCTAAAGCAATGAAACAATAGTGGGATACTCCGCATGACCAAAAGTGATCCTAAGAACAAATCTAGATTTCATTTAAGGGTAAGAAGTTACAAATATATTTGAATTGAATGTCAGATAATTTCTCTTGAAATCAAAACCATTTCTCAACTTGAGGCTATTGAGCATATCTTTCATTTCTGTAGAGAATCTCACTATCACTTCTGCTTGCCAAGTGACACCAAACAAGAACTTAGTTGTATGCTAATTTTGATTAAATATAGTATTTTTATACTAAATGCTCACTATATTCTACTTCAGCTGCATAAAGGTTAGCCCTTCTGAATCCTACACGCATTTTCTTCCCACATTAGATGGAGGAATTTCCAAGGCTGAAAGCTATTTTGAGCAGCTTCCAGAGCCTCTCTTTGTAACACCTTCTTAACTGTGATTTCCTAATCACTATGCAGAAGATTTCACTGCCTAATTAAAGGCCTGGTGCAGTGATGAAGATAAAGAATACAGAGCAGGGCTGCAAGCTAATCTACAAGCAAAACACAGGAGCTACTTGTCAAGAGTAAGGGCATATTTTATCGACAGCTGTGTCCAATAAGGATGAGTTATGTAGTGAGGGTTTAATATTAATGCATTTCAGTCTTCCCCATTACCTACTCCTTATACATACATAGGACATTTTCAATTCTCTTGCTCTCTCTTCTCATTGTAATATAATTAACATTTTAACCCCTCTGAACCTTCTTGTTTTTACAGCATCACAGACTTTTTGCAGACAGTGCTCAGCAGAGCTACAGGCCTCAGCCGTTAAGCTTCTAGGCCTCTTAATACAGAGGTTAGGTTTGCAGGTCTTGGTGATGAGTGAATCTGTGCCCTCTATCACCTTTGAAACTTTTTTTCCTGAGCTATTATACCACTTATTTGGTGCAATAAAAATAGATGTCAGTGATTATTTATACCACTCTTCCCCAAAAGGACATAAATACAAAAAGTTACTTATTATTTTCTACCGCACACCAAAGACATGGCGTTACATAAAAAAGCCTTTTTTAATGAACATTAGGCTATCAATTTAACATCAGCATTAATTTCACTTATATAAACACAGTTCAGCTCTTGGGCAGGCTGAACACACTCTATTCATGTCATCAAACAGCAGTGTCCCCCCATGGGGCCCTGGTCCATTCACAGAAGAAAGACTGTTCCTGCAGCACCCACATCTCATCCGCTGCAGAAGTTGATAGCTGTCTAGTGAGAAGGAAAGGGGTGGTAATTGCAGGCAAAACAATCTTATGGCTGAAAAAAGCAGTCCCGCCTTTATGCTGTAGTCCAAAAATGTAGAATCAAATTCCTCCATGTGGCTACTAATTGCGTGTTCCTTATCTTGAGGTTATTAATTTGAGACATTTGGGAGATAATTTGTGGATGCTGAACACTCAGAGCAGCAACAGAAACAACGGGAAGGCTGTTACCAACACAGACACTCCATAAAACCAGACCCTGGGCTTGTCGAGCTCAGCACTCAAAATCAACTAATGATTTTTAATAACTTGACTTCAGCTATTGTGTCTCAGCTAGGGAGGCACCACATACACACATACATATATATGTATATACGCATATATGTACATATGTATAACTTCAGGATAATTGAATATTGCTTGTGATGACAGGTGTTTTGAAGATTAATTCATGAGGAGCTGGGGAATCATTAGGAAATTCCTAATTCCTAATGTGATAAACACACTCCTGAAATATTTTACAATGAAATGCTTTGGGAACAGGAAAACGGAGGCCTGCCTCAATTCAAGCTCGCAGACACTCATGCTCTCCTCTCCGCTTTTCCAGTTTGGGGTTTTCCAGGGCAGAACAGGCCAGCTGGCAGGACCCCGAGAAATCCCCTCTCCAGGGGCTCTGCCTGTCCGGGTTGAGGGCCAGCTCAGGTCACCAGCTCAAGGTCACCAGCTCAGCGCACGCTGGTGACCTTGATGAAAGCTGCTGCGCAAAAAGATGAGACAAAACCTCAGTCCCCGCCCTGGGAGCTGCTTTCAGGCCAATGATCCCAACCTACAGCCCTCTCAGACAGGACCCATCCCTCCTGCTCTACTGGACACGCCAGGTGCTCAGCCAAGGCGGCTACTGCCACCAGGGAGCCGGCGGGGTGGGAGCAAGGAAGGGCACTATTATTACTATTATCATTGCTATTGCTATTGTTATTGCTATTACTATGTTATTATTGTTACTATTACTATATTATTACTATCTTCCAAATTGAAAAGGAGGGGGTAAAAGAAAGAGGCCTAAGGTAATGGGCCTCTCATCCCTCAGTGAGCTTTCTGTCTATGGAAGGAGCCTTTGCTCAGGCCTGACATGTCTGAGCTTCTCCTGTTGCCACTGTGGATGCTCCTCTAAGTGCTGTGCAGGATGCAGCACCTATGGCTGAGGAAACCAGACTTCTGTGGACACGCTGTGACTGCTGCATGTGTTCTTGCTGGGCCCAGGATCCCCTGTTCTGCACCGACGTCGGCGGGTGCAACACCCTGAAGCGCCTGTCTGGAAAAGGGAGCTTAACTCAGGATTGTCAAATCGAATCTGATCGCTGGACACCAGCAAATTCCATCTTACGGTGCTCTACATAAAAATAGCAATGTCCCCCCGTGGATCCTTTCATCAGATACAGTGACTGAAATATGTGGAGAAAACCCATGAAGAAATTAATAATTCTGTCTGTATTCAGTGCGAGGGCTGGACTGCATGAAGTAAATATTACATTGAGTCACAACCCAATGTGAATGGTGAAATTAAACAGAAATATTGAATAGTAGCTTGTTCAGCACTCTGCAGAAGTTAACGACTGTGTGGAAATACTAGTCCATGAACAGGCAATTAAAGACTGTATTAGTGCACCTGCCTATGGGGGCCAAATCAGTGCTGCATAGACAATCCTCATCACAAAATTTCCTTGGCTGCTACTGCTCGCTTTTGCTTGCTTGAGGTAACCTTGCAGAAGTTAGATTTTTATTCTTTTAGTGCCATAATATATAAACAGTACCTTTACTAACCTGGTATTTGTATAAGGAAAAGGAATTATCCTCTTTGTTTTAATTGAAGAATACTCATGTACCTCCCCCACTCACAGGAAATAGGTTAATTAAAGACTGAATTTTCTCAGGATTTTGAATAAATCCATCACTTAGTTCATATGTCCAAAACAAATATAGGTCCCCATAAGAATTGTATTTCTTGCCTGATTCCTTTCACTAACAAACAGCTAGCTTGCCACTGCTCACACTCACCACATAATTTGGACTTATTTGGGACTAATGGGAAAATTAACACTTTTCTTCTTTTCCTCCACTACATTCAGAACTTTGCCTTTCTTATAAATATTTTCTTATAAATAACCATTACTTGCTCTTGTCCACGGTTAAGATGGACAGGTCTTGCCTGTCTACAGACAATTTTATCAGTGACTGCCTAGTCCCCACCAGCTGGAAGATGACATCCACTTCCACTTCCTCTAAGGATGCAGATGACACAGCTTTGGGGGAAGAAAGCTACGATTTCATTGAAACACAGCATGCAATTTTTGTTGCCTTTGAGAAGGAATGGCTGATCTTTCTACCTCTCAGAGAGAGACCGCTCCAGAAGACAGCTGCCGCTTCCCAAGGAAGTTCCATTATGATGCTCAGGGCTGTACTGTTTATTTCCTATCACAAAATTAATGAAATCCACAACTTCTCAGTTTTACTATGTACTGTAAATAACATAAAATAGATTATGGCAATATCTATCTGCTGAAGATATTTTCTTACATTGTGAATTACATGCATAGTTTCTTCATGCATTTTACAGAAACTCCAGCATACATAACCTTGATAATCTGCCTTTCCAGTTATCTGCTACCACCGGGGCAGCAAATGATCCTGCTTCAGCAGGGTGTTCCTTCTGATCCACATCACAAGCCTCAGCTCCTGGTGACTGCTACTACTTCCCTGTGAAACCTCAAATATTCCTAATTTTATGGTTTTCTCATCAACTAAGAGCAAATATAAAAATACATCGTGACAAGAAAATAGGAGAATGTTTATGTTTCCTATAGGCTCAAAAATTGAAACCAAGGTTGTCTCAATAGGTCCTTACCAAACTACGACCTAAGTGTACCAAATACCAATTTGTTTACCATATAGTGTTTTTGCA
Source organism: Nothoprocta pentlandii (assembly GCA_013398315.1). NCBI lineage: Eukaryota > Metazoa > Chordata > Aves > Tinamiformes > Tinamidae > Nothoprocta > Nothoprocta pentlandii. The sequence continues at coordinate 94,630 of VZSG01000786.1, forward strand.
CTCTTAGAGACAAAATGTGTATCTTAAAAAAATGTTTATGTTTGGCTTGCCAGAAAAAATAATAAATAAATAAATAAATAAAGGGGAACACTTTGGCCATCACACATTAATCACAACTCTTAACCTGTGCATATACTGTCAATGCTGATGATTTATCAGTGTCTTGAAGGCTGAAATTCAACTATGTGCTGTTCTGCAAAAGAAGAAGAGCTGATGTTGGGAATATATATGGTAGAAAGAGAGACATGCAGCCTCCATTTTATCAAATATATTAATTTCAGAATTGTTTATTTATAGTGTTTAAAGATTCATGACCATTTGTTATTCCATCTTCCCCCATCTGACAGCAAAAATAAGATATGAAGTATCATTCTTGCTTAATTCAAAAGATTAAGCTATATGTCTGTCATTTTACTGCATACAGAAGTTTAAAAAAGGATGTCTGAGTGTTTATAAAATATACATCACATGGGGAAAAATAAGGAAACTACTCTTCTGCCAGGTGTTGCTTTAGTTTCCAAATGCAACTGATAAAAAAATCACCACTCTATCTCAATTCTTATCTTTTCATAAGTCACTTAATGGTGTCTTTCAGCAACTCCACCAGCTCCCTTCTCACTAGAAATGCAAGGAAATGCAAGAAATCAAAGGCACTATTTTTTTCCCCTAAAATTTAGACTATTTGTTGATTTTTTAACATAAATGTATATTTTTTTCCCTAATTTTTGCACATTGTTATACATTTCCCTCCTTTTCCTCATATAATTGCTCCTGGTTTCCTTATAACTACCCCCTTGTTAAAAGAAAAAGTTCCTGAGGCAAACATGTGAAAGTTCAAAGCTCTTTCTCTCTTATTTTTTTTCTATCTTTTATGGAATTCGTAGAAACTTAATTACTTTTGAGACCTCTAGCCTTCTGTCAAATTTGATCGAAATCAGCCAATAGTTTCAAAAGTTATACGGGGGAAAGACAGTGGTACAAAGACATAACCCTGAATAACTGGACAAGTGTTCCGGACAAGTAGTCTTCCTTTAGGAAAACAAAAACAAAACAAAAAAACAAATCAAACAACCAAAACCAGTATCACTTTCACAAATAATATGGAAACTGTCTAGTCTCTCTCCAAGCTATTTCTCAGCGGTGTGAATTTTTAAAATTCTCATTATTATTACTATTATTATAGACAAAGAATCATTTAAATTCAGATCATTTTAGAGAATATTGTGAAAAGCCTATGGATAAGACTGATTTTCATAAAAAAATCAGAACGTTCAGCATGTTCTATTATCCTTTTTTTTTTCTTTTTTTTTTTTTAGAAAGAGACAAGAAAAACAGCTTGTTTGCTTTTAAAATGAGATCACACATAGTTAATTGTCAAATAACTTTGTAAATTCAAACTTCCAAAAAAGTTAGAATATTTTGGATGGAATTCCTCCCAAGATTAACCTTTGTTCTAATCATAGCTCTCATAAATGACAGAAACATCCTAGAACCAGGGAAGATAAATCTAGTCTTTGAAATTACTGAAAGCCTTCATTAAGCCTTAATATATCCTGTCAGCTTTAAACTAAATAATAGATGAGATTTTAACATAATCAGAAGAAAACTGCTGGTACCTGCCTCTGTTACTGTCACAGCAAAATTGACAAGGTAATTTTAAAAATAGGGCCTTCCCTGAATCAGCTCAAGACTGACAAGCACCCACCATTTAGGAAAGTTTTTCCTCATATGTAAAAAGTTACCTTGCTCCACATTCACCAGCACTATGGATAATCTGTGCCACTGTGGGCCACATGGAACTTGTACAGGAGGCTGAAAGTCCTGCTGACCTCCAGCATCTCCAAGAGGCCCCACACACGTAGGTTATAGGGACCTCTCCTTCTCCACCCCTATGTGCAACCCAGGGGAAAAACACGGTGCAGCTCCTTGGCTGATGGGCCCTGTTGTCCACCAGGCTCAGGGACTCCCCGGGGCTCGAGTGGCCGAGCACGGCCAGCCACGGCACAACGTAGGCTCTGAATCCCTCACAGCCACACATGGGCCACATGTGAGCACCAGCCAGCGCTCCAGGTCCTGGGATGTCACCATCTTCCCAAGGCCTTTGCTGGTTGACCCCCAACTCCTCCTAGGTGCCTCTTTTCTGCTTTCATCTTCACTTGACACCAAGTTCAACCACTGCCAGTGTTGCCCCAGGTAGGAAATCAATGGCTGTTCAGTTTCAAATGAAATCTGGCCATTATAAAGTTATGTTAACTTTATAACGTTGAAATGAAACCACCTTCTGAAGAGTTGCAGAAGAAATATACCACTAATAAAAATTCGATTTAGAAAGTGCTGCACTGGGAAGGTCATCAGGATTTTGTAAAAGGTGATGATTTTGAAGTCAGTTTTAAGATAATTATGTTTTGTGCCTCTCACTGTCACTGTTACAGTCATATTTCAGTATTTTAGAATTATGAAAAGGATTAAAGTGGGATTTAATCATTTCAAGTACTTCAGAAGTAGTTCAGAGCTCTAGATGCTGGATCTCTTGATAAGACTAGAAAATATCTGAACACTCAAAGAAGGCAAGAGCATGACAGATAAAACATCATGATGTATAGATCTTTTTCATGATTAAGATTTCTTTTCTGATTTTTTTTTTTTAAGAAAACTAGACCTATAAAAATTGCAAAGCTTGCAAGTCAGTCTTCTAGCTCTAGACTTATGGAAAATCCTGGAAATTCTTTCAAGCTGTGCACATGTGCAAGACCTCCAGGCATGACAGTATATAAAAATACTTTAAATAAAAACAAACTCCACAGTCTGCCTATGGAGTGAAATTTATGACTTTGTATTTTTGTGGATTTATGGATGATGACAAAACGTAGCACAGACTCAGTTCTCTCTTCAATCTCCAAGGAAAATAAGGAGATCTAAGTAGCTGAACAGAAGGAAAAAAATAAAGCTGTAATTCTTGTATTAGAATATGAATATTCTCATATACCCAAATGCCAAATGGTGAGTTTACAAGCTAAACTCACCAAGTTTTCTTTGTGACTACAAGGCCACATGTCATCCTCTTACTTAAAAAAACCCACAGAGTTGCTGTAGATTCAAGTCATCTTCATTGACTTGGCAAATTGGGTAGGAAGAAGAAAAATGCAGTTCTGCATGTGTATGTGTATGCGTGAGCGCATGTAAACAGGCATACAAAGAGAAGCCTTGAATACTTTGTAAAAATTTGTAAAAATCTATTAATTTCACATGCAAAGGTGAAGTGAAAGCAACTTTGCTTCTGCTTTGGCCTCCTTATATTCAAGTCTTGATTATTATTGTTGCTTCATGCCACATCTATCAATATGGAGCATAGTGCATATATCCTGCATGAATTTTTCATGAATATTGGGGAAGCAATTGCAATGTAAGACAAGATGCATATTTCAGATGACACGATTGATGTGTTTGGAGATCTGGGTTTATTATGTACTTGCAACACTCATCTACTACCATAAAACTGGTCTTTGCCCCTACTTCACTGACTGAAGTCAAAGTAGGAAAACAAATGTGCATTTTGAATGTATCTGATCTTTTACTGAAACAATGAATTAATGTACTGTCATGTTTATTTTCTACTTTCTCTCCCCAAAGACCGAGCGCAAAGATAAAGACATCAGAACCCTTTTGTATTTATTCCAAAACGTAGGAGTTACTTTTTAAAAATCCTAATGTAATCCAAAATTGCTAGTTTGGGATCATTAAAATTTGGTTTAATACTTCACTTCTTAGGATTTTTACTATGAGAATCATTCTGTTCTTTTACCGATAATCTCTTACTCCAAAGCCCCAAAAATATCTCTATTCTTTTACTCTAAGTGATTACAAAGTGCAAATTCATAAAATGTAAATCACATGCTAGCCAATAAGCGGTTGTTAAGACATGAACCTAGTGAAAGTAACTTGCCATCTCATTTTGGTTGCGAGACTACCCAGTTCTAGAGCAGTGTTTTCCCTTTATTTCTGACCCCCCAAAAGACCCCAATGCATGCACACACACATGATTTTGAAAAGTATTCATTTGATCAAGTAAGTTCCTGGAAAATCAGGAATTTTTAAAGTGAATCATTTTAAAGTGATGTATTTCCTCCATTGTATTCCATAAGTTGTTTTTTTAAAAGCATCTAATAAGGCAACTTGCCTGTGTAAGAAAAGACACCTCCTCCTTTTCTGCAAATGCTACATATAACCAAAGGTCTAATGATTCTCTGCATTTCCCACACCAGAGCAACCATAACAATAACTTTCAAGTTCTTTTTGACTCCAAAAGGATGCAAACTTCCTGGAGAAAATAGGGAAAGTCTGAAGAGATGACGTAAGTGGCCTTCAAAAGCCCGCTCAAATCCAAGTATCTGAAATCTCACCAGGTTTTCACCCCCAAGTCTTTAGGAGCCTGCTTTTCTATCTGCCCCCCATGAAAAGGTGCCTCTGCCATCATCCCTGCTTGCTCCTCCTGGTGCGGATGTAAGGATCGACATGGACATGACAGGAGATAAGCAGGCTGGGAAGGGGCATGAACTCCCGCAAAGAGTTCATGATTTTAGCAAAGATTTCAGATATTGCTTCACTTTTCCATTGCTTCCCTTTTGCTCAGGAACCACTTTCACCCTTTAAGGGGAAGGGCAAGTGCCTGCAGCCAGCATCGCTGGGGCAGGGAGAAAGTGGAGGGATTTGGGCTCCGCACAGTGAGGCGGTGTCTTCTGCCTGAAGGTGTCCCCAGGGACCACCGAGCCCCATGGGGTGCACAGCCTGCTGCCCCCGACACAGGAAGGCAGAGCAAGCTCAGGCTTGAGCTGTCCTTCGGTTAATCTAAGAATTAAATAGGAAATGGAAGTTTAAAATTTCTAAATATGAAATCAGACTCCATCCCAAACTAGCTTTTGCTTTCAGGTAACAATTCAAGCAGATAATGCAGCTGCTCTAAAGTCCCTCCAAGTTTTCCCAAGGCTAAGAGAAAATTTTACCACCTGGAGACGTGCTTACTTGGTAGAAAAATCTCTGGACCTTGATAAATGACTCTAAATGTTAAATGGAAAAACCTCAGCAACAACACAAAACCAAGCAAACATATTGCTCAGTCAATGCTATAATGGTGAAGCTTCCTCATTAGTTTCTCAAGCTCACTTGCTTCCCATTCAGCGTTATAATTGTGGACATTTCTGCATCCATACCTCCATTTTCAGGCCTTATTTAAGGATTCATTTTTCAGAGTAATAAAATCAAACAAGTAAACAAACAAACAAACACTTTCATAGTCATTGCAGGAAAAAAAAAAAAAAAACAGAAAACACATAGTCTGCTTATATGTTATTGTATTTATTTACTGTATGTTAAAATTAGAACTCCCTGGAGATGAAACACTGCCATCCCAAGGGGTACTGTTTCCTGGTCAGAGGAAAAAAGGCTTCAGACAAGCTAACAATATAAGTGCATCCCAATTCACATTATGCACAGATGCTGCGCCAGATAAAAACCCACATGCAGGGTTCAGACAAACAGTTTCTTAATCCTTCTTCAAAAGTAGACCTAGTAAATGAATAGCAATTATTGATCAATGAAAACAAATTGCAGAGAAATTATATGCTGTAGCTATCTGTCAGCAACTGTAGAGAAAGGGAAGTAGGTACCCTCTGGAACGGGTAAACACTTCTAAACAAAACAACTAATTGTAATTGTAAATGAGGCCACAGGTGTCAGTTACCTAAATGCCTTCCTGCCTGGCAGCTGCTCGTTGATTGGTTTTGGTGGACAGTTCTTCACATCAAGGAGCCCATCACAATTATTGCCTTTGTTGCCCATTTCAACATAAGCCAAGAACTGAATGGCCATCTATGCTCTCTCAGATGTGTAGCATGTTGATGAGGTTTGCTCATGCTGTACTCATTCAGTGGTTAAATAGTTATTTTAATTCCCACACTTTGCTATCCAGCCCATTGCATGAAGCAAACACTATATTCTCTCAAAAACAGAGTCCTATCTCATCTTACCTGCCTCAGTTAATCACTACGGTTTTGGCTTTATGGTAGGAGCCTCCTACCCCTTGAAGCTGAAAATGGGAGCTCAGCACTCAAGTTCTTACTTCAGAACTGAGAAACTTCTGGAAAATAAACGTGGAAGAGTCGATAGGAGTAAAAATAAGATATAAAGACATTCTTTACAAAAAGGCAATAATGGATTGTCCATAAAGAAATGTGTCACAAGCAGACAGTCCAGATAGTGTTTTCCCTAAACAGAAATGCAGTAATACACAATGCAAATATTTAAAAATAAGGGAGAGAACAGAGAAAATTAATTTGAAACCTTCTCATCCTCTTAGCTTAGGAGTGGAGCAGAAATGACATCGTAGATCGAAACAGGGAAGCAAATCTATACAAAGGCTAACTGATCCCTCTACTATGTTGTTGTTAACATCATTTTAAACAACTACATATTTGATTACATTAGTTGTTTATCTTCTATATGTACAGTAATAAATATCTCATGCATGCACATATGTATATACTATGCAACAGCATGAGATGAACTGTGTTATTCCACAGTTATGACCTTTGTTGCTTTCATTTGAAATTCTCCTTTATCTTCAGCATCATTCTACATATGTGCAATCTCCAAAGGAAAACTAATTTATATGTAAAAATAATAATCCCTGGCTATTGTTTTCTAATTACCAGCCATCATAACTTTAAGGTACTGTTAATATTTCCACCAGAATTCCTAAAAAATTCCCCCTCACTCCCCTAAAAAATTCATACTGTAGGCTGAGAGAGCTGGGCCTGTTCAGCCTGGAGAAGAGAAGGCTGAGGGGGGATCTGATCAGTGTCTATAAATACCTCAAGGGAGGCAGTGAGGAGGAGGGGACCGGCCTCTTTTCAGTGGTGAACACTGACAGGACTAGAGGAAACGGCCACAAACTGAAGCACCAAAAGTTCCACAGGAACTTAAGGAAACATTTCTTGACAGTGATGGTGACAGAGCCCTGGAACAGGCTGCCCAGAGAGGTTGTGGAGTCTCCTTCTCTGGAGATTTTCCAAACCTTGGATGCTGCCTTGTGTCCTGTGCTCTGGGTGTCCCTGCTGGAGCAGGGGGGTTGGAGTAGGTGACCTCTGAGGTCCCTTCCAACCTCAACCATTCTGTGACTCTGTGATTCTATACTTCTAAACTAAGGATAACAGCGTCTCTCTATTCAGATACAATGGTGAAAACAGCTCAGTTGTCACAACTGAATGATTGAAATATGTGATGAATAATAGGAGCAGTTAGCATTACTCTGGTGACAGTCGTGATTTTCCATATGGACAGCTCTGGAATACACTTCTTAGGTAATGGTACATTTTAATTTACTGGGATGGCTTTGGCTGTTGCTCTGTGAGTTATTTTATGATGTTTAAAGATTTCCCATGGTAAGAATTCTTCAACATATTTATAATCTTTTGATTTTCCAAACATTAATTTGGTCAGTTACCACTTCTGGTTATTGATCAGCTCTGATGGACAGAATTCACAGCAAGTGCTCCCAGTGAAAACTGCATTGTGAGGAAGAAGGAAAGACACAGGAAAAAAAAATGAGATTATTAGAGTTGCCTCTTAATTTCAGATGTATGTCACTACTAATCCAATCATCACAAGGAAAAGGGAGTAAGACGAAAAAAATCTGCATATTCAAATATAAGTAGAACTTGTTTACAATACCATCTTAGAGAAAAAATCTCTAGAGAAAAAATCTTAGAGAAAAAGTCTACGAATCCTATTAAAGAAAAAGCTATTACTGGAATATGAAATTACTAGAAGCATAATTTTCCGAATTTCTGTGTGAAATCCCAATCTGGTGGTAACAGAGCAAACAAAGAGCATGACAGATTCCCACTTGACCACTGCTTTCCTTTAAGATCAGTGAATCTTTGCTCTTAACTTCCTATTTCTTGCTACAACATGTTCTTTCTCTTCCAGTATTTCCTCCCAGTCACCTCTCCTCTTTCCATCTTTATGTTAGGCTACTTTTGGCATATCTCTTCAATAATAATCCCAGATTAAGAAGTGACCTGGTATTCCTGCTTACTGGGTGAAATTGAATTGTACCCTTCCTGCCTACCCACAGCTGACAGCATTTTGATAAGGCCTTAACTTTCTTGACTGGCCCTACCTTGCTGCTGAATGCAGAGAGAGATGACGGATTTTGCAGATTTACCACTTCTTTTTACAAATGGGGAACTCTCCTAACTTATTTATCTCCCTACGGGAGCTGGCCATGAATTTTCCACCAGATGGTTTCCCCACCAGACAGTGCAGGGCTGTCACAACTGAGCTGAGGCACTTTGGTTGTCAAAACGACGTGCGGCGGGCCCTTCCTGTCAGTTTTCCTCTGCACTTATATAAGCGTATATATATGCTCTGACAGCGTATCTGTCCAGATTCAGAGGCATTTTATTCCCAGATCTGCTAAAAATCCATCAGCTCAGCTGGGAGTGATGGTGGAAGCTGCCAGCTCCCAAGCCGCAAACAAGGCACTGCCAGGGGCGCACTTGGCGCATCCAGGTCTCCCACCTACCTTAGGCAGGACAGTGGATAATTCGGGAGTCGGGAATTACTTCATTCTTCCAAATGGCTTTTCTTTTCACCCTCACGTTGCCCCCTTTCTTCTCAGATTCTAAATCACAGGCTTTAATGATTTTTTTTTCCTTTTAATTCCAAAAGGAAACAAAACCCTATTAAAAACCCTACTGAGTGGCCCTGTGATAATTCATCCATGAGACAGACAAAAAAAAGCTAGGGTGGCGAAGAAAAAAAGTTTTTACATTGTAAAACTTCATATGACCCTTATTTACAGCCAGAAGGAAAGTGGTATCCCTTTTCCTAATCCTTTGTTTTTCCCTCTGTTTGAATGATAAAGTCTTAAGTGCATAAAGTTGCTGTATTTCTATATATCTCTTAGCAAATCTGGACAGCTGTCATATAATTACTACAGGTTAAAATAACAGGATAAGCAATAGAGATACCAAACTAAATCTTGCTTGACAAATCTCTGTATTTCTTCTGTCATGTAGAATCAACTTTATCAGTCATTAACTTTGTAACCGAAGCTACCTACCAACACCTATGGGCTTTCGAAGGAATCAAAGGGGTTAGTTTTGACCTTCAGATGGCTGGAAGAAGGGTACTTGAGAGGCTATTTCTCTGTTGTGTGATTGTGCTGCAGAGAAAATTTGTGCTTGAGCTCTGACAATTTGGTAAAGTGGGACCTCCCAGAAGGGCATTCACTGTGAAAGCCCCTTGACTCTGAAATTGGATGCCCCTTTAGCTTCCCGGAGCCTGGATTTATTGACTCTCCAGTAATGCCATCAAGCTGCCTTCTTTACCAGAAGACTGAAGGAGGCCCTTGACATTAGAATAGGGTTTGATATTTTGACGGCCTTAATGAAGACTATAGTTCTGTAATTCTTTTAGACAGTTGGGTCCACTTTATGGGATTTTAATGACTGTACATCTTTGTGGTACTGCAACAGAATACAGTAACTTTTAATGTCCTTATTTCAGAGTCTGAAAGTAAAAAGTACTTGTATATGCAATTAAAATATCATTGTTTAAGGCAAAGAATACATTTTTCGGATGAAGGGAAGGGGATAATGATAGAAAAACAATTTAAACAATCCATCCAAGCTACTAGCATCTAAACTAAACCTGAGCTCCCACAAAATAAGTTAGAGTTATATTTTCTCTCCCCACTTCTTCAAACAATCAGACATAAATCTGTCAAACAATCCAATTAAATCTCTCATCTTGGGTAAGACACCGTCACTCCTCTGGGTCAGCTTCAAATTTTCTCTTTCCAGTCTGAATGGTACATCTGAAACTATCAGATTCACTTCTAAAATAAATGACACCATTAAAACACTCTATATGTCTATGCTGCTATCTAGCTTCATACAGCTGCAAACATGTGTGGTGTTATGACTTCATATATGATTTAAGAAGTTATTTAAAGAAAAAGAATCTTGAGTTATATTTAAAATTATTTGTTCCTCCTCCCTGAAAACGAGTCAATAAGAAACACAGAGAAATGTGTACGTCTCATATTGCTGGATGCATTCCAAAGGTCTTTCAACATTTCAACATCCAGTAAATGTTGAATATGAAATGGAATGGAAATGGAAAAGTCTACCATGCAATCTCATAAACTCCTATGGATTATCCTGAAAAAAAATCAAGGAACAGGAAAATCATGGCCATTTTCCTCAAAAAGGGACAATATTGAAATCTGTCTTTATTTTGTAGTGTATTCATTTTTTCATAAGTAAGTGCTTATGAAAAAAAGAAATAATTCTCTCATTTTCTATCTATTCCTTTTGTTTCCATTCATTTGGACAATGGACAAACAGTTAAAAGGCTTTGCATTTTTTATTCACTGTCATTAAAATTACTGTATTTAAAACTGAAATGATAATGCTTACACCGTTACAACTAGAGATTCTGCTGAAATACGCTTAGTGCTTGAAACTTATTTTTCTGTTTCATACATATTACTATCACAAAAAAACACTTATATTACACCATAATGCAATGTCTCTTCAGCGACTCCAACTCTGCCTTAGTGAACGCTAGACAGATAATATTTAAATGTTGAACTGAAAGAAACACTTTGAAGCCAGTTTGAAACTATAGCTTTAAGAAGGTCTCCGCTTAATAATTTCCATCTGCAGCTGAACCAAAAAATTCAATTAAAATTTCTGGCCGCATCAAACCAAGTTTTAAAAGTTCCATTTTTTCCCTTCTCATCTTAACGCCCTTTTCAAAGTAAAGGCTTAGCCCTTCCTAGTATGTTCAATTTGATATGAAATTAAATGTGAAAAATGAAAGCAAACGAAATGAGGGTCTAGATTCATAAAACTCAAGGAAGGTGACTTACAGCTTCTCCAGGGCTGTACTGGAGAAATTAAAATCAGATAGCTCTTGAACCAGCTCTTAAAATACCATCTGCAAATACTACCTCCTGCTATTTCCCCCCGCCCTTCTCCTCACCCCCAACAAATATGACTTTTGCTCATCTTAATATGAATCTTTTTTTCCTTCTCTGAGAATGAGAAATCTCTGACTTTACAACTTGCTTTGGACTCATATTTTTCATTCCAAAAGTAAACATCATGAGAACAACTCTAAATCCTAAAAGCTGTCCAGGATGTGAAGCTGAGCACTAAATCCCTGATAGTACCTACTGCTTGTTGTTCATTTTGGAGTGAACAAAAGAGTTATTCCAAGAACAAAACCACTATGCGTTTCTGGAGATAATAGTTTCTAGACCCAAGAAGAAAACTTCTGTTTCTAGTCCCAAGAAACAGTATAGATGACGTTACACAGAACCCCAGCTCCCATTACCTTACACAGTCTTTCAAAACTGTCTTAGCGTACTTTGCTTCCTCAGATATGTCCTGCACAGCAATATATGCTTTTACTTTCATATCTTTCATATTACCAAATGCCAACTTGGTGGGCTGCAAAAGAGCCAGATGGATATGCCAGACAGTTTAAATTTAAAAAAAAAAAAAAAAAAAAAAAAAAAAAAAAAAAAAAAAAAAAAAAAAAAAAAAAAAAAAAAAAAAAAAAAAAAAAAAAAAAAAAAGCAGTTATATCTAGGGACTACTGAGACAACACATAGGGCAGAGAAGATCCAGGGTAAAGTGATATGTAGTATGGACATAGTTGGTGTGACAACTAGAAAGAATGAGTTTCACTCACTGTAAACATAAATCAGACTGTGGCATTGGTCTCAGGACAGGAACTGCTCCTGCACTCTCCCATGCAGCAGTACAGACCTTCCTCAAAGGAAGGATTATCTCCTCAAAGAGTAGATAGCAGCAGAAGAATGGTCGTACTCAAGCCACACTACCCTCTAAATACTGGAGTACCCCAGGGTCTAGCCAAAAACTTTTTGCCAGATATCTTGATTCTTAACCATCTGGAGCCTTATTTTGCACACGGGGACCTTATCTTGGGCAATCAGGAACTACACTGCCACACCAGTGACCTGACTGGAGAATACCAGGCTCTTTTCCAGCCTACACACCTAGCTTTCTTCTTCACATGAAAACTTGAGCATAAGGGGGCTACATCTCACAATACCCAGTGCGTTACAGAAGCTGAGAGGTTCTCCCAGATTTCACAGATTAAATAAAACCCATACTGTCTACTCATACCATCACATAAGACAACACACAGCATTTAAACATGCTATCCATGGGAATATTACTTTAGTACCAAGCTGCTCTTAGGCTTTTGGAAGATGAATTGCATGAAAAAGACACTGACTTATGCAGTGAGCAGGCACCTTCCATGAATGACTACAGCAACTCAGAAGTTTTCTGATTTTCTGTTGTTCATTTTGTCTTCCATTGAGAGATAAATGATGTTTCTGAAGTGCTTACTGATGTTTATTGTTTCTTCCTTTTTAAATTAAACATATTCCCAGCTAGCACTATGCACTCCTCTAATGAATTTTAGTTTAAGTGTAAATATAACATTTTTCTTAATGTTTTTCAGCTGACATGATTATATGCAGTTCTGGAATACAGCTGAAAAACATTTTTAATGATCTATTCTCATCAATTTTATATGATACCAGCCATTTGCAATTATTAGCACTTACACTACGTAACTAAATATCAGAAGTCCATCAAAGACACATTACCATAGTATTAACTTAAGCACAGAGATATAGAAAGGATAAACTTCAACATATTTAATTTTAAGCCTTAAGTTCTTCTCAAGACTGAGGTAATGTTTCAATGACAGAGATTTTAAAAGGAAAAAAAAAAAAGTACGTAAAATGAAATAAAGCTGTCCTTAAAGACAGAAAAGCTCAGAGCATTTTGAAGAAGAGTTCAGCAGTTGTCAATGCCAATAGAATTTAATGGAGTAGATACAAAGCAAAAGACAAATCAATACCTAGGTGCTTGTGCTTCATTTCTTTGTAGTTGTCAAACCTTTGAAGTTGTTAAATAATGACTTATCGTCTAAGAATAGGTGTCTACTTTGACATTTCCTTAATGCCATGCCAAGAACTTGGCAACTCACATCCAAAAAGAAAAGTTGGTATGATAGGGAAAAGAAAACCAACCGGAGAACTATATGATGTGAAAATGAAACTTCCTAAGTCTTCATATTGTCTTCATACAATACAAATAAAAAATAAGCAGAAGCTGTGTCCCTGCTCCTATAGGATGTGGCTTAGAGAAAGGGCAACAAGCTTTGCTTCATGGAAAGGCTTCTGCCTCCCATCCCAGTGGCTCTGTGCTGTGTAGCTGGAGCAAGGCAAGCCAACAGCATAACATTTTTGAGGACAGTTTTGTAAAAGGGCAGTTAAAGCTGAATAAACGGGAATGTAAATCAAAACACCCTTGTTAACACTCAGGTGAGCAGTTTTATGGCTTTGGTTCACGATCCTTCCAGATTAAGCTGTGGCAGCTAAGAGATTACTGCTCCCTCAGTCTGGCAATTTAAGTACACCAACACCTTGAGCAATTTCACTTCTTCAACTGCTGCTGCTAAATCCAGCCAGGATTGTGAATCAGATCGCTCAGGTACCACAGTCTGCTGTTCTGCACATTAAAACAGACTGAAATTGCCTTTGGTTTACGTTAATACTATGGAGGCTCAGGAGCAGTAATGCTGCCACAGACTCTTCCCCGCTGTTGGGGCAGAGACTTCCAGCAGAGGGAAAGGGAGGACAGATCTGCAGGAGCTTCTGCAACAGCAGGAATCTGCAAAGGTTGTGGCTCAGAGCACTTATTCTGCCCCAGAAGTACCTTGGGAAGTTTGGGTTAAACTACTTTGTAAATGTAGAACAGATGTTGGATTTAAAATTCACATCCTAACTTATTCAGTATTCACCCCTTTATGGAGACAAACATGAAAGAAAGTACCATTATTGCTTGCAATTTTACAACAGAGTAAAAATCTAATATTTTAAACTTTCAAATATTGCTGTTACTATTACCAGTTCCAAATGAATCCTTTTATACAAGCATTGCATAAATCTGTGAGTAAAAGGAATTCAAATGAGTAAGACTCAAGACTGAACCATCCTATGGAGTGAAACAAAGTTAAAACTAGCCTCTTCATTTCTTCAAAAAGAGAAGCAGGATAACATCGAAGAAGGAAAACTTCCTTTCTGCTTGCTTTGTACATATAATACTGTTGGTAGAAATGTGTAACTCCGACAGGGATTTTATTTTTCCATATTTCTGGAGTACTAAGGAAACCAGGCTACAGATATTTCTAGCTGTTTAAGGGCACTCCTTCCTTGCCCAGAAGCTAAAGCAAACTTCCAAAGACTTTCTGAGTTATTCTGAGTTGTGTTTCTGATGACTTGGCTATGTGGGGAATTTTAACTCATTTTAATTTAGACAACAGAATTTTGGAAAATGGAAAAAAATGTAGGGAAAAACAGATCTTTTGGTACTGGAACTGGTAAGTGCACCATTACTCCTCAAACACCAGTTATCCCAGGATGGGACTTCTTTCCAGGCACTCAGCAAAGAGTTTGACAAAGACTGTCACAAAGATTTTGTAATAATCATGAATGTGTTTTCCACAGCCTGCTTCAGCTGTGATTCCATGAAACTCTATTACAGGGTTCTGACAGAGGTATTGAAAATAAAATTGGCATAATTGAAATTCAATGTGGAGCTGATTTTGTATTTTGGATGCCTGAATTTCATTAGGCCTATTCATTTTTCCATGACAACACATAATTAAAACAAAGCACTACTAGGCATTGCTGCACTGAAGGCTTTTGCTGCTACTGAGGTCTCATTTTCATTTTAGGAAATTTTGTAGAAACACAAGTGATGGGAAGGAGACTCCAGAGAATATTTTGTCCTCCAGTAATGCGTATGGATAAGATGACTTGCTGAGCAACACATCGTTAACAACTTTCAGGTTTCAATGCAAAGGAGAAAGGAGGAGGGGGGTTAGTCTGCATGCTGCTCGCTTTAAGATGCCTTATAATCAAAACGAGGGCCCCTGCAGGAGAGATTCTTCTGGAGGAACAGAGGCAGAAAGGCCTCACCCACACATCTGACGCATATAGGGTATGTATCAGATGTGTGTGAGGATACGACAATAATCAGAGTGGTTCTTCATAGACTTTGGTAGCTGAAGAAAGTGCTGCGAGGAACAGCAGGAGCATTAGAAACGCTGCTGCTGCGGGGTGACTTACAAAGCAGAAGAACAGACACCTCCGGGGCAGGAGGTGACAGTTCGTTGCAAGGCCCGTCGTCCTCCACTTCTTCTGCACCTCGTTGCTCACCCTGAGATGAAGCAGGGAATAATCCCAGTGGTAAGGAGAGGAGTTACGTCTCACAGGAAATAAACCTGATTTTTGCTGCTGTGAAAGCTTTCATTGTTGAAGCACGTTTGCCTTTCAGGATTGTAGTTTCTGGAAAATATTGCTATATCAGTGGCAACCCATACGCTTTGATCTTCTGTTTCAGAGACGAGAAAGTCCAGCTCAGGGTGGAGAGTGGATAATTCCATTTTGATAGGCTTTTATTCCATGCTTTCTGCTTTGCACTCTGCCATTTTGGTAACAGTCAACAGAGAACCCACGGAGTTACAGAGGCCGTTTCATCATTTCACTGATCTGCACCATTATTATCATCCCAAATTTGGAGCAAGGTTAGATCTCAAGGGGGGATTTGTATTCAGGGAGTAAAAGAATACAATTACATCAAAACTGTGAGAGGAGAGATTTGAGAAGTTATACATTTCTGAATAAGAAAGAGAAGTTCCAGAGGGGCTGCTGGGCTGCTGCTCTCTAGCTGTGCAGAAAGGAAAACAGCCTCGTGCCTCTCCTGTTGGGCTGTCAGGGACCACAAACGAAGAATAACTTCAAGTCTTTAACGGATCCATGAAGCGCTTGTTCATTAAAGTTATTAACTCAAATAAAATAAAATTGAAACATTGTAAGCTAACGGATCTCTTGCTTTCACCACTGGCTAGTAGCCAGTTAATTATAGTGAATTAATTATGTATTAAATGATTTTTGCTGAATCTATTAAGAGTTTGCGTTTGGTGCAAATATTGAAGTTTTGCAGAAGCTGAAGCTTTATCTTATACCATTTGCACAGTGAATAACTGCAAACATAAGGTAACTACATTAGGTGAGAAAACAGCAGCAAAAGCAACTTTGGCGGAAAGTCAGTGACAAACTTCCACCCGTGACAAAGCTATATTTGAACTTACATGTTGAGAGATATCTTTACAATTCTACAAATAATATTATTCATAATTTCTCCAAGTAAAGTTATTCATATGACAATTGAAAAAGAGAGAAGTCTATAATGACGGTCTGCCTTTGTAAACAGAATCACTGGAAAAGACCAGAAGTCCAACCTTGTATCAGTCACTTGCCTGGCTGTGACAGAGGAAACTGCATCAGAATCAGCCTCCTGTAACTCTTCCTCAGCAAAAGTTTTTCCATATCCCCAAAAGGCCTGAGAATTTATAAATATGAGGGCACTGAAAACCCCAGTGGACTCCACAGGAGAAAGCTAGAAGATATGTCAAAAAAACTCAAGACAACAAGTCATCAAGGGATTGAATGCCACTATACAACGCGCTGCCACTCCTGTTTGCTGGCAGGATATGCCTGTGTTCGGATTTTGACAAGGCAGTACGTTCCTTTCACAAATGTGACAGAAAACTAGGAAAAATCATTGTCCAATCCACAGTTAGCTAGAGTGTCCGGAGCACAATCCACAACGAAGATTAAACTGCAACTGTCAGCGCCTGCTGTCAACAGGGATACCATTAAACAGCACAGGGTCGAGTGGGATGGGACGGGACGGTAAAAGTAGGTGGGCAACTATTTAAAAGTATTTCTGCTCAGGAACTGCTCTCTATTGGCTCAAGAGCAGTGGAATTATGAAAGGATTTAATGAAAGCCCTAAGGAAAGCAGTTCCCCACTCCCTGCCTTCCCCAGGGCTGCCCCGGGCCCTGGTGTCACCCCAACGGCTCCGCACAACCGACGCCGTCCGCTGTGGAGCCAACGGCTACGCGCGGGACGACAGCTCCAAGGGCCACGACCTTTTGTCTCTGAGGTAAAACAGGGAATGCCAAGGACCCTCCCGTTTCCTTTAATGCTGTGCCTGTGTTCAACGTCTCCTAAGGCAGCCCTGCGCTTTCCCTCGCAGGAGGATGCCCATAATATGCCGCTTCCTAAGAGTGCAACGAAAATATACATGAATCACCTTTATTTTGAGGTTATCTGCGGGAAGTTCTTTCTACGCTGTAAGTTTAGAAAATAATCTATGTCATTTTGGCAGGTGCGCATTCCACCTGACAAAACCAGTCACATAAAAATGTATTGTTTGCCTACATTATTTATTTTCTGTCACCTCCACACAGCATTATAGACCTGTGCGCCATTTAGGGAAAAAAATGTAGGTGATATATGAAATGAAGACATCGCTGGGCATTAAAACAGCGCTTGTCATTATGTCAGGTTTGAGGAGCAAAACAGAAGCTGTTTGGTAACAGGAGAGGAACAGCTGAAAATTTTAAGGAGGCAGAGCTGGAGGACCCTGTGCACGTGTACAGCCTTTGAGCTGCAGGGAAAGGAGAGGGACATGGGGTATACAAATGCCCTGAAAAATACTCACAATTTCTTAGCATTAGTATTAGTGCTATGAATGTGCTGAATTAGTGCTGTTACTGTTGCTAACTAGAGAAACCTCATGGTCAAGTGTACCTGGGAAAATTTAAAGAAAGAGGCTTGGATTCATTTTCAGAGTTTTAAACTAACCGAAACAACTAATTTTTAAGCGCTTTGTAAATTACTCTCTTACCCCTCAACCCTAGCTCCAAAAATTCTCTTTCCATTCCTACTACACGTTAGTTATCACTTGAATATTGTCTTTGTGAATGGCAGATGACAAAAGGCAATCACATACATCTAGAAGCATTTCTCAATTTATTAGATAAAGCAATTTTCCTATGGTACATATTTTCTTGAATTTTAGGGTGAAAGTTAACTTTTGTATCTCAGCTTCTTTAACACTTTGCTACTACCGCTCTGTTTTGAGAGGGAAGCCTCTACCGCTGGCCACAGAAGACTTCTCTGTAGTTGAGAAACTTCCCAACGGTACCATTTCTGCACCAAAGTAAAAGAGAGCAGAACTTTCCAATTCAAATGTCAAAGCAAGAAGAAAACAGATCACCAAAATTAGTGTACCAAGCTGTAATTTTGTATAAATTATAAAAATTGAATAAGTCTTCCTCAGTAACCTAAAAGAATGTTATATATTATCCTAGAGAGAAGCAGATATAGAAGAACTATCGGCAGGTTCATTTCAAAATAAATACACACATATATGTATGTATAAAATGTTATATGCAATATCATAATAAACATTTACATGCTGCATAATATTAAGATATGTAATATTTTATATTTTTTATCAAGCAAATGGTTTCTATGGAAAACAGCACATTTTAAATGAGTCATAGATGTGTGTCAGTGACTTTTCCGTCAAAAAAAATGAAGATTATGAAAAGTTTTCTCACTACCTGTAACAGCAAGAAACTTTTAAATGATAAGGGGAAAGCACTTCATTGACTAAAAAATTCATATCCCTGTTTAGACCTCAATCTGATTTAGAAGATGTGACAGTCATACAGATCATGTTGGGGTAGAGGGAGACTAAAAATTAAATTATGACTTCAGGATTCAGACCTGTATGTTCCAGTTGAGATGTATTCAAATGAAAAATATTATGAATTCAGAACTCAGCTTTGCTCTGGAAACTTTATGGATTCATCACAAAAGCAATTACTCTTTCCCTGTATCTTCAACACTATTTGATACAATTTATGGAGTTAATGACAAAACCAACACATACTACAAAGGCATTACTTTACCTGTAGCTCTCTTTTTTATTAATAACAAATATTGGTGAAGAATATAGGTAATCTGAATGATACTGGAAAACAAGAATGCCTGAACATGAGAAGAAAGTGTTATCTGCTGAGAGTACTCTGAGAGTACAGCAGTATTATGAGAAGACACTTCTTAGTAGAAAAAGACTACTATGGTTTGCTATTTTTATCTGTTTCCAACCCCACAGAAATGAAAAACTAGGACTGTTTAATTAAATTGTCAAGGAAAATCTTAAAATCTTCAGTATCTTCACATCTTTAAATAAAGTACTCAAGAAAAGGTCTATTTCCAAAATGGACAAATGTGTTTGTTGAAAATGGGTATATTTTAGTTTCCTGGAGTTTTTATTTGGCAGTTTAGAATGCAATTGTTTAATGCCCACAGTTACCACAAGAACAGAGCTTTTAACATTACAGCAGCTATAACATAAGGTGCACTAAAATGGAGATGACAAAAACAGAGGCAAAATTTGCCAGTTTTGCTCAAAGCAATCTTCCAATAAAATAAATGCAATAAAAAAAAAAAAAAACAAAAAGGAAAGAAAAAAAAAAGAACCAATCAAACAAAAACCTCAACAAACTTTTCTGGAGCTCTCAAGTGTAAAGGGCAAATGACAGAGCAACCCTTCATACACGGCAGCATTTCCCTGGCAGCCCCAAGGTTTTTATGCATCTTTCAAGCATGCAAAGGGCTAATCTTACAGCCCATCTGTATCCATGGCATTCTGCGAGTGGAGTAACCCTTTGAACTGTGTTTCACAGCAGATTAGAAAGCAAGAAAGAGAAAAGCAGTGAAAGAAATAAGGAGGGAGTGGAGGAGAGAAAAAGAGAGCAGGAGAGAAAGAGCAAGAGAGAGGGAGTAGAAGAAAGAGGGAGAGGGAGGGAAAAAGGGAAGGGAGAGAAAGATAGGGCGAGAAAGAGAGAAAAGAAGGCAAAAAATAGCGAGAGAGAGAGAGAGAGAGGGGGAGAAAAAAAAAAAAAAGAGGAAAAAAGGGAAGGAGAAAGAAGCAGAGAGAAGGAGAAAACGGCCTGTGTGTCCACACAGAGGCTCGTGACCACGTTAGAACTGAGGGAAGCTCGCCAAGGCTGGCACAAAATCAGTAATGTCATCTGCTTCCCTGTAGTGGTAGCCACCACAAGGAAAAGGTGAAGAAAGCTGGAACTCTTCCCAGAATTTAATTTTCTTGGGAAATCACTCAGTGGATAATTCTATTAAATTGTAAAACATTGGATAATAAAAGTATAATCCCAAGTTTAAACTGCATGTCTGCATAGACTCTGCAAGGTGGATATTTTATTTTATTTTATTTTATTTTATTTTATTTTATTTTATTTTATTTTATTTTATTTTATTCTATAAATAAATAATTTTAAATTAGGCAACACTGAAAAACAAAAATGGCTTAAGCACCTGAGAACAGACATTAGGGGTCTCCAGAGACATAGAAGGAAATCTAGCTAATTTGAGTTCAACCTTCTCTTTTGAATCTTATATTGCTTTTCCTATTTAGAGTTAATTTGTTTAAGCATGCAGAGTGAGGGTAACACAAGGCTAAAGGATATCAGAATGTGTCAAATAGCTTATTAATAAATGCAGTACAATAGAAACTCCTTAATATGTGATCCTAAAAGAAAATCAATTACATTTGCAAGTCATAAAAAATCACATAGCTTAATTGTGAAACATAATACTCCAGAAGGGCTCCGTTGAATTTATTTTTCCATTTGCTTCTCATTTTACAGGTGAAACCATTTCAAATGGAATTTACTTTTAGCTGATTAAAATTCTTCTATCTATTTATCTTTATAGATTTATGTCTGCAAGGTACTTGGGGACTCTTTACTAAGTGCATACAAAGTTTATACACCAAGGAAAGCAACTCACACTTTCATTGATGGCCATAAGGAATGCTGTCAGATGGTGTAATGGTGTGGCCTGCGCTACTTGTAATGCTGCATTTATATGGGATACATTATTCATTGTATTTTGAGCTGAAACACAGATTAGAAGTTGTTGCTTACTGAGTTTCAACAACTTCACAAAGAAGAGGCAAACTGCTATTTGTGTGAGGGGCAGCTGGGAGAGGGAATGAGGTTTTCTATATGAAGGTATAGCAAATTGTACACCAGCCAGCATAAGATACTCAAATAACATAATCATGAGAATCATATATGACCAATTCTAAAATAAAATAAAATAAAATAAAATAAAATAAAATAAAATAAAATAAAATAAAATAAAACATCTTCCTTGAAGGTTATATGGAAATGAAACATAAATTAAAAATAGATTTATAGTAGAAACTAGCAGTTTCTGTATTTCATCCACAAGAAACCTATTCTCCTTGACACAAAATATATTTCTTCTATTATCCCACCAAAATTTTCAGATAAATGTCCTTGCAGTCCCTCATAAGACTTATTATTTTATTAAATCATTTTATCATCTTGATCCTATTACTACACATAAATGGTTTCTTCAAGTTTAAAAGAAAAACAAGGCCTGAATAAGATCTGAAAAGTTTTTTATCTCACTATAATAACCATATGAGTAGTTAATATTTGGTAAAAGAAATGTTCTCTTTAGAAAATCCAGGAAGAAACTGCACAGTAAGGAAGCAAGCTATTAATAAATAACAGGTATCTTAAGTCATTGGTTTTGAATTTTACAAGACCTCCTGTCTAAGCACATCAAAATATTTCATGAATTACTATTTATGATGAATTAACCCTAAAACCTTTTCTGTTAGCTAATTATGTGTAATGATTTACATGAACAACAGGTATTTTGCTTTCATTTAGAGTTTAAGGAATTCACTTTCATCAATGCTCCTGAAGTAAAATAACACATCATTAAGGACTTCATGCCAGGGAAAGCACCATGAAAGTTACATTTTCATGTTTCAAACCAATAGGGAAGAAAAAATTAAGAAAAAACACATAGGGATCTATTTTGTGTTGGCATTTATGTAGGCATATATGCAAGTTTGCAGATCTCACTCACCAACTTGTTTTTTTTTTAAACTATTTATCTAATATATACATTTCTTCTATTGGCAAGGGAAAGATCTTCACAAATATGTAATTCCATTTAAGTTTTGATCAACAAATCTAATGGGGAAACAGTATCTTTAACTCCTATAGTTATTGATGTAAGCTCTAAAAATACAAAAATGTTTTTAGAGTAATACCCTTTCCAAGCTGAGAGTATTTGTTCAATCCACAATAACTGGACAATCTATTTTTCTTTTTCAAAATAAGTTTACAGATATTAACAGATGACTTGTTTTTGTAATTTGATTTTGTTTTTCAATCATGATGAGGACATGCCTTCCTAAAATCTATTCTCTTCAGAGAATTGACTTTTAGAGATTTGATACATAAAACTTTAGAGAAGTTGAACATACATTATGCATCATATATCATTTGCCCACAGAGCAAATGGCCCAAAATGCTTAAGGGGAAATACTTTAAAAAATAAAGTTCCTATGGTCACAGAAATGATGGAACTCGATAACACGGGTGATTCTTTATACTTTTGTGTTCATGAAATTGTAAGGTTGAACATATTTATGTTTTGAATATACTTCTGCAGCTTTTGCCTTGTTTTCCTGCTTTATTGTTGTATAACGGGTGTGCATGGCAGCTTTTATGTACACATGATCATTTATGTGGGCACAGAATCCGCAAATATGAAAGGTAGAGGGCCCAATCGTGAAATTTATAATATTGAGTATGAAAACTGTTTGCCAACTTCAGTGTATCCTAAAATTAAGCTAAGAAATAAGTGAAAAATGCTCTTTCACCCTCCCTGACCCCAAAAATGAAAATGTAGAAAACAAATGGAAAATAAGAATTTATATACTAACACCTCTTAGGAAAAAAAGAATATATGTTTATATATAGAGAGAGAAATGTAATAGTGGAAGTTGTAAAGATTAAAATAGCTCAGAAATAATGCCTTTAATATAAAGAATGTACCAAATCCCATTGAAAGTGATTCAATACTTCTTATTTAGCTTGCCTTCCACTCTGAAATAATGGAAACATTTGGAAATATTATGTTTGATTTTAACACCAAAACGGGAAAAAAAATACTGAAAAGGTAAATGATCAAAATTCTTTGAGTAACTTAAAAAAAAAAAAAAATCACCATTAAGGAGACCCCAGGCCAGTGGAAGCTTCTAAAACTCTGAAATGAAGTATACTCATGTATACTCACTGAGAATGGGTGAAACAGCACACTAATGAGGTTACCAATGTTTCTGTTTCACTGTATCTACTGCCAGTACAGACTTTCCCAAAATATTCCTTGGAGCAGTGAGATAACAGAGCTCTGAAAAAAAAATACTTCAGCATTTCTTGCATATCTATATCCATTGTTAAAAAACTAAAAGAGATAGAGCAAGGCTGATGATTGCACACAGGAAATAAGACCCCATAAAACATGTCTTAAGAACTATCTTACAACCTTTAAAAATGAATGCAAGAGCTTCCGAGGTTAGAATTATCTCCTCTGTGTGTGTGATATTTCTGGTTTATCAATCTTTGGGGGGAAAATCGCTTACAGTGAAATGATAGATGAATGTTAAACAATATAAGTTGGTTTCAAAGATTACTTCTGCTGGGCTAGGAAAAGTTTTCAATTTAATTCTTTCTAATCACTTGCCTTAGATAATACTGCTTCCTGACACTTTACCATCAAAAAATGGAAAAAATATCTTGCTGCCAGTGACTAAAACACACTACACAACAGAATACTAACACAGTCTGCGGAGCTGGCTTCATTCCCATTTGTAGTACTTTTCTTTTGCTTTTTCCTCTCCTTTTTTCTTGGTGAGGTACATCATTATTGAATACTACAGAAAAGCACAGTAATTTGTTTTTCTAATTAACCTCTTCAGCTCACTACTACATACAGCAAGACAGACTGCATCACTACTGAAATGCTGGCATCAATATTACCTCATATCCTTCAGATCTGCTCACTTGAACAAGGAAGACTAGGTGGATAACTAATAAAGGTCAATAGTTTTATCCAAATAATTGATAACTGAATCTATTCTCATTACCATTTACTAGGAGCTTTATGCACAATTACAATTTAAAGAAAATGTAATTTTCTTTAATTTACTGAATGTTCCCCGCAGCTGGAATCTCACTTAGGCATGGTCACAATCTGAAGCTGAGCGTTAGGCTACAAGGACTGACTCACTCACTTTGTTGGAGACACGCTCTTAAAGTCACTTTATATAATGACATTTTCCATAATGCTCGAAAAAGGTATGTTTTATTTACTCAGGTAAAACTTGAATAGACTTGAAAAGCAGCAGCTCACTTAACACTTTTAGTCCTTGATATTCCTTAAATTATTAGTGAGAGTGTTTACAATAGTATTTACCCTTTTTGTCCTTATTTATTTTTTTTCTGGCAGATTTCTTATCAAACTGAATTATTTCAGGAGGAAATGATCACTCTTTCTAGAGATATCTTCAATTAACAACTCCAAACCCTGAGTTGGGAGTTCAGGCATCAAAAGGATCGAGTACTCCAAGACCTGTCAGACCATCCAAGAGCTCTTCCTTGTCACAGCAGAAAGAGCTGTGGAAGGTTTCCCTCCTATGACCACCACAGCCATCCTGACGGCTTAGGAAGAAGATGGGATGTGCTGTGAGACTTTACTCACAATCTGGAATATCCTCTTTAAAACCTAACTGAATGTTGCTAGCGAGAAGAGGGTTTGCTTGGGTCAGTCCCAGGGTTCAAGAAAGAGAGGAGAGATGAAGGGGAAGACAGGAAGGTTGGTGGAGAGAAAGGGAGACATCAACTCTAAAATAAAGACAGTCTAATTATGGGCTTACAGAAAAAGTTTCTGTTTTAAATGTCAGCTGTCAGAGTTTTTTCTAACATGATATCATAAGGAAATAAAAAAGACACAAATGCTAAAAACAAAATCAAACTCAGGAATGAAGTCTCTGAGCAATAACTGTAAAGTCCCTAGCCCCTAAACAGTTGGTTGTGGATCCCTATGTGGACACTCAGATAATCATGGAATCCTTAAGGTTGGAAGGGACCTCAGAGATCATCTAGTTCAACCCACCTGCACTTGCAGGGTCACCCAGAGCACGTGGCACGGGGCTGCATCCAAGTGGGTCTTGAAGATCTCCAAAGAAGGAGACTCCACAACCTCTCTGGGCAGCCTGTGCCAGGGCTCCCTGCCAAGAAATTTCTCCTTAAGTTCCTGTGGAACCTCTGATGCTTCAGTATGTGGTTGTTTCCTATAGTCCTGTGGATGGTCACCACTGAAAAGATCTAATACATAACATGGCACTATATCCTCCCAATAATTCAAGGGCTGCCTGCCACCTTGCTGTGCAGAGCAAGGCTTTGAAGCCGCTAGGCTGTGACGGATATGCTCCTTTCCCAGCTCAACCCCTCTGTACCTTACATGCAGCCCTGTTCAGTTGCTAACCACCTGCAATTTATCTAGTCCTGGTAGGTGCCACCATCCTGATTTCTTCTGCCACTTAGGCTCAACATAACATTCCTGAAGGCTGCATCCGAAAGGGGAGGTGTTGCCAACGGGGGTCGGCAAGCCTCATTCGGTAGCTGGACTGACCTGGGGTTGTCTTCACCCCAGGGCCCTAGAGCACAGATATCACTATGGGGGATGCGGCAAAATGGCGATTATTGCGCAGTTCAGTCTGCCTATATACTCCCGTAGAATGCGGAAACTCACCTACTGCCCAATCGGGAGACTAATTTCAACTTTTGGCCTTGTATGGCATGGGGTTATCAGTAAACTGCATAAATTAATTACGCACCTAACTCTCGTGACATCGCGAGATTTTCCGAGCACCATGCCTTAAGCTCTATGCCCTATACTATACTATATCATCTACTTTCGCTAAGCTCTCTACCTTATTAAGCCCTAAAAACACAAAAACTCCTACAGGGAGGTAAGGCTAGTGCACTAGCCAATGGGCCTCTGAAATGAAAGAATGACTATAAGTCAATCATCTTATCCTATAAATATGCGGACA
>VZSG01000786.1:141150-184913 GCA_013398315.1 Nothoprocta pentlandii
GCCCTTGTTGAACTTCATGAGATCTCTAACTGCCCAGTTGTCCAGTCTGTCCAGGTCCCTCTGGATGGCAGCACAGCCCTCAGGGCTATCAGCTACTCCTCCCAGCTTGGTATCATCAGCAAACTTGCTGAGGGAGCATCCATCCCTTCATCCAGGTCGTTAATGAATAAGGTGAACAGGACCGGACTGAGGACCGACCCCTAGGGGACACCGCTAACCACAGGTCTCCAACTAGACTCCACACCACTGACTACCACTCTCTGCACCCTGCCACTGAGCCAATTCCTAATCCACCTCCCCGTCCACTCATCTATCCAACACCTTTGGAGCTTGCCCAGGAACATATTCTTAGTTGGTCCCACTCGCTACACACACGGACTATTGGATTTTAACAGTGAAAGGTTCAGGAAAAGAGAGCCCGCCACTCATGCAGACATGGCTCTTTCCTACGAGCATGTAAAGCCAAACTGCAGTAGAACAGCAGGATCCCCAAATGATACTTCAGACAGGACATTTTCAAACACCGCACTTTCAAATGAAACTTTTAGAACTCATTCATTAAAAGATAAACAAGCATAAGAGACCTTATCACAGGGGTGCAGCAGATATGACAGCAATTCCACATTTCCATTTTCCACACCACAGAAATCACTTCAAAGCAAGTCCTTTACTGGCTTTAAGGAAAAAAAAAATCACAAAAAGCAGCTGTACCCAAATATATGGCCATGTAGTAACTGAGCAGGGTATTCAGGGATGCCACTGGGACGGGAGAGTTTCAGCCCGGCAACAACAGCGAGATTTATTTTCACGTGTCTGATTATGAATGCAGCTCGAGTAGGGCTGTTGCTTTAGGAAAACGGAGCAGGGGAAAGGATTGAGTACATAAAGGCTCACAAAGTGTCTTGAAGTTGTGCCCGCTTTGAGCAAATTCAGATACTTTTGGTCGTAAATTACAGGCTTAGAAAGTGCTTTTCCCTCACAATGGAAGTTATTAATAGTCATTATAATGAATGGGTGAGACTGAAAGGGGCAACTGGTGGTATCCGATCATACAGCCCTATCTGGGGGTGAGGGGCAAATCACCAGTTAACACGTTAGGCACCCTCTGATAGATGTGGGCACTCGTCTCATCATCTTTCAAGGAACCAAGGCCTTCATAATCTTAGTCTTAAGAGGCAGATATCATTTATATCCATTTCAAAGCCGTGTTTGGGCTATAGTTTGTGGGAATGACCTACATGGCAAGTATATACCGTTTTTATAATTAAAAAGTCTCTTTTATCAGCCTCACAGCTCGCACCAGGTTTTCCAATCAAGAAAAAAAAAATCAATTGCTGTATTTGTGACTGCAAGGAAATAAAAAAGGAAAAGTAATCAAGACAGCCATCAAATCTGTCAGTATCTTTCAGGATCATGTTTGGGATCATTTTCTTCATCTGGTCCCTTCTTAGAGAGATCATGAAATATATTTGCCCTTTGCTTATATTCTGAGTAGAGAACTTCCATATTCTGAAAGATCACTATAAGAAGAAGAATCAGTGTAGAAAACCTTTGAAAACCAAGTAAAATGGAGATACCATCTGGATAAATATCTGAATTCCCAAAATAAAGAAGCGAGCTCCCATCGAGAGGGAGAGGAATATTTGAGATATATTGAGGAATATTTGTCCTCGAGAACAGGAATATTTGAGATTCAGTCATAGCCCCGTGTTGAAATTGCTGATGACCTGGTTCAGGGAGCGCTGCTCCAGGTACCACAGACGGCGTCAAGGGCCCACAGAGGGATTTGGACATAACACAGGACAACTAAGTGATCAAAGAAACCATCACCGTGGGAAGGAGCAACATACAGAGGCATTTTTAATGTGGTCAACCACTCCACCACCCCTACAGTAGAAGCAGTGGAAAATTTGCTGTCCCAAATCCCAGGAGAATGTTCTACTGCTAAGTATGAGATGCACGTGAGGTCCATGGCCAAAGGCCAGTAGCAAAAAACCTTTATGGAAAGAGTGTATTAGAAAAGTAATCTGGAAATGATGTACACAAGTGTTTAATTTCAAACAAATTAATAGTTACAATGCAGTAAACTAAGCTTCCTCCTGGGCATGCACTTAACCACCTACGTAAACGTGCACAGGTTTGCAAGCAGAACTGGAATCCGTAAGCCCTGTTAAAATGACCATAATTTATCAGTTAAACATACTCCATAGGAAGCAGCAGCCCCAGAGGCAGATGACAATGTAACTCAGGAGGTCACAAGTCCAAATGTATACGTATATGTATTTACAATACAGCAGAAAACGCCATGGCACTTCCTATAACTTCTTATGAGTGGCTGAAGTGGCCAATTTTTTTTCTAGAAAAGCCTTGCTAATACCACTTTACAAATCTGCTTTGCAAACTGCATTCAGAAGTGACTACTGATACAGTAATTCACTCACCAAAACAGAGGCTGAATACTGAAACACCAAAAGGCAGGAAGATTAAACAGCATAGGAGAGTTTGTTTATGTGGCCGAGAGCCATTTCTCTTTTCCATTTTTAGCAATATTGTATGTACAATATGCGACTCCTGCGGTCTTATGCTACTTCAATGTTCTAAAATTTAGAAAATAAATTTATTATTTAGAAGGATAATAGAATAGAGGCCCCTTCCTATAAACAAGATGTAGCAAATCCTATGTGATAGATAACAAAAAGTTTTCTCTGCATCTGCTAAGTAGCTATTAACAAAAAAAAAAATGTAATTTCATTTCATTAATTTGAAATATGTACCTTATATCTCATATATCTCATATCTGTACTTCATTTTCTCTTAATTTCCCTTTATCTATTAAAAATAAATAAATTCAGGTCTATTTCTTACAAGGAAAAGGATTACAACAAATTGCAAGCCTAACAAAACAACACTTTAAACTGTATTGTCATATTTATTATAAAATTCCTGGTTCGTTGCATTTTGGCATTTTATACAACTGGTTCTGACAGTGATTAACATGGTTTGGGCTTCTGCTGTTTCACCCAAGAGAAATAAAACACCAAAATCTCTGCAGGTGTGTAATGGGCCAGGGATTCACAATCTGTTCTGCAAAGTCAGACTTCAAAGACTTCAAAACCCCAAATCCTAAAGTTGGCATCGCCTCTGTAATCATTTAAAGCTTTTTGCATATTTCAAGGAACTCAAGTTCCAATGTTTTAATCAGCACTGTTATTCAGTATTTTTTTCTGTGACAATTTAACCAGTTCCATGACAAATTCACCATTAGCTTTGAGTTTCACAAACCAAATAATGTAACAACCAGGACTTTTAAGACTGAATAGCGGAGCAACTTAAATTATTAAGTATTTAGTTGAACTTGAAAGAGGTCTTCGCTTATTTTAAGCATGCTATAAAACTTATCTGATCTGTATGGGTGGTTCGAGTTATACAGTAATTACAAAGCAGCAATCAGGCAGTTGCACCTGCAGAAAAAGGAGCCTCAGGACAACATCCCTAATTGCTTCTGTGATTACTTGTCTAAAACTAATGCAAAACTTACTGAAGAACAGTCAAGGTTTGGGCTATGATTTCAAGTTATTTGCAATTCAAGTAATAAGTAAAAGTTACACCCAAATTATGTATAGTACTTAAAATGATGATATAAAAAATCTGATTTGTGTCCCATAGAAATTTCAAAAATATGGTTTAAGGTCACTTACTACAATAATTTTTATTTAAAACGACAATTCCTCATATTAAATGCATTTGCTTTTAGAAGCACTTTTTTTTTTTTCTCCTCATCCACGTGGTATTTTTCTTGACATCAGAAATTCACTTTGAAGTTTGGACTCTTGTTCTTCAGAAGCAGTCTCTAACTATGAGACTAAATATTTTGGTCTTAAGAGAAGACTGTGGTACTACTTCAGAGAGCAAATAAAAATAATTTCTGTCCTTTTTCCTTCCTACTTCCAGTTAGTGATTAAAATCCTTCTTTCAATGATCGTGTATAAATCTTCGAACGACATCTTCAAAATACCCATGAGAAAAAAATGAATAGTTATTATAGAGTATAAAACAATATAAGATGTTTCTACCTTTGATAAAGGCCAGTGAACTAAACCAAAAATTTTAAAAAAGTCTTTTTAACATAATAAAATAACAGTAATAAAAAGAATTACCCCCCAAACTGAAGCACAATGAAGTACCACACAGTGTTAAGCATTACTCTCACCGGAGAAGGGTCAACTCATAAGAAGACTTATTAGGTGTGCTTTTAATTCTATAACTCTTTGCAATTTAAGGGAACTAGTCTGCAGTAAATCATGGAGTAGAGCATCAGACTCTACACTCTCCCACTATTTGATATCTATCTATCTGTTGCATTTAATTTCCATGCAGACTTCGCTAATGCTAAGTACATTAATACAACTGCAGTCAAGATACATAATGTTGACTGTGAACGAAGCATAAGTACTAAGTTCTAAGTAACTTAGAACTAATAGTTCTTGATACTTTTACTTCTTAGAACTTAGAACTAATAGTTCTAAGTTCTAAGAAGTAAACGTATCAAGTTCTAGAGAGAGAATATAAAATGTAAGAAAGCACAGTAAAATCTTCCTATAAGAAAAAAAAAAACAGTAAAAATCATGACCTACACAAGAAAGAGCAGTTAGTAAGATACAAGCCACCTCGTAGGGACATATAAGGAAAATGTTTCAGTCTTTTGCAAAGATACCCTCCTCATTATAAAAACTACAGAAAACTCCTGCCATTCTGTAGACTACATTCCAGAAAGAGGGTATATGTCTTACACTGGAAGGGTACAACATTAGTATGATGATCAGCACATATGGGATCGTTCCCATCATTAACATATCTATCTCCCAAGGATATGTTTCAGCAATCGTTAATGGCATTTCTGATGGTGAAGGAACATGACTTCAAATGAACACTATAGCCCCTGCTGTGTGCCCTATAAATCTCCTATATTTGAATGCCTAAAGGTGCAACATAACAGTGCACAAAAATCAGTGTGAAGAGTTGTCGCCTGTCATTGAATGCAAGAAAAAAAACATTCACTATAACAGAATGTAAAGGAGAAGCCCAGAAGATACCTATTTTTGGTATCCCCTATCTCCCCATACTATCTATTTGAAAAAGAAGCAATTGATAGAGGGACACAGTACCTTGAAAGTGTGTTATTCAAATCCCAGTCACCAGCAATGAATAATGGGAATTAATTAAAATATTTAAGTGTTACAGATTCAAACACTACATAATGCAAATATTTTATAATACAAATATAAAATAATTTCTATTTGAAATAGAATCTGAAAGATCCTATTTCCATAGAAATAAACCCCTGACACTTGCTGGAGCTCAATAAAGTTTTTTTTTTTTTAAATCACGAGCAGTATTATTCAAGGACAGTAAGGTTTGGTTTTCTTCCACCACTCCAACTCTATAATTACAAAATGAAAGAAGATCTCTATAGATATAGATTGTTTGATTTTTCAGAGTTGAACCCTCTTGTCTCTAGGCTCATAATGGTGTCGTTTTCTTTCTGGCTTGCGATAACCATAAGCCTTCAGAATTTGCACATTAACTCAAACATCGTTACAAAGCCGTGTCTCCTTGCTATGGCAGTTCCGTCATATTATTCCTATGATTATTAATTCCTTGGCATACATTCAGAAGTATTTATGCTGTATAAAAATTAACAACTTATGCAGCTGACAGTTAGCTGTAGTCACTCTTTATGATTTCTGTCATTTAATCATGTGGCTGTCATTAAACCAAAGGATTTCTGCAATTTCTCAATTCCTTAAGGCAAAAAAAATGTTAAACCATTAGCTACAAAACTAAAGTTTTTCAAATACCACCAATCAATACTGCTAGCCTGAAGTTACTTTTGGCCTTACCTGTTTTCTCAAAGAGTTACTTTATCTCAAAGACTATTTCTGCAATGCTTTATTGTCAGAGAAAATGAAGAGCAAAAGAGAATAAAGAGAATGCACTCAAAGAGCTTCTTGTTTGCTATATATTAAGTAACATATTATGACGTTGGATTTGCATTATCATTTATGCATTATAGAAAAGAACTATAAACTAAGAGGTACAAACACTGCTGATAATGAATTATGTCCCTGTGAGCTTCATTCTGATGGTTATTCACCAGATTTTCTAGTCATATCAACCTATTGAGAAAAGACAAGATTTGAATGTGCAGCCTGAATATTCATCTATTACAAACACTTTTAAAGTTAAATTTGGGAATGAAAAAATAAATGCAGCTTTTCACTATGACATCTATTTTATTTTGAGACTTGAATGGTATAAATATGTTTTCTGTAACTAAGTCAATTATTTTGTAGCAAATAGAAATGTTATTCACTAATCTACCATACTTTTGACTAAATTATATAAGATTTGGGGGTTACTACTTATTCTCATTTTGTGAGACTTCTAATTTCTTTTGTATGCAAAGCTGATGCAAGACTTTTATCCAAGACACATGATTTAAATTGCAAAAATAATATGAAAGCAGACAATTATTAATTAAAAAATAACAAATCCTAGTTTGATAAGAGAATAACTTAAGTACCAAATTTCATTTTAGAAGTCTTGATACTAATAAAGGAACATTTCTTTTAAATTTGAAGTAATTGCATTCTTGGGATACTCTACCAATTCTGAAAAACAGATTTACTAAATAAAAGAGAGAAATACTATTTTTTTAAATAAGATATTTATATGGCAAAATATGTTTGAATGTCTTCATGAAAGGTATGTACGAAATGATCACAGATGAGTTTTCTTACAGATAGCATTACTGACATAATTAGATATTCTATTTTATACTCTCTGTTAAAAGAGTTCTCTCTCACTGCTGTTTATATGATAATGATCATATGTAGAAGTGTTTTCACAAAATCTGAAAACTGTAAAGATCCAGATGATAATTACTGGGAGGTTTAGCCCATAGAAAAGATATTTTTCCTTGATATTTTGATCCTCGGATAATTCCTATTTTTAAAAATATACTTTTTGCTTGCTACAAATACCTGAAACTGTGCAGAGGGTAACTGGTTAGTCATTCTAGGAGAATTTTGTCATAGTCATAAGGAGAATTTTGTTAGGAAAACCAGAGCAGGTTGTTTGAAACCACTCCATACGAGAGCCAGAGCAGACCACTACCTGCCTCATAAGTTTAATGACTAACCCCTTCTGGGTGGTGCTTTGTAAATCCAGCCCAGGGGCTCCCTGAGCCGAGGTCTAAGCGCAGAGTTCGGCTGACCCCGGAGTGCTCGCATGAGAAGAGGCCACTACAGCTCCCACAGAGCCCCGTTCAGACGCATCCGTGACGCTGTGCCGGCACAGCAGGCTCAAATGGAGTCTGCAGGGAACTCCGGAGACGAATCCCATCAATCTGATTGGGAGGAGATGACCTGAGGCCAGCACAGCCCTGCCCAAGCAGTCTTTAATCTGACTCAGCAGCTTCCAGGACTTTCTCAGTCCTGCTTTTTAGCAGGTCAACAGTAGGCATGTTCATGTAGCTTGACCTGTATTCTACGGAAGACCCAAAGAGCAAGTAAACAAAAAAAGCTAAAAGATCATAAAGAAACCAAACTACAAATTTCATTCAAACTGCTGCAAAAGACTGTCACTAAAATCTGTGGCTTTTTTTTGTTGAAAAGCAGACTTGAGAGAGGGAAAGAATTGCAGCAGAGCCCACTGTTTCTAAGCCCCCTAAAACCAGAACAAGGTTTCAAAACTACTACTTTGTTGAACAAAATTATTAAACAAACATCATCAATACCTGTAATTTTAGCAAGAGCCTCAGATGTTAGTGACTGATCTTCAGGAAATTACAGGGCAGCTATATGAGTAAAAAAAAACCTGAAATTCTTAAATGAACTTGGGATAGCTACAGCCACTGATTAAGTACAAGAATAAAACAAAGACTTTCTTCACTTTCTATATGAACCTTTTTTTTTTTTTCTGTTTTACTTCAAATCAATTGGCTTTTTAATGTTGTTATAATCTCATATCTTTGCCTAATTTGAATACTGTAGAAGTCTAAACTAGTTAATTGCACAAGATTATCCATAATAGAAACAAAAGTTCAGTAAGGTGATTCATCTCAGGAAGAGCAATTGGATAGTTGTAGCCTATAACAAATCCCAATACTTTGTAAAGTATATATTTCTCCCTAATGCTGAAGTTTTATAGCACAAGATGCTAAACTAACAAATACGTTAGTTATGTCACTAACAAATACGACGGGTGTCACAGGTTTCACTGAAGTAAAATTGAGGAATGGTATCTTGGCACCCATTAAGCTTAAGTCCCCCCTAATGAAACATAAGAAAAGATCTCATAATTTTAATTTGCTCCCAAATCCAAGTTCATCCAAAGCTTGAAATTTGCCATTTTATCTCAGTCTAATGATGTATATTCATGAGCCTTTATAGCTCATGAATTAAGATTTAGAGCATTATATACTTGCTAACAGGAATGAAATAGTGTAGATATCTAGGAAAAGAAGTTCAAATGGATACTGTAAAGTTTATTCTCATTAGAAAATACTTCTATTCGCTTATTATGTGGTTAGAAGTGTGACTTGTATGTATTGGAAGCACCCGAAACAAAATACAAAATAATAGTCAAAAAACTACATAAAACCCACCTGTACTTTAAAAAAGAAAAAAGAAAAAAGAAAAGTAAATATAAATAAAATATAAGGAAATATAATTAAGGAAGGAAAGAAGCCACTGCTTAATTTTATGTATCTTAATTATAAAAAAGTTTTAACACTTTTTTTTTCCTCTCACATGAGAGAAGTTAAGACCTGAGAAAAAGAAAAGAATTATGGCCTTGATCCTGCAGGTTACAAAACATGTTTTTCTTAAAAGAGAAAAGCACCTGCATATGCTTTCAATATTATTCTCTGAGCAACCTCAATAATACCTGTAAGAGAAAATAATCTTCAGGTCAACCTTACATGATTTCAGAAACACTGAATTTACTTACTGGCTTTATTCATAAGTGTCTCTTGGACTCTCTACCTTCAAAAGCATCTTCCATCAGGGTCCTGCTGGCCTAGGCATTTGTAGAAGGATAAAGGCACAAGCAGGAATTGCAAATGTGCTAGAGCACCTTGACCAAGCCTCCCATGTGGAAGAATATATAAAGCCACTTCAAGACACAGTTTGTATTGCCTCAAAAATTTCCCACTCAGTCACCTTCATAGGGCTGACGGAAAATTTCAAATATACAGCTATTACACTCCAGAACAGTTCCATGGCATAATATTAATATTCCAAAAGAGCATATTTAATATTTAGAAGATAATCATTATTATTTTATAATTAACCATTTTATTCATTGTGTAGAGTGAAAAAGAACAGACTATGGCAGTTATCATACTTTGCACTTGAAATTCTGCAGGTCTGCACAGTATTTTAGTATTCTTAAAGTGACTAAAGACCTATAAATTATAGCACATAGACATGACCACAAGGCTCCTATAAAATGAAGGCATTTCTTATAAGCTAACAGAAAAAATGGCCAAAGTTGTGTTTCAGCATAGATTTAAAGCTTTACAAAGTCAACTCCCTTCTTCTTCATCCAAAAACCTTAACTCAAATCTAAACATAAACCTCCTCCTTGAAATTAATATTTTCCCCTTGAAATTAATCTTTTAAGAGAATTATCATTACAAAACATCTATGCCTTCCAAACAGAGATTTCAGAAATATCACTAAAGTAATTATTATGAAAGTGCACAAAAATGCCATCTATAAGGAGCGATGGTTCCAAAGCTTCACTTCTCAGCAGAACAACATATCCACAAATGCTTTTGCTGAGTGTGCTTAGTGTCACACTCTAAATATTCAGATATCAAAGTTCATCAGTGTGAAAGATTTAAGGAATGAATTGCAGCTATGTCACAATTATTGTCCTAGAGGATGCAATGTGGCAGCATCACTTACAGTCTAGCCATTTAAACACTCCTGAATTCTAAATTAAATAAATAAGCAAATAAAAATCACAGTTGAGACCCAGAGGGCACTATGAATAAACTGAGGAGCATGAAAACTCTTCAATAACTGTGGAGGCAGGAATTTTGTCATACTTAGGCATTCCTCCTGAGATTAAGAGAGTTGATGAGAATTACGAGCAAACTTGATAAATTATCCCTATGGAAAAGAAGGTTTTGTTTTCATACTTTAAAATCATTCCATAAACATGACTCTGTACAGATTTGTGGAAAACAAGTTAAAGTTTTTATATATATATGTATATGAATGGAATACACTTTTGAAATCATACTTACAAATATATATATACACACACACACTTTTTTTTTAAGACCAGTGTTCTAAACATGTGGAGTCACCCTATCACTGGAGTCAAAAGAAGGCATGTCTATCTATTAAGTATTTTAAATGTACATAACATGTTGTTTTCATAGGTAACAGCAGAGTGGTATTTGAGAAATATTTCTAATTTCATTAGCTGGACTGAAAACCGTGCAAATCTAGCAATTTCCTTCACTTATGCAAGAGCCAAAAGGGAATGTTGGACTAAAACAGGCTATTTATCTAATACCTTCCTGACCACAGGAAGAGAAGTTAAACTTATTTATCCTACAGGTGAATGCCTGTGGGGCACTCAAAATGATGAAGCAGTGCTGCTGAAACTACCCTCCAAAAAATTACTTCTGCCCAGAAGAGGCTCAAAAACACATGTCCTTTCACTGATTAAAGACACTTTGAACTATACGGAAAACACAGTCAGTACTCTTTTTATACAAAAAGAAAGCGTTCACTGAGGAGATCCACTACTACTGAATCTAATTCACAGAGATATGCATTAAGTTCGTATCTAACTTTATGAGCAAATCTCCTTAGACTTATGCAGTTAATCTTTTTCATTCAGTTATACTTAAGCAGCTTGTTGAAGGAGAAGAGTGTCTGTTTGAACACATCCAGAAAAAAGACCTTTGGGCAGATGGTTAAGGTTAACCTTAACAGTGACTTTACAGGACTCTCAACGCCTTGGATTCGGAGGTTGGGGAGGATAAGGGCAGGAACCAAAGCTCAAGATACAAGTGTGGATATTACTACTAGAATCATTTTCATCAAGCTAGAATCATATTCAGGCATTGTTAAATAAAAACAAAATACATTTGGAAATGCCCTCCAGCAACAACGGGTTCTGGCATTCTTGATTATCTGTACAGACTGGCTGTGTTACACCCACAGATTCCATTTAATTCTGGAGATACAGCATAATTTAACTTTTTAGAATGTTGTCTTTCATTTTTTAGGTAGATGAAATAATTTGAAAGGAATCAGTTGAATAAGTATTTTTAATGTGAATTTTCACCTTCAGCATTTTTGAGGAATAGCATATTATTATGTATGCATATTATACATACATATTATATATTGTATAGCGGTAAAGAAAATCATATAGCATATTTTAATAGCATATTTTTTAGTAATCTAGCCTTAGTTCTAAATGTGATCCAGAAGTAAATTTGCTATATTTACAGGAGTTCTTTCCTGGGCACATGAATGATTTTTCACATAGGTCAAACACTTCTTCAGTTTCTGATAGCAAACTAAGTTTTTGTATGTTGATTTTTCCTCTTCAGTTTTGATCATAAAGGCCAAAAAGTCCAATTGTTCAGCTTGAAATTAATTTTGGGGCAACAGTTTTTCAAAACTGTTTCAAAGTTGCTTAACATTTACCATGATAGATAAGACCATTCAAGTGGCTTTAAAGAAAGGGGTAAAATCTTTTCAACCTCTATATAGAAAACCACATTTTCTTTGAAAACATCTTATGGAAATTCTCAGTAGAACAAAGATGGAATGGTTAATACTGTAATTCTTAACCTTTCTGAGACTTGCGAAGTAGACTATTTAATGTATTTTCAGATAATCATCTTTCCTCATGCATTTAGTACCTAAAAAACAAGCTGTCCTGAGTCCAGACAGTCTCCATGTAGAAAACAACATAATTCATTACTATTTTGCAAATTTTGTTACAGCTTTGTATACAGCAGGGTAACAAAGGAATAATCTGATTCTTTCCTTGTCTTACGTTGCTTTCTGTCTCTGTCCTTCATAACAGCAGGCACTAAAAACGAATCACACAAATCTGCTTCAGGCAGAAGCGTCTCCTTATTCTGCCCTTAACCCCGCTACGGCTCTGCATTGCTCCTCTGCTCAGCTCCCCTATCGCTCTGCGTGTTACGCAGCCGTCCTAACACGACGTTGGGCACGAACCAAAATGGCAGCGTGCGGAGCGCACAGCCCCGAGGGCAGCAGCGTTTCTAACGCCGCTTTACGGCAGTGTCCCGCTAGGGGACGGGTGTCCCAAGGTGAAAGACCTCCCGGCCGTTGAAGCCAACGGCCGTTTTTCCGTGCGGCTCCGGCAGATGCGGGGGCGACGCCCGTGACGGTTGCTCAGGAGGTAGCTCGGCCTTGCCGGGCCCCAGGCCATTACGCAGGAACGACCGCCTGGGGTCCCTCATCAGCATCACTGCTGTAGCATGAAGGAGAAAAACAAAGCAATGGTAATGGGAGCAACGCAAGGGCGGCAGTGAACAAGTACAGGGCTGTTAGATCGGATTTGCAGATTTTCCAGCACCTTCTCTTTAGAGGGTGCTAATACAAATGTACCAAAGTATTGACGTGCAGGTGTGTCATTTTGTGTGTGCTATCAAATTGCCCATGAGATCCTCAGGGCCTGTCATACATGAGTGACTAAGGCAGGTAGTTAAACTCTTCACTACAGTTAAACAGCACCAATACCACAGAACCTGTTCCTTCTCTCATCATTTCAACTATAGAAATAGAATTAACTTTAAAATTGCTTTGCACAACAAGTTGCAGAAATTTTCACACTAAAAAGCTCAGGTACAACTCTCAAAACACTACAGTAGAAAGTATCTGATACACAGAAAATAAAACTCTTTTTGTGGATTTTATTTCATGGATATTTCAAGGATTTACAGCTTTAATATATATAACTGGCAGGGAAGAATTTCAGGGGGTACCATCTTCCCCTTTTTATTTCCAATTGGAATTAATAAGTATGTTATAAAAACCACCAAAGAAAATGCACAGATCTTATCAAAATAGTATCCATAAAAGAGGTCTCAGTGAACTATTGCAATTTTTCTTTTTTTTTTTTTTAATTTTCATTTAGTTTGATGCTTTTGACACTATACCATATTACAGGCTATTAACCATGAAGCAGTGATGGGAGGGATCAGAGTTTTACTGAAATGGGGGAGTAAGAAGTGTTTGAAAATTAAAATTCTAAGCCCATATTACCAGGATCCTTTGGGAGGCCAGCTCCATCTTTTATTTGTTCCATAAGGTATAATAATTTGTAATAATAATTAGCTGCTTACCTTGCTACAAACTGAAAACCTTACCTAACATGCCTCGATAACAAAGACCTCCTCTAGAATGACATCTTCTGTTTAAGCAAATGACCACATTAATTTTATGTCTTGTTGTTTTTCCTAAGACTTTCAGTACTTCTTTCATCCTTCATCTTTTTTTCTCCTTCTCTCCTTGCCCTGACCCGTAAGCACCTCTGTTCCTCACAGCAAACTAAACATATTTGGAAAACTAGTTATTGCGCTGGCAGACCATCACATGCCAAGTTCCTTACAGTATCTCTGTCTCTCAAAGAAAAAGAAAATACCCAAAGGAACAAACGGTATTGCCAAGAAGAACAGGGCACAGAGGATCTTCCTCTCTCTTCCCTCCTCCCTGTCAAACCCGGCTGCCAAATTGCTCCCTGCTCCTGGCTCCAGAGGCACCGGAAGAAGAGTGGAGCCGGCTCTGCTTCCACTGCCAGTGGGACCAGCGCACCCACCAGGGGCACATGGGCCTCGTAAGTTATTACATTGCTCATCAAAACTCTTTTTTTTTCCTCCAACAGTTCATTCTCTTAAGCTAGAGACCAACAAATTTATATATATATATAAAAATATATAAATATGAAGCATGTATATAAGTGTATATATATATATACACACTTGTGTGTATGTGGTTTATATCTGTAATTATAAGCTAAGGTATTTTTTGATAAAAAACAGATTTGTTTAAGATAGATAGTTGCTTCCATACATATCACTATTGTCATTTTCTTTTGCATTATATGAGATGTTAACATGGCAAAATGAGTCTGATGTTGATGGATGGATAGCACTTTCATAGAGTTTATAATAAGATGGGAATGATATAACCACTGAACCATGCCTCTGCCACTTTATAATCCTTTTTATTATAAGAGTAGACTTGCCTTAACTGCATGATGCAGAACTGTTACTGTTGTTGGTAGTCCAAAAAGGAACTCTCAACTTTTAAGCCTTAATTGCTAATTAAAATGCTTTAATTCAACATATTTCTTCTTCAAGATTTGTAATGCTAGGAAGTCAAAAATGGACATTTTTCTTTCCCTTTAATTGGAAATAAAGGAATGTACCAATTTTAGCAACCAGAAAAAAAGCGCTATCATATTTATCACTTCTAGCCAACATTTTAGACCAATCCAATCTTTAATGTGGGCAACTGCTATTTTATAAAATCATTTTCCATACTGACACACTAATACACCTCAAAGTAATTCCCATCAGTCCACTGCAGAGCTGCAAGAGCATCTCTTACTTTATGCAGGAGATGCCAAAATGCCCATGGCAGCCTTTCCCTGGAGCAGATTCTCCTTGGAGGAGAATCAATGGAGCTAGATATATCCGCCAGCACCACAGGCGGCACATTGGAGGCAGTAATCTGTGATGCTCAGTAGGATGACGGGATGTCACAGAATAACATCTATAGTTGCAAGGAGGGCATTTTTTTAATTAAACTCCTATGAACTCCTCTCCACATACAGTCATTGAAAAAAAAAAGTGTATTTGAAGAAATTAGAAATATTTACATACATTAGTCAAAATAGAAGGGACCTTTTCTAAATTGGTATACCCCAAACAGAATTAAGAACATTTCAGTAGCTGTTTCAGATGGATAAGCCTTTCCATTGGAAATGTCTTTCATCTAAAGAAATGTTGACCTGTGCACATTAGATATGTGTGTGTGTGTAGCATGCATACAAATATGCATGCATGATATGGTTGAATATAGAAGCATTTCAGGGAGAAACGTTCAACTTCATCAAAAAATGAGTAATGCAAAGGCTGAAAATTGAAACATTCATCCAAAATCTATTCTTTTTCACAGTTTGCACTTAGAAATTAATTTATTTTGCTTAATATTAGTTCAAAAATACATTCTACCGAGATGCTGCCTATTTTAGGAGTTCAGATGTGAATGTGCACTGCCAGGTTTATGTGTTTGGTGGCTGAAGTAAGAAAGTCTCCCTTGATGACATGACACAGTGAAGACTCTCTACAGGATACAGAAAAAGGCCAAAGAAGAAGAAATGCACATCTATATCAAAACATCCAAATTGCATTCGAGTAAAAATAAAACAACAAATCTGAGTATGGAGTTTAAATGAAAATGGCTTTGCACTGAAGGTGAGCAGACACCCAGCACTATAATGAGTTATTTGTCAAGAGAACTCCCCTTCTACAAAGAAAAGCAGCAGCTGCTATTTGCTTTTAATTAAAAAGCATACTTTTCTTGACACAATTTTTAGCTTTAACCTTTGCTTTTCTTATAGAGTGTTCCTAAAATCTGCATCCTCACTCTAAGCAACATCAAAAAGGATAGGTAAGAGTACAAAACTAGCAGTTTTTTAACATTAAATATTTTCAATACATTTTATACAAATACCTTTGACTAGCTACATTTAGAAGTATGTACTATATACCTTTATATAGAGAGTTTTCCTTGAAGGCAAAAAAAAATATCCTTCAACACATGGAAAAATCACTATGCCAGATTAGATCACCGGTCCACCAAATCACCCATGACAATAACTAAAGCCTCAGACAATGTAATCTTTTCTGTTTATAATCCGTAAAAAGGACCTTTATATCTCCACCATCACCTTGAGACCTTCCTTGCTATAAACTCATCTTCTTCTCCCTTTTCTACTGTATTTGCAATATTGTTATTCTCTGCAATTTCATTTGTAACTGCCCTGACAACTCATCCTTGCTTTCTCTGTTGCTTGACTGCAGCAGTTACGTTTCCAGCATCTTTCCTTGGGATCAGATTATAGCTCATAGCGAACGCTGCTATTCTTTACCTTAAAACAACAGATTGAGTCCTGAACTATTCTCACTCAGATTCTCTCCACTAGTCCCACACTTGCTACTTATTTCTCTTTCCATATATTTCTGCCGTTGTCAATACACAAATGTCTCCCTCTGGATATATGCCATCTGGAGCAGCCTTTTTGCATTGTTTTGCCTCATCAGCTCCATCTTCTATTAAAGTCTCCTTAAAAACTAGAATTTTAAAATATAAATATATTTAAAATGAGCATCACACTGTAATTACAGCAATAAACTGACTTTGCTGTCTGAAAATTATGCACTATTAATTTCAAATCCATGGCCAGCTTCACAGCACCACGCCTACCATGTCTGAGTTAGGAAAAGCCACCAGCAATAAAAAGCACAGACACAATTCAGTGTCTCACAATATCAAGTCTCAGATGTGTGTTTACAGACATACATTTATATATGTATGTATAAAACAAAGGAAAAAAGCTGTTTCTTAGAAGGAAAAAAAAAATCCTTCCTCCCTCCTTTTTACTAAATGTTTCATTTATTTCAAACCAGTGCACAATAAAGCATTAAAAAATGCTGATATCCTGTTTTTGCTGAAGAACATCTCTCAATTCTAAGCTAGCAACTGAAACAATGTTTTTCCTCTGAATATCAGAAAAAGATGTAATTCAGAATGCTGAAGTCAATGACGACTTTAAGAACATCTTGACAAAGATTTACAGAAACAGTAAACTAATATTTATACCTCACTGTAATAAGTGCACACATATGTAGTGCAAAGCTAAATATTAAGATAACATTTTTGATAGGGTCTTTTTTTCCCCTTCACATGCCACACTTCTCAAGCAGAACATTTCTACTAAATTGCTGCCTGCGTTTCATGTGTTGTTCCTAACCACTAACTGCATTCCTGTTTAGCCATGTGCAAAGCACTCTGCTCTCATACACATCTAAATAAGTGCATTCAAAGTAGCATGCTGATATTTGGCTGCTTTGCTGATGCAGAAACCAAGGCACAATATTTTTCAGAAATATTTTAGTCATTGCTGTGTAGCATCCTTGATAATAACAGATAGGTTTTGTATCTTTACACAGTGTTCTGCGTTTTTAGCTGCTGTAGTGTTTACAGGAAGAGGAGATGCAAAGAGTAATGACTGTCAGAAAAATCATTAATAATTTTAGTCGTGTTATACATTAACCAAAATTATATTTTAATACATACAGAATTTTCCTTATAAATTAATGACATGGAAGATGCCTAATGAGAGTCGACTGACTAAGGTTTTAATTAAGAAATATTCACTGAGGATGTACACAAGTTATACCCAAATTCATTTTACAGCACAGTACAATGTGGGAACGAAGGCCTGCGCGGTAGCCACGTTCAGATGATGCAGCCACCGCCAGCAGAGACCAGCAAGAGCCACAACACCTCGGGAAATCTATTTGCTTATCCTCCAAAATACTCAGCAAAACAGGAGAGGAAAAGTGGCTAGGTTGGAGCAGTGTACAGTATCATGTCAAAGTTCCAATTATACTTAAAATCAACGGGAGAGATTATTCTGTAACAAGGCTCCCTGTACACACCATGGGTTTGTAGAACTTCACTTCTCCGCTACTCAATGTCCTATATGTTTTAGTTCAGATACGTCTGCAGGTCAACCAGGCTGCGTCACATGTTTATTTTCTACAGGCAATATTGGAAGAGGAGTCTGTTTGCAAGAAGAAACCAAATGCCACAGGTTGCTTCAGCACAGCGTGGTACTGGAGTCGCTCTTTAATTTATGCAACTCAGCTTCCTGCATACAGTTTAGATGGAAAAGATATGGAAGCACAGAAATTGGTCTAAACATAAAGCACACCTTGTATACACCAGAGATCATATATATTTATACAATGCCACATGTTAGTCACAGAAATAGCTACAGAGATCATTTTGAGTTTTATTTTTTAACATCACCCTTTTAAATCATAAGCAGTAGGCTGACAGGCGCTATAGGAACTGTGTCCATATTTACATGTTTGTCCAACTGCTAGACAGCCAGTGAA
The DNA here is from genome assembly GCA_013398315.1 of Nothoprocta pentlandii. Classification (NCBI taxonomy): domain Eukaryota; kingdom Metazoa; phylum Chordata; class Aves; order Tinamiformes; family Tinamidae; genus Nothoprocta; species Nothoprocta pentlandii. The sequence goes on from VZSG01000786.1 coordinate 159,413, forward strand.
CTCCACATAGATAACAAGAGTGCTCATAGCACAGGAAGAGTCACTACATATTCTTGCAATTTAGTGATTTTTCACTGAAATAACACAAAATTCAGAAGGAAAGAGAAGGACTAAATATGCACTTGAATAGGCACTTGAAGCAAATATTAAAGATTAAAATTACAAACTCAAAAACACCAGCAGTGAAACTTTCTACAGTACTAACTTATCCAGTGGTCAAAACAAACCTTTCCTGCAGTCACTACATACAAGTCACTCACTCCTGCTCTGCAGCCCTCCCACATCTTGGTGGAATTTTCTTCATCAGACTGTTTGCCTTGATCTAATTGGCAAGTAAGTAATTGGCAAGAGTTAACTAATTAATTGGAGTTAACTAATTAATTGGTAATTAATTGGTGGGAGTTAACTGCTGTTTGTACTTCCTCTCTAGTGTTTGGACTAGGACAGAAACAGCATAGGGTGCCAGGACCAAAGGTGCTGTGGGAGATGCATGGTTGTAAGTTGAAACCTGGGCAGTTCCATCTCCACCTGAGGAGGAACTTCTTTACTGTGAGGGTGACAGAGCCCTGGCACAGGCTGCCCAGGGAGGCTGTGGAGTCTCCTTCTCTGGAGGTCTTCAAAAACCGCCTGGATGCCGCCCTGTGCCCCGTGCTCTGGGTGTCCCTGCTGGAGCACGTGGGTTGGACTAGATGATCTCTAGAGGTCCCTTCCAACCTCAACCATCCTGTGATTCTGTGACTCCCAGCTGCAGAAGAGCGGCCTGGCCTGCTGCACACATGGTGCCTGGATTTGCGTGGGGGGTGGAAATACCCCCTATTTCTACAAGCCAAGTTATGCTGCCCTGTTTTACTAGTTGGTTGTGTTAATCCTATGGACTTGTTTGCCTCTGAGGGGTGAGTGTTGCGGCTGCCTGAGAGCACAACATCCTTGTTTTGCAGACATGGGCTCCACTCTGCTAACTACTTCAGTGAAACTACAGGTTTTGTTGTTTTAATAGCCTAACAAAGTAAAAAGTGCAGTAGCCTTAATGGCTACTTAATGGAGAAAGGTACAAATGATGCAACTCAATTTATCAAACAAATCCATGTCACTTGAAAACTGATGAATAATGGGCACATATATCAACAAGGAATATCTCCTCCAAATACTTGTGCTCATGCACTTTCTACCAGCCAACGCACATTTATCTTAAGTTATGAAGTGTATTGGTCAAATAGCTAAATCATCAGGTTTTAATAAAATAATTCCATTGGCCATTCTTCTATTGAAGTTTTGCACTAAATCAAAAGATTACACAATAGTTGGATATGAAGAGAAACAGCCCAATATCCCACAATAAAAATTGTCTAAGGCACAAAAAGCCCTTCACCATATATTTTATTTAGAAACTCTGGATTTGGTTAGCATTAATTACTTCTTTCTTCAGTTTTAATTCAGGGACAGTTTCTATTAAATTAGATTACTTTCCCTTGGGCTTTTTATCGTAAATATGCAGCTACAAAAATGAGGGCAGATTCTAAATGGAGGTGATAGAGGCAATGAATACTTGTAATGAGGTTTATATCACAAAGAAAAAAGCTCATTTTTTAATCTAAAATGCAAACAGAAAATAAAGCACACATCTTAAAAGTCTACCTGAACAGTACTAGTGTTTGGCCTTCCGAAATAGTAGAGGAATGGCCAAGAACTCCACAACTAAATGTTTCAATCTCAAGTGAATACAACGCATTTTCAAGGGCTCTCATTTAGAGAACACTTGGGACACCTTTTCCTGCCCATGGACCTTCCCTCTAATCTTTTTGCCTCTCAGAACAAAGTGATTTCAGGTTACCATGAGGAAAAACTTTTCAGAAATTTAAGTTTAGAAATAGACACAAGCCATGGCTATGGATAAAATTTTAGAAAGCAGTGAGTATAGACTAGTTTATTCCATAAATTTACATGCAATTTTTTTTTTTTTTTTAATCTAAAAGATGTTACCCACATGCTGATTTTTGAATTTCACAGTGTATCCCTCCCTGAATCTCGGAGAATAAAATCAGTATTAGTAAATTTACTGAAAATATTTAAAGCTTGTGAGGTAGAAAGCCTTCTAATGTACCCATATGTTTTTGTTTTACTCACTTTTCTATATCTAGTAGGAAATTTGGTATATTTTAACTAGCTCTTCTGTGTGTGTATGTGTGCAGATTTATTTACTATAAAATTTTAAGTATATCTATGAAAAGTATATAAAAATGTGCAATAACTCTGACCATTAACTGGGGATCAAAAAAATCTGTAAGTACCTATATGTTCCCTTAAAATCTGTGAATTATACTTCAAGTTTAAAAACTGAAAATGGGTAGGTTTCTTGACCTTAATTGTTATACATTTTAGCTATTAAATCTTCCTGATAGTTTCATTACCAACTGTCTAATACAATCCCACTTAGCAATACAGTATTGTCTATAGTCTTGGTACCTTGGGGAAATTTTTTTCATTTCATATTGTTTGTTTAGATTTTAATGAGATTCTTAAAAGAGCAATCCCTTGGACTGTAATAGAATCTCACAATAGGTAAGTGACTGCTAGACATGGCTAGTTTTAGAGACAGAGAAATTTATTTCCATAAAGTACAAGCGGCTCATAAAAAGGTGGAAGAAAAAGAAGAATGAAACAGCAATAGGCAGCCACACATTGTATTAAAATGTATGCCATGAGAAGCTATAAAAAGTATCTTTGAAAAAAAAACAGGTAAAAAAAAAAAGTGTTTTTTTCCTTATTTCATTTTGAAAGGCTGTTTTCAAAGACATGGATAATAATCAATAGAAATCCCAGGTTTCACAAGAAAGTGATGAAGAAATGGCTGGAAAATTTGCTAATGAGATTCATATTGGAATCTAGGATATTATATATTTATTTTTTTAAAAAGGTACCATATTCTGTATTTCTTTTTTTGTCATCTTTTCTGGAATAGATGTTTTCTTTCCTACGAATCTGGCTAATTCTGGAGAAATCAAATACTTTGCTCAGGAGAAAATCTACCAGATGGGAGACAGAACATGATCAGTAAAGGAACATAATAGTTCAGTCCCCCTTGATGCACATTTTTAGAACTATTTCTCAAGTATACTTTTGAAAATCTTTTGGAGAACCTGGGAATACAGAGAGGGTAATGGAAGAGTACATTTATGCTAATGATGAACCTCTTCATCTACTTTCACTCTATTTTCTGAATTCTTTTCAGTATTAACCTTTTCATTTTTTTCAAAAAAGATACAAAAAAATCTCCAAACCTGAAAGAGATGACCACCATTAGCAAGATTTGGCAAGAGAAAAGAAACTACCAATAAAGATGTTTCCTGCTGTGAACAGGTATGTTCAGTTTCTCATAGGACCCCAAAGGGCACAAAAAGCACAGACAAAGGTGAGAAAAAAATCATTTTAAAGCTGAAAAATCTATCTGGATGATAGCATGGCATAGCACCAGACTAGTCTGGCCCTAAAAAGGCAGTATGGGGAGGGAGAAATGAAAAGATCTCCTGCATCTATGAATTTGGATGCTTTTTGGCATTAAGAAATGAGGAATTGGCCATAAAAATGAATTTATGTGATTGAGTCTTTTAGATTTTTTCTGCCTGCGGTATGTGTCTTTAGTAACATTTAAAAAATAAAAGGTATAAAAATTCACCGATTGAAAACTATGAAAGACATTCTTATTACACATTATGCTTAAAAGATACCTGTATAAATTAGTTTATATGAACTATGATCTGATGAATTAATACTTTTGCTGTAGGTACAGATTTCTTCAGAAATCTGCATTTTGGAAGATGCATTTTGCAGAGATGTAACAGTTTTCTTTTTTTTTTCCTTCCTCCCTGAAAGAAAAAAAGTGTTCTTCCTTCCCTGGAGTACCAATCCTGTGCCAATTACTTAATATATATGTCATCTCATTTTCCAAATGCTATAAACTCTTCTTACCCGAGCTACAAACTTTTTTTTTTTTACTTTCCTATGAAGTTTCTTTAAACTAATATCTGTAAATTCAATTATTTTTAAAATATATCTTAGCACCAATATATTACTTCATAAGCCTATGCCATGGAGTCCAATTTTACACTTTTCCCCAATGTGGAATTAACATAGTATGTGCTTCATCGCTCACCATTTAAATTTTCATCACAGAGTGGTGCTTTGATAATGAACATTAGTAGTATTTGATAGGAGAGCGATGCAATCTAAAGACCAGCTAATCCCCTATTGGCAAGGGGAGCATATGGACCTTAACAGCCCACTATAGCATAGGCAGCATCCACACTTACAGAAGATTTTTTTGAAAGGGATCAACATGAAACATCTAAAGATGTTAGGGATCATCCAAAGAGATCATACAGCAAAGCTAAAGATTAAAGGGGTAACCCACCCAGTTGAAGCACTTGAATGCTGCATTAAATTTAATATGAAATGCAATAACTACAGTAGTAACCTACATCTTGCAGAAGAAAATACAATCATCAGGTAAGTAAAAAAGATGAAGTATTTCACTATCAAGGTTAAACAGCATATAGTCCTACAAAAGATAAGACAAGTAGATGAGGAATGACATAATAAACACTGCAGCCTTCAGCACTCCTTTAGGCTTCCATTTCCTCTGAAATTATTTTTTTGGAGATCTCCATGTTGTAATAAATAAATATACACATATGCAATGTCTTTCCCCTCCATTTTGTATGTCATAGCTATGTTTCATCTTCTTCTTTCTGACAATTAAATTTAAAAAATACTTAGCCTGTTGCAACCTTGCTAGTTCCCTCCCTTATGCCATGAGGCCTTTCTGAATAAAGTAAAATATTCAGAATATCCTAGAGACAGAGGAAATCATCTACAATCTACATGGACAGCATCCTGGAATGTATAGCACAAGTTGTATAAAAGTACTGTTACGTCTCCTGTCCTTGATGAGCATATTGAGTTTTGTCAGCATTCATGGTAAGATTAATTTCCAGTCCTGACATATATCGTAAAACTTTCATCTGGAACCTTTCAAATAAACAAAAAATATTAATAGAAAAAATAAGAGTAGATACCCAAATCAGACATATTATGACAGTCAATGCTTTACCAAAATTATCCATAAAATTACTATCACCTTAATTCCCATGTACCGCTCTGTGTCCTGTACACCAGGTCATTACCTTAAACCCTGGTCCCTCTTCTCCCCAACACACTGTTAGGCAGATGACCACAGGGGGTCACCCAGCAGAAAGCAAAGCAGCTGCCTCCTGGGAAGAAACTTGAGCCTGAACTTTCCATGACAAACATCCGAGAAGTTTCTTCCCTTTGCAATTATGTTTGCCTTTCATTGACCAGCCACAGGAAGATAAGGAATGACCTCTTGCTTTCAGCAATCATTATATCAAAACATCAGGCTCAAACCTTTAAAACTCTGCTCAGGTCTTTGAAACTTTTTCAGATTCCCCCCTTTTCTTTTTTTTTTCAGGTGTTCTAATACTTGACCTGTTCCAAAGAGCACTCAGTGTTTCTATATCCATCTCCTAATGCTGCTGCTGTGGAAGAGAAATATCCCACTAAAGCTAAATCATAAAGCTTTATATGACACTTCAGGGTTTGCCTAGATCTGTGGAGTATTCACCAACCCTTTGCCCCTTCCGGAAACATTTTCTGCGTGCAAAAGTTTAAGGATTCAAATATTGAGCGGAGTCCAAAATCTTCTGTAAGTTTTTGTTTGAATGGTGAAATGGTTTTAATGGAGATCATATTCAATCCATTTGCATTTATAATACAGTACTTTAAAGTTCCAGTTCCTGTTAGGACATAAGTCAGCCAGTTTTTGCATCTGTGCACTACTTTCTCTGCCAAAAAAAAAAAACCAAACAACTTCTGCTATGTTTTAAGCATGAGGAAAAATTTCTTATGGAAACTCCTGATCATAAACCTGGGTCATACAACCTATCAGTAGTAAGATTTTCAGTATATGTCAATAAGTGTTGCAAGAGAAACACAGAATAACTAATGAACAATCAAAGATAATCCATCTGCCACAGTCTTTTGATATATATGTTATATATATCCTTAATTGCTATAAACACTGTTTTTTTTTGGAAACTCTATCATCTGAATAAATATCAATATATTTATTCATGCTGATGCTGATTAAGCATCTGATAATATGCTTATCAGATCAGTTGCATTTCAAAAATAAAATTCTGGCTTTTATTTCCTAAAAAAAACCCTTAAGTGATGATAGTCCTGTCCCTCTCAGGGAGCCTTTGTGTGCATGTGCATGTGCGTGTGCATGTGTGTGTTATACCTGTCCGTGCATTAGAATCCTTAAAAGCGATGGGAAAGAATCTACTGGTATGAATGCCAGTGATTGAATGTTTCACCTTGAAGAACAAATGAAAGACAGAAAAAAAAAAAACCCACTTGTTTTCTGGTGTTGTAAAGGTAGCTCTACATCTAAAGCATTAGCAGACTTCCAACTCAGGAATCACGACATATAAAACAATAATGTTGTATAATTAGGAGACAAAAATTGACGACTGTGGCTGCCTTTCAATTACAGCATATTATATGTAGGAAACTACTGACTAAGTCCCTGCAGGGAAGGATTTGTGAGCTTTGTGAGAAATTCACATTACAGCCATTGTGCACTGCTGTTCATGCAGAGAGGGATTTCATGGAGGTGACACAGAACTCCACTTACCTCTGGCTGCCCCTGGGGTAAGTGCCAATTCAACATAACTGATAGTTTATTGGTTTGTTTAGTTTGTCAGGAAGGTATGCACATATTACTTACTCTGAGAAATAATGCTTCACATTTACATACAACTGAAGATCATAGCTCTATTAAGTAAAAACAATCAGAAAATGCAGGCATGAAGGAAAGAATGTGCAACTGACATCATTGATATGTTTTGTTACCTGTATTTGCTCATTTGCAATCCTTATTATAACCATTGATTACAATTTGTTCAAACAGCCTCCGGGCTGAGAAGCAGCTGGTAAGCAGTTGCTGTAGTGCAGGGCTGTATGGGGCACTTGCACTAACCCTCACTCTCCTCTTGCGTCTCAGAAAGGAGGCCTCGATAAAATGCAACTTCACCATCACATGCTGAATTCAAAACACTAGGGTTTAAATGATGTGGTTTGCTACATATGAACCATACCTTATAAGGCATTAAATTATTTACCATACACACAAGTAGATCTTGCTGATGATTTAGAGAGGCACTGCAACATCCTGTCTCTGGAAGCATCTCAAAGCTACAACTGAGGGTCCAGAATCCCTAATGCAGATAGAACTATTCTTCCAACACTTTTCCCTGCAGATTTTAATTTCATTCATTCATTTTATTCATGTTATTCATAGTCTTGCACTGAAGGGCAACACACTAATGTCAGAAGGAATGATGGCTTGAAGACCAAAACTGAAAAGTGGGATTGGCTGCTGCTGCTCCTGATACTTCGAGATGGTTGAACTTTTTCTTTTTGATTTCTTTTTCCTGCCCTTTAGACTTTTTAAGAGAATAAATTTGTGTAACAGAAAAATAGTAAGTTTTGCTGACTTTTGGTAATTGCTTCAACAGAGAAAGTTAATCTATTATCCAGGTCATTTAATTTTCACCATCTAATCAAGCAAACAACACACTAATGAAACAATGAGAGATAATTTCCGTAAGAAAACTTCCACCTTGATGAATTTAATAAAATACAAAACAAACATAAAACTTGGAATGTAATACCTTCTCTTGTATTTTACACATTAAGTGGATTTTTTATCTTATGTTATAGTACCAAACACTGTGCTGAGTGCTGTCCTTGAGTTCCTGAGGTAAAATTAGTCTGGCTAACTTCAATGAAAACATTGTGAAGCTGGCTTATTCTTCAAATACTTCTTCTGTTATAAAGATGACATGAAGAAAAGTGACATTTTCTTGAACTCCGCAAACAAGAGCGACCTCTTCTTGAGGGTGTAAATCAAGCAACAGTAATGGATTAAAGACTGCAAGTCTATCTTGCATCAGAACCTTTCCCACTAAATAAAAGAACTATGAGAAAAGCCACTATGGACATCATTATCATCCATTTAACATGAAAGGTGCACAGATGCAATGATAGATGGGCAACAGTATAGTATCGTTAAGTAAAACCTGAAGTTACTCTATCCTACTATGTTTCAGACACTTAAAATAAGTGTCAGTACTCACTATCCATGCTAATAAAGTTTATTTTCATACATAAATATAATTATTTCTAATTATTTACTGACTCCATAAATTTGAACTCTAGATACTAAGATCACTTTGGATATTGTAGGTGGATAGGCGATTCACACTAGTTCATCCTTTCCTAGTGGCTTTGAGACCATCCCTAAATTCAAAGCTTCTGATTGTCCAATTTGTCTGGCTCTTCCAGTGCCCCCTGGGTCATCCTGATCACCACAACTGGTGAATCACGAGAAGGCCACAGAGCACTTCGCTTTCCTAGTGCCTTTCAAAGCCCTATGGACATCCACAGTATGTCGCCTGTGTGTGGCACAGTTGTCTACTTAATTTTATGCTGATGGTCACTATTACCATGGTCCTTGGTTCTTCCAAATCTACCTAGATCAAGAACTAAGGCTGAAACACAGTGAGTGGAAAACATTTGAGGAGGAATGGCATAGTTAGCAACTGGGATCTTTAAGACAGCATGTGGGTCCTGACATGAGTCTTTATGAAGGGACTCTCCTACAGACCACAGCCAAGAATCAAGCATAAGAGCACAGACCACATGTTGAAGAGCCTGGTTTTTTGAATTGCAGAGCAGGGTGGGGGTGAGGAAATAGATGAAATAGCAGCCAGAAAACTTATTTACACTGTAGCTACCTTGATAAAGTGCAGTAGAATGCATTGTTTTTGTTTTTGTTTGTTTGTTTTAATTAAGAAGGGGTTTCTAAAGAAAAAGGGCTGAGAAATCTGGGATGACCGATGACCTTGCCAATGCAATTAACCTTCTGCTCACTAATAAGACAACAGAAGGAGCATTCTTGTATCTTCAGGGAGGAAATGGGGTGGAGAAGAAGAATAATGAAGCATGCTTGGAAGGAATGGAGAAAAGTTCCCAAAGGAGCAACTGGGGATTTTGGTGTCTCAAGGTGAAGAAGTCACCCAAAAGTTAATCACGTTACCTAAGGAACATCATCTTTCTACCCCACAGGAAGAATATAAAAGTAGTGCCCAAAGGTGTCACTGGGCGAGAGTTCTCCACAGTACCCATCCTCTCTCTATTGAAAAGGTTCCTTGTAACTACTCACAGGTTGTGAAGTGCTCAGCAATGCACTGTAGATTTGGGTGTATTCTCCATATTGGCATCAAGCTCCTCTCATGGACAATACTAAAATCTTAATCTCTCAGAGACACACTTGATAGCCTATCATTAGTATAGACCCACGTGGGGATATAAGATGAAAATGTATCTTGGAAATGGCCCTGTCCCAGACGGGTATGTTGTTCCTTTGGAATTTGGCGGTGATGTTGAAACCATGAGTGACAACAGCAAGTCAGTGGTGGAACAAATGGTGCATGGTGTCATGACAGAGGCTGCCTGCAGAAACCCTATTTTAACTTGCAGTAAAGACATAAATAAAGATTTTAGTAGATGTTACGAGAGGGAAGTACACAGCTAGCTCACAGAACAGTGCAGATCTGGCCACTCCTTTCTAATCTCAGAGATGTTATTCACATGGTAATTCACTTACTTACACTAAACAATTCTTGTTATGTCCAGCAAGGATGAGAGCAGAACTTTGAAATCAAAAGTTAAATTCACCATCAACCTGGTCATACATTTTCCTTCACTAGTCAAAGAACAAATAACTAGATCCTTTCACATTTTGAATTACCCAAACAAACAAAAAAAAAAGCCAACAAAATAATTTAATATTTACTATTTTGAGTTTGAGTCCAATACCTTGAAAACTGGCTTCTTTTGACAATATGATTGTTGACATTTAGGTGACAGAGGCAAGGGTAATACAAGGACACGACAACATAGGAATGGGATATCAACACAGAGAGATGAGTCTATCACAGGAATACAGACTTTCCTGGAGGCTAACCTGTAAGTCAGCTGAGAAAGGCCAGAGTAAGTATACACTATGGCCATGCAAAAAATGACTATGCTGATACTTATATCAGGATCCTCAACGTGTCAGTGAGGCCAAGGATTACAAATGTGCACAGCAGCTGAACTGCCGCACCTAGGTCTTGTTTCCCGACATATGAAAAATACACTATATAGCAATATAAAAGAGCTGCAAAACTATTGAAGCCTTTAAAATCAGCAAAATAACTGTTGTTTTTAAACAAAGCCTAAAACTATTGAAGGATCGGTGTCTGGCGTGTACAATAAAAGACTGATGATTCCATATATATCTTAAAGAAGCTTAAAATATCTCCGCCTTTTACATTTGCCATAGTATTTTACTTCAAAACTGAACAGTGAAAAGTAGTAAATATAATCTCATTTTATTTTGCTGATAAACAGCAAATAGCTATTATATAAATTGCAATCAATATAACAGGAAATTTATATGAAATTTATATGGAGATGCTTATTGCAACTTACCAGGTACTTCTATTGATATTTTAAATATGTAATTAGAATAATCACTCATTTACTTACCACCAAAAAGGGAGAACATCAGTTCTCTTTGGTTTAGGTTAATCTGGTTTAGGTTAGTCTGGTTTAGACTTCCAAATGTAAAGATTCTAATCTGGTTCTGATAGAATTTCTAGAAAGAAGACTTTTCTCATCCACTTTTAAAGGGAGTCCAAATCATTTGAAAAAACCTCTCTTTTAAAAGCATTAAAAATAAGCATAAATGGAGATTTCAAAGGAATTAAGCAATGTACAATGTCTGTCACTAAAGCAAACTATACTGTGGTACTGTCTGTGCAAACAGGTTTCAATTAATACATATTTTTGCATTAATCTTCATATCACAGCCCTTATTTAGCAAGATATGTATGCATATTTCTAATCTCATTAAAGACGTACTCACTGATGACCTGTATTTCAGGATGTGCTTCCCATTTCTTGCCACGGTTTCTTTGAAGTTGTATTTAATAGATAAAATATCAAATTTATGACATAGGTTGTCTAATAGGACATTCTGCTTGTAATATTGACAGTATAAGGTGTTTCAGAAGAAATAAGAAAGCCACTAGAGGAAATTTCTTCCTTAACTGCAGGTTATTCTTCCTTACTCCACATGACATTCTCATATGTCATACAAATCAAAGCCAAACTATCTTATTTTATAAAATCTATCTATCTAATGTATTTTTGATTTCTCTTTCCCTTCAAAAACATCCTTTTTGAAAATTTCTATAACCAGAATAATTAAATTTAAAAATCATTATTTAAAGAGCTGTACTTAAAATGAAGATAATACAATCCACAAGATGAGGGTTTAAGGACAATAAGAAGAGAAAAGAAAGAGTATTCCTTTTGGGAGGGAGAGGTCTCGGATTCTCCATAGAGGATAAATGATCACCATGAATACAAGAGGAAAATCACAGTAGAAATTGTGTAACTTACTGGATAGGCATTGAACAAGCAGCAATTAGCAGATAACAGCCACCTTAGGGCCATCTCAAATAAAAATCATATACACTGAAATGCCTGTTTCCTTTTTATGTGTGTTTCCTTTTTACAGAAAAAAAAGATAGGATTAGAACAGAACAAAGCTTAAATACATATTCCAGTTCTTTCATTGAGTTTTTCAGATGACAAACACATCTCTCAATTTGCGACTAACAGAAAAGCCGTGTTTTACTATTAAAAATCAGTCATTAGACATGTTGAGGAATCTCCAACAAAAATGAACATGGGCCACAAATCTTTAAAGTATATTCATCGTCTTACTTACTACCATACGCATTTGTAGAATCTTTTATACTGCTTCTGAATTCTTCTTTCCATATGTTTTCACTAGATTTTGGAGGCATTTAAGAACACTTACATATTGAAATGTCCATGCTATATGAATAGGAGGTTATGGCTAATGGATGTAACGTAGAATATCAACCACATAAAAACTAGATGAGCCCAGTGACAGCAAACAGAGAGTGCTGAAAAGCTACAGTGAGGTGAGTAAGGGCACACAGAACATCTGCCCAGGGAACATCTGATCTTTCCCAAATTCAGCCAGAGATGACTCAAAAACTTTGAATGAAACGTAGCAAAAAAGTAATTCATTCTCATTTGACCTACTTCATCCTGCAAGTAGCTGGAAGAGCTCATCTAAAGTCCAGTTTATTGCCCAGGACAGGCTCTTTGGGTTACCCTTACAGCTCTGAGCTGACACCTGGGAAATATGGTAATCTGTACTAAGTGATTGAGGAATACAAATTTTACTGTAACTTAATAGAATGTAAAAGTACCTGACAGCTAGAATTTTTTTATAAATCCAAATTTTACATCATATTGTAGGGGATGATATGGAAAAGCTGCCAATGTAACTCCTAAGAATAGTAAGAAATGAAGAGAAAGGAAAGCAGAAAGGAACAGCAAGGTTTTTCTAAGAGTAATAGATAAGCAAACTTGAAAGACCAAGACATAAAGAAGAGAAATTAAGAGAAAATAAATACATTTGAATGCAGTTGTAGCTAAGCACTTTATAACATAAGGTTTAATTTAGGGTACAACAGACAACACAAAAATATGCCAAGGAAAATATAAAATATGATTAAGGTAAAAGGGAAGTACAGGCACCAAACACTAAGAAATCTTTGCAATTTAGAAGTAGCAACAGTTTGCAGAAGGGTCAAATGATCTCCAAGTGTCTGCTCTGCAAAACTAAACCTGAAAGAGAATATCGAGGAATGTGGTTATGTTTAAAAAAGCTCTTCTTGTATAAAGTGTAATCTGACCCCTGAGAATCAGCTGAGATATAACAATGTAAAATATGTAAAGACTGTAAAATTTTGATAGGCTGATTTACAAAGATTTACAAAGATGGCTGATTTACTGTGTTGATCTCTTTTTCACCAAAAATGTCCAAAGTCAAGATAAAAATGACATGACAAAAAAAAAAAAAAAAGTTTTTCATTCTCTTACAGTGTAGCATTCTCAAAAAAACAAGTGAATGACTAACCCCAGTGTGGGTGCTAGTTATCTGAAGTGAGGTAGACAGTATATATTTTAACAGCAAGAAATGGGGCCCTTGTAAAATCAACTAGCCAGTGAACTGTAAATTTGATTACACTAATCACGAAATTCCGATTTCAGTGGGGTTGGAATTGATACTGGAAGGCTAACTGCAACCCTCCAGTTTTACTAAAGAATGTAGAGAAGCTTCTCTGGAGGTAGAGCAGTGTTTTCTGACGAGGTTGATCCACTGCCACTTACTGAGGTGGCGGATTTGAGCTCAATCCTCTAGTTTCAGAAAGTTAATCGAGTGGTTAATCTTTGCCTAGAAATTTCAGGAATAAAGTTCTTCCAACTGAGCTTAACCTCAGCATGTGTGATGGAATTAAATTCTCTAAATCCTCGCTTCCCTGAAAGTCCTGTGTTTGAAACAAAAACTGATGATGTGCTGTTACCGTCCTAACTGTACACCACACATGATTAGCACAATGACAAGTTAATCATATTCAACTGCTTCTATTTCATCAGTAGCTGTTGTATGATATTTAAGGAAAAGAAAAGTTAATTTATGCTGTCTTTCTACAAGCGAATACAGATACAAATACCCAGCTCAGTTCTGTTTGGCTCTACAGAGATTAATACATGTGTATTGATCTACCCACATGCATCCATTTGAAACCAAGGCCACTAATGAGATCCTAAATGTGCCAGGAAATGTGAGTTCCAGTTACTGACTCTGCCGCAAATATGTGATGTGCTTTAAAATCCCCGCCTGAAAGATAATAAGGGAGAACAAAAAATATTCTATTAGCTGGTCAAAATAGAAAAATAGAAAACTTTTCTAAATTTCAGTAAACTATTCCCCAAAACTTTAAGTTCTCTGACAATTTTATCTTTGATTTTTTTTTCTTGTCTCATGAAAATATTCTAATACAAAAATGCACTGTTTTTTTTTTTTTTCTGACTTAGCTTTGCAGGATAATCGAGCTACACATGAAGAAAATTATGCTGAGTGGGGCCCATAATTGTGGTTCAAAATGTAAGTGTGGTTCAAAACAGAGAGGAGGGAGTAATGGGGAGTAAAGATCTCCCTTCCCTAGATCATACATACGATGCAGGAGCAGATTAAAAAAAGATTGTATCTAAACTTCCATAGTCCACAGATACAGATTGGTGTCAAAATCCTTTCTCTTTTGAAAAAAAAAACACAACCCCCAAATGTTTTTAAATGTCTCTTGGTCAGAAATCAAAGCTCACAGAGCATCTTGAAAACACAATTTGAATGTAACTATGGCAGCCCTGTTTGCCCAAGCTTGCACAAGCCTGAAGAAATGACATCTAAAAGAAGCAAAAAAGGCTGTATTTTTTTTCTGACGCTTCCTAAAGCAGCAAGCTAGGTCTTCTGTTCGGATGCTTGCGGTTAGCTCCAGCAGTCGGCGGAGCTGTTTCTGTACAAGGCTCACATGGCTGTGTGTCCCCTGCATCCCTTTGCTGTGGGAGTTTCTGTGAGTCATGAGTGTCCCCTAGGCCTTGATGCCATCGTGCCAACGTGTCTTTCGACACCTACGTGAGCTCGCTAAGCGCAGGCGCGGATCAGTGCCATCCTCAAGCGCTGCTGAGAGGGCTCAATAAGCCTGGCCTGCCACAAGGCTGCTCAGCTTTGGTGAGATGCCAGTAACTGAGCCTGCATCTTCGCTACACCCGGCTCTGCGGGCAGCTTGTTTTTCAGCGTGAATGTTACTTTATGAGCCGGCACACCAGTGCTCAACCCCTGAGTCTCCTGGCGCATTCCCCAGCTACGGCATCTGCAGGCTGACATTTGACAAGGAAGCAATCTGAAGACCAAACTATTCTAGGCCTCCGAGACTAAACCTGCTTTCTGAAAACACATAGGGATTTTTACATTATGTGCTTTTAACATATAAAAATACATGGACCTAGAAAAAAAAAAAATTAAAAACAATCTTCTCATTTCTGAGAGATAAAAAAGAAAAAAAAAAAAAATAAAATAAAAGAAGATATTATTTTTGTATAGGCTTCCTCACTGCTATGGATAGTTTTTTGGTAGAATCAATAAATCCTCAGTTTCTCCCAGGGCTTGCATACATCTCTCTGGACCAGAGATCCTTCAGTCTTAGATTGAGACATTCCATCTCTCCAGTGACAACTTTGTAGCCCATTGCTTTTCTCTTGCCTACGCTTGCCTCTCACCAGCAGGAGTCTTTCCTTAATTCCTCTGTCCTCCTATCTCCTCTCCTCTTCCATCTCTGCTCTCCTCAGCAGAGGATCTCTCCCTCCTCAGCACCAGGAAAAATGCATGGGAAAACTAACAAGATGTTTAAAGGTATAGCTGTATGTGCATTTTCTTTAACAGCAATATGATGTGAGACGTTTATGATGTCCCCCTCTGTCCTTCGTCCACAGTTACTCACTCCTTCACCCCTTTGTTATATTTGCAGAAGTGTGTTTGAGTTTTCAAAATGAGATGGATCAGTCAATGGATTAAAGTCTGAAATGGTACCGAAAAAAGAGGGAAGATGAAAATAGCCAAATGTTAAATATGAGAACTTCAAAGGGAAACGTCTGTGTAACCATTGATTTAACTCTTTTTATTATTTTTATTTATTTATTTATTTATTTATTTATTTATTTATTTTTATTACCAGGGAGGCTGCTGTTTGCGAATGGTTACCACAGCAGTGTCTGTATCCATCTACATGCACAGATGTCTTCTAATAGATCAGTATTTTTGTCAAGTCAACCATTAATGAACGTGAAGTGACATTAATGACTAGTCTGTGGTACTGAGACATTAGTCAGGTTATCAAGAAACTGCCCTTAATGCTGTTACAAACAGGGGATTTTAACACAGGCTCCCCCAAAGTACAAGGAGTGGATGACAGCAGAGGCCCTGACAGCGCCAGTGCGGGACACCAGCAAAGCTGCCAGCGCTGTAAACACAAAGGTTCGATTACTCATACAAAGAGAATGCAGCCTTGGGCAGTGGGAGAAAAAGCTCTTCTAAGGATAATCGTGGACAGTGAGCAAGTTACCATGTCGTGTGAGCAAACCCACAACAGTGAATCCAAGCAGGACCGGAGTGAGGAGGGTGAAACCTCCTACACCAGCATCGTCCTCCTCGCAAAGAAAGAAACCATAAATATAAGAGCCCTACTGTGTGAGTGAAGAACTTGAGATTCTGACTGTAAGTCCCAACCTTTCTCTTAAAACAAACAAAAAAAAAACAGTGCTGTCAGTCTTAGAATCCAGAGGGGCCTTAGAAAGGCAAGTGCAGCATTATGGAAAGGGCTGGTCTGCGTATGTCAGTCTTAACTATATTACGAGGAATGAGCTATAAAATTGCATAATTTGGTCTATGAGAATTAATTAATTGTAACATGATTAGTTAGTAATTAGTTCCCTAATTAGACTGTTAAGACTTTAAATAGACTAGCAACAAATTCTTGGCTTTTCATATGTGGTGGGTTTCCTTCAGTCCACGTGAAACGCATGAGATGCTTGGTCTGCCCTGGATGACTGCCTGTTAAAATCAAGATCCAATGCTGTGGCTTGAGATAGATAACCTTGCCCTGCTGTTTAATTCTAATCTTTATTCTGGCATTTTGATACAAGTTAATGAACGGGAACAAAAGTAAGGTGCTGGCTGCTCTCCATAACACTTCCTTCTGACATAGACATTAGGAGTAGTGATCTGGAATTGCGTTTCTTCTTTCATGATGTGATCAGTCACGAAAAAATAAACAGCATCTACTCTAAGGCATCCCTAAATAATGTGTTAGAAGAACAAAAAGTAGGTTTCCATACTGTTGCTTTAGACTATCTTAAATACAACTGAATGCTTTTGCGTTGCCTTCCATTGTACTATGATTAAAAAAAAAATAAAAAGATTCAAGCTAGCAAATTGCTAAATAGAAGTTCTAAACAGCCTTTATGTAGGTGTGAATTCAAATCTTCTTGTGGTTTTACCTAAGTACAATTTGAAGAAGTGGGTGTTTAGCAATCTTGTGTTTTTTGCTGATACTTCATACTGCATTTAAATTATTGTTACATTGTTCTATCTCCTGCCCTAGAGCCCTACTTACAGTGCCACTAATGCTCTGCAGAATGAGGCATAATTCTATGCCGTTGCACACGGGTTTACCAAAGAAAGGTGAACAAAAGCCTGGCAGGCTTTGTTTTCATTTATTTACTTGTCCCAAAGTCCTCAAACACAGGTGAGCTTGAAAATTTCGCAAGCACCCCTTTGTCCATTATGTTTTTTTTTTTCTTCATAGAAAATAATTCATAAATAAAGGTTGACGCAATCAGACAGTAAGCATTCATGCCATTCATTACAGCTTCCTCAAACAATGCTGGCAGAACTAAGTTAAAATTGCAAGGCAGAAAACTTGGCTGTGCACCATGTGAGACAACTTGGAGGGCTGTGCAGAACCGTGATACCCAGTGACATCACCAGTGATGTCACCAGCTACAACATTCAAGTACTTAATGTTTTGAAAATGTGTTAATTGGACAAAAGCCCTAATGCTTTCCAGCAGAAGAAAACAGGCTGTGGAACGCATAGGCGACTGAATGTGATTGTTTGTAGCTTCCACCAAAATTTACTTCATTTTTAAGTGATACTTTAGCCATAGCACAATCATGGTATGCACAATAGATGTATATTCAATAGATATCTAAATATATTTGTCCAGAATATTTACAAAATACGTAAAAACATCTTAAAACATGGATAGAAAACTTAGTGATTAGGAGAAAACATTAAGAAATAATTAAAACAGAAACAAATATATTCAAATTCATATCCTAATTTAATAAACTATGGTTAATAAATTATCTGTTTGAATATTTGTATGAATAATCTGTTTGAGGTTGTATCAAGAATTTATTTCTGTATTTATTTCCTTTTTTTAAAGTCTCATTCTTCTGTCAAATATTTCTTATAGATCTTTCGCGACGAGCTACTTTTGACGATCAATATAATGTAGGTATCTCCTCCAAGTTCTGCTCAGATACTAAGAAATATAAATATGATTATTTCATATTTAAGTGGAAAGAGATGGAGTTTACTAGGTTGTTCAAAACCATGAATACAGCCAGTACTCTAATCTGAATTAAAATCTTTGGAGACATTAGTCTCTTGTTCTTCCTGCTTCATGCTTCATTCTTAGTATATTACGTGGACTCCAAGAAAAGTAGAGCAATAGTCAATGAAAAATAAAATGTAGAAACAGGTAAACTAAGTCCACAACGGGCAGAAAGTTCAGGCAGCACAGTTATCGTTGTGATTTTGACATGACGTATTCATTTTCTCAATAAAATCCCATTTTGATAAATCACATGGAAAAAATAGGACTAGAAATTAATAAATAAGGAAAGGTAATGCAAGCAGAAATAAAATAAAAATCCTGAAATGCTGGTTTCAGACAACACAGGAGATTGATACCTGATAATAGTAAACTAATTTGTATTCAGTTTGTGGCGTCTGTTACCACCACACAGGATAAGGAATCAATATTTGAGCAATTTTCTTTTCCTTTAAGTGATGAAGCCCTGTATCAAGTGTTTCTATATTTTAGAAAGAAGGGATTGCCAGATTAGAAAAGCAATGCTTCTCTGCAGACTAAACCTTTCAACTTCTTTGCCACATAAAAATATTTGTTACGATACTATAGCTAGTAATTTTTTTTTTACACCAGGATGAAATATATATTAAATAAAACTATCAATCTGAAATGAAAAATGGCTTCAGTGGACTGCCACAGAGAATTCCACACAAGAAAATACTGCATTTCATGACAAAAACTGTTCAATAGTATTTGTAATAGTATATGTAACAGTATATGTATCTAAACAATGCACAGAATAAAGTTGAGATATAAAACAGTTATTGTCACTTAACCCCGTATTTGAGTTGGAACACCTGCAGGATTCTCTATATATTAACTTGAAAGGTTTGTGCTAAGAATAAAACGTTTCTAAGAAAGGGGAACTTAATGACTGAGCCCAGCTCAGCTCTGTGGAGTACTCCAGGAGAAATGCAGGGTCTCATTTAGATTTTGTTTTTACCTGGTTCAGGCTTATGAAGACTGTGCAAATGTGGATGGTGGTCACCTGCAAACATACCGAACCGCTGTCCCTGGTACCAGAGCGGGGCAGAGCATGAGCTTGCCCAGCACAGGTAGTCCACGCGAGCCCTTCTCAAGCAGGGCACACAAAGTCAGGGGGAGCTGCAAGGCCCTCGCAACTACTTCTGTTACTATTCGGGAATAATTTCCATCAAGTTGTAACATCCATAGTGCTTATGACCAGCATTTGCATTGACAGAACATAGCTGACACCTCAGAAAAAAAAGAGAAAAAAATAGAAGGGCAGTCAAATGAAAAGAAGAAAAATGATAATGAATGGCCATAAACAAAAGCCAAGAATGAAGAAGTACTACATATCTAAGAAGAGATGATAAATGGATTCCCATCACACAACAGGTTTAAAACCTGTAATAGTACCTATATTAACCCATGAATGAGAACAATACCTAATTCTTCAAATAAAAAATCTGAAAAACTATGAGTTTGCTCATTTATTCTTTGGTTATCACATCTTCAACACTCCTGTCTGTTCCACTGTGGCAGTTTCCCAGAGATTTAAGATATATGAAATACAAGGGAAAGAATGTAAAGGATAGATAATGCTAAATAAAGGATGAATATTCTTTTGTTATCTCCTTATATTAGGAGGAAGAGAAACAAGCAGAAGCCCTGCTTTAAAAAAAAAAAAAAAATCAGCAAAATATAAGAGAAAAAGATTAATTTCCTATGTTCTAAGGCCTGGGGTATCTTTACTGTTCAACCTTTCACTTCAAGCTATAACACCACCAACATGGCATGATGTAAGACAGTTACTCATAATTTGGACCATAAGATTTCTTTCGATATATGAAATCACTCTTGTCTTTCAAGATTACAAAGTTTAACTAGTTTATATTTATTTCGTACGCATGATCACAACAGTTGGCTGCCTTAGGCTTCGTTTCCACTTAATTCAGGAAAACAACATTCCTTATTCATGTACTGCCTGATCAAAGGCTTACCACAACATACATTTTTTTAAAAAAGAAAAAGCACATTTTGAGCAGATTTCTTACAGCTAAATGAGAAACTGAGCTCAACTCATGGAAAATGTATTTGTTCTGGTCGTGTTGTTTTCACAATTTGTGTTCAGAGTTGTCTTCTCAAATTTACAGCATTCAAAATAGAAGAAGAAAAAAAAGGGAAAGAAATGTCTGAGTATGATATTGATACATAATGGCATAAAAGCAAGATCACTAAATAGAAAAAAATAAAGAAGCATGTGAGGCTTCTTCTTTTTGAGTGGTTCAGGTTTCCATTACTTACAGTATGTGTATGCTGATTAAAAGCACTTTGGGCATACAAAGTGCTAGGCATTCACATAATTGCTTCAGCATTGAAGGATCTTTGGACCCAGCAATTACAAGTACAGAGAGTGAAATGACAGTTACTTTGCCTTGAGTATTATGGGCAGATTGCTTGTATTTAGACAATCTGCCCATACTATCAATCACCACTTGTCAAGATACGTAACAAAGTTCTTCTTTAAGCACTTAAACAGAACAAGGTCAAAGCAATCACATTCTATTTCTAATATGCTTTAAATATCTGATATACCTTATACAGCCTCTGACAAAACAAGGATGACTTGATTGTATAGTTACATAGATTAGTATCTTTTTAATTACAGCATCTTGTTGAAAATACAGGTGACAGTCTACCTGACCTCTCACATCCTCTCAGAAGACTTTTCCACTTAAAACGTACCAGCTCCCAAGATTGCTTATTTAGGTAAGTCAAAATATGATTTAAATATTTCACAGGTAAACACTAAAATAAACTCCAAGTTTTTATTAACCTCACTGTAGGGAGATGCAATAGCGAGAGACACAGCTGTATAGAAGAAATTGGGTTGATTTAAGAGCCTATGAACCGACAATGTTTCTAGACCAGAATTAATGTCACGGAGCTCAAGACAATCATCATGACCTGCTTAGGCAATTCTGATGTCAGGTTTCTTTTATTTGTATTTTAAGATTTTCATGCTTCATAAATTGAATGTGAGCAGATTTACCACCCTTTTTTTTTACCTCAGAAAAGATGTAAAATACTATTAATCATTGTATTGAATGAGTATTCCTTGCTTAATTTCTTACTCTTTTTAGATTTCTAAAAGGAGAGGAAAAATACTAAATTTGTTAGCATATTAGTAAAAAGCAATTATTATAACCATCTACCTTTTAGTTGTCATTGATGGCATAGCAAAAGAAAACCCTTCATTTTAGAATGATTCTAAGTTTCTGCTCTATTGACCTATTCTGCTGCCCACTCACGAATCCCCCTCATCATTCCCTCAGATGGAAATGCAAAGTTTAACTTAAAGCTGTCAGCTTCATATACCAGTTTTTTTTTTCTGGGAATTTTTCTATATAATCATTGTCAAGGTGATACTAAAAAACTTTAAGCAACTTTAATTTACAACATTTTTCAAGTGATAAATCTAAAGAAGCAATGGATTGGAAAAACAAAACCAAACAACATTGCTTGTTTTTTAGGGCCAGCTATACAAGCCTTTCAAATGCAGGTTGTCTCTAGATCCCTGATAGAAGTTGGAACTCCAGGCCCTGCTTTGTAGTCTAAAGAAGAAATGCAGACCGATTTCATCCTTAACATGGTTTGTGTGTTCATCGATTCTTTGACAACCTTTTCACTGGTTCTGACTGAGATTGCCTTCTTCCAATATTAAGTACGTGTCAGAGGATCAATTCTGTTAGGTCAGAAAGCCCACGTCTCTCTTGCACATTTGTAAGCATCATTTTAGCTCAGCACAGTATCAACATATAGATAAAAATCCTCATGTTCGAAAAAGCTGGTTTTTTTCCTCTACAAAACAGAAAATTCTTTAAAACTAGAAAAAAATGGCTTTCTGAGTAACTTTCCTTTAGTGAAATAACATTTATCTACTGAAGTAGCCCCCAAATCAGCATCTAGGACAGCTTCCGGACAAGTTACTCTTCAGTGCCAAGGGACCCGTTTGGTGCTAAGTGCTGGGCATGATCCTGCCACAAGCACCACCCAACTCTCATCAAATAACTCCTGCAAGACCTGTCACCTTGTAAGGCATAGTTCTCAAAACTCATCTTTTCACAGAATCACAGAATGTTCAATGTTGGAAGGGACCTCTAGAGATCATGTAGTCCAACCTTCCCGCTCCAGCAGGGACACCCAGAGCATGGGGCACAGGGTGGCCTCCAGGCAGGTTTGGAAGATCTCCAGAGAAGGAGACTTCACAACCTCCCTGGGCAGCCTGTGCCAGGGCTCTGTCACCCTCACAGTAGAGAAGTTTTTCCTCATATGGAGATGGAACTTCCTGTGTTTCAATTTATACCCATTTCCCCTTGTCCTGTCACTGGCCACCACTGAGAAGAGCTTGGCCCCTTCCTCCCTACATTTCCCCTTCATATAACTTACACATGTTAATAAGATCGCCTCTCAGCCTTCTCTTCTCCAAGCTGAACAGGCCCAACTCCCTCAGTCTCTCCTCATATGAGAGATGTTCCAGTCCCTTAATCATCTTTGTCGCTCTCCGCTGGCCCCTCTCTAGTAGCTCCACATGCTTCTCTCTTCTTTTCCCTTTTCTTCTTTTCCCTTTTCTTCTGTTGCATGCTGTGCAATTAATTTATCAGCTTATATTTGCTCTAATTATGTGAGCACAAAGTTGGGCTTTCTCCAGTATTTCCTCTAGTCTTGAATCTAAGTTTTCATTGCCCAGATGGCCCTGGGCACAAGCTGAAGAAAGTGCAGCAGGGGCAGAGAGACATTAACCTCAGAAAGACTCTCCTGAAAAATGAAAATGCTGGACTTCAAGCAATCACATTTCAGTCTTTAGTTAGGATAAAGCAAGTCACCACATTAGTCATTGGGAAATAAAAGGTCAGTCTGGAGCAGTCATATTTGATAATACCATTAAGGTTTTTCTGAATGAGCTCAAACTTATGAATTTATTTGATTTTTACACGCATAAGAACCAACATTTGAACATTAGACATTAAGAAGAGGAGAAGAAAGGTCAGAACCTTTTCCAAGTCTCCCGAAGTAGCTTGGGTATTGTCTAATTTAATTTTTAAGTGTGAGATAAGACATGGCACAGGTAAAAGAGAAAGATAAGACAGAGACACATTCCCATCTAAGCAAAGATAACTGTATGTGCTATCACACTGCAGGTATGGTAATTATTTGTTACCAAAGGGCTCTAAGTGATTAAGCAAGCAAACTCACATTTGCCCCAAAGCAATCTTTCACGTATTTGGTAAAACTTCCATTTTACCTTTTTTTTTTTTTTTACAGAATAAATACACATAGTCTGCTTAATTCTGATGGAGGCTTGATTGTAACTGCTCTGCCGTTGGGAAAGGAAAAGGTCATTGTAACTCCAGCAAGAGAAAGAACTGTAGCGAACTTTTTGAAGATCTTAGACAGGAAATAGCACTGATCTGTACTTGCAAAAAAAGAAAAAAAAAAAATTCCACCTCTCTCCACAGAAACATCTGTCCATGCCTGGACTGAGATCCCTAGCAGCACTCCTGATGCCATTTGCTGAGGGAAATGTACAAATAACATTTGCTCTGATAATTAAATTCCATGTAATTTTTGTTTTTAATTACAGATGGCAATTCAGCATATTTTACTTTTTCAAAAGTGAATTCTTCAGTGAAAAGTCAAAACTGGAGTATTAAGAAATTCCCTTTCACACTTAAATTCAGGTGTTCCTAAAAGCTATAGGACTTTCAGACTAGCTTTATTAAAGCACTTGTTAGACAGTGAAATCTCTGCCAAAGGAGAAATTTCAATTTTACCAAAGGGTCCTAAAACTCAACTGTTCAATAAGATCCTAAAACGTGCTTTAAAATCACAGCAGTTTTAAAATGCAAAAGCATGGAGTCATGGGTATGCATGTAACCTTGGAGAAAAGTGTGGGAGGGTGCTTTTAAAGTGTTTCTAGCAAAGCGCTTCAGAAAAACATTAAAACATTCAATTATTTTAAGAAAATCAGGTTCATTTTGAATTTGTGATTGATCCTGATGGAGTAAATATAAATGCTACAAAACTGAAAGTTAGATGGAGCAACCAAACAAATAAAAATAAAGCTTGTACTATTGCCAAGATTTGGCATATTTTGTTTTGCAGTATCCTAAAATGCAAGTATTTAATTCAACATTATTCTAATTTCAAATCCAGAAAGACGAGTTTGGTAGTAGTGATAAACTCAACTGAAATGTGATGTATGCAAACGAGAATTAAATGAACTGGATTACCTGCAAATTGGAATACATCTTATTTGTTATTTCCTTGCATGCAGAGGCAAAGATAACATTTTAAAAGGCATGGACAACATTACAATTTATTACTGCAGCACAATCATGACCTACTGTATGAAGCAATTATGCAGCTGCAAAAATGCCTGCATAATTATTCTTTCTCGTTTACGTTTCTGCATAACTGTACTCCAGCATCTTAGCTTCAGTGGCCCCCAAACCGCTTGTGCCCGTGCTGGAGACAACAACCTTCGCAGGGCCAGGGCTGCCTGTGGAGGGCTGCAGATAGGCTGGCAGTGCTACACTGAGGTGTCAACTGATGCTATTTGTCAAAAGGAGGTGCTAATGAAAGAGCAAAATTATAACTATTTAAAAGTCGGTGTCAATTGATGAACATTGCAGGGGGAAAAAAAGACACAAGTGAATCTATGTTCTTGAGCGCAGAGTAAGCATTGACAAGGGGGAGAGGGCAATGTGATAATTCTCCCATAAGCTGCTGGAGATGGGAATGAACTGAAAAATTTATCTGAACCTAGGGTTCAGAGTAGTATCTGTCTCTGTCTAAGACAGAAGGGAGAGAAACAGACATATTTGGGGAACTGCCTCTTTGCTGTGCCATGATGAAACAGGAGGAAGCAGTGAAAAAGTGCCAGGAAAAAAAGATCTTCTCTTAATTCTTACTTATCCCTTACTTATCACCTGGAGTCTGTGTGCAGTTCTGGGTTCCCCAGTATAAGAGGGACGTGGAGCTTCTCGAGAGGGTCCAGAGAAGGGCAACCAGGATGATTAAGGGAATGGAACATCTCTCGTACGAGGACAGACTGAGTGAGCTGGGCCTGTTTAGCCTGGGGAAGAGAAGGCTGAGAGGGGATATGATTAATATGTATAAGTTCAGGAAGGGAGAATGCAGGGAGGAAGGGGACAGGCTGTTTTCACTGGTGGCCAGCGATAGGA
>VZSG01000786.1:185132-239691 GCA_013398315.1 Nothoprocta pentlandii
GATCCCATTCTTATTTACTTCAATGCAGTTTATAAAATTATGACTGTACTGACTCTTGGAGTCATCTTCCAAAAAAGTGCACTGGAAAAATGTGCTTGGGTCACGCTGCTTCTCCACAAAGCTGCATTTCCTGTTGCATCTCATTATTGCAGGCCTCGGGATATTGAACACCTTTGGTTCCCGTTTATTTTTCTCCCCTGCAGCAGCAGAGCTTGCTCCTCTTTCACCTGGACAAAATGAAGGCCAGACTTGTCTCCAGCCCCTTGAATCTCCCAGGAATGTCCACGTCAGCATCCTGCACGAGCTGCCCTGTGATGCGGTGAATGCGAGCTACGGATTGGAGACCTTGACACAAAATTCTCCATCCTCTCCCAGGAAATCACTGCCTGAGCCATCTCAAACCAGGTAAATTTAATTGTTTGGCAGATTCATTTCTTTCTAGAATGTAATCTTCATTTTTGGTTGGTATGCTAATTGCTATTTTGAAATATGGCTATTACACTTTAAGCTCTCCACTACTGCATAATAAAACTCACTCATTTTTCATTAATATTCAAATATCCTAGCTCTTTAAACAAAGTGTTGCTTTCTTCTTTATAATACAGCAAGCACAACATTACATAATCTCATAAAATTTGTTTTAGATATTTAAAACTGATTACCAATTTTTGTTTGGGGAAAGCAATTTGTGCAGGATTCTTATCCCATGAACAATAATCTTAGCTAAAATTATTCAGTCCTTTTTGAACAATGTGTGGTAAATTGCTAATTATAGCCAATTTAATCATGCAATATGAGCCATTTTTATGCTACACAGTTCCTTCAACTGCAATAAATGAGTAGCTGCTGTAAAAGAACAAAACAAATAAAGACTTTTGGAAAGTAACAACATACTTTGCACATAATGGATAAATCATAGACATTACTTAAAAACAAAACCAATCTAGCACTATCGTATCTACAGTACAAGTTTTGACACTATCAATTGCAACTATGAGCACTGTACATGCTATTGAGTTAAAACAGCTGCTTTAATGCTTTCTTCCATTCCCTTTTTCGAGGGATGATTTCATCTCATGTCAAAAAGGAGCACAAAATAGGATTATCACATGTATAGAACTGAAAAGTCCAACAGGCAACTGCCAAGTCCTTCCCTCTTCACGAGGCAAGGAGAAAACAAGTGGTTTCTCTTGTAGCAGGAAACCAGGTCAAGCCCTTCAAGAGGAGCTAACCTTGACCTTGTGTTTGCTATGGACCTAAAAGGACCTTGTTCCTTTTAGCTGGCACGGTGACTACCATCTCAGCACTTATTGCCACCATTCCTTCAGGCAACTCACTACTACTGTTTGGCTTATTTCTTGTGAACTATGTGCAAAACTAGATGCTTCAACTTGCACACCTCTGTACTACATCACTGCTGGGAGATTTCTGAAGAGCATCTGGACACTGTAACTGGCTAGTTTTTGACTTATGCATTAAAATGAAAGCTTTATAGAAAGTCTTCAGAAGATTTTACCACTGGAAATGGAAAAGAATGGACTAACTAACAAACTTCACTAAATAACTGGCAGAACTACACAGAGCAGCAACAATGAATCCAACCAGTATCTATGTAGTAGATCGTGCCAAGCGCCTTTTCATTAGCAGCAGTTCATATTTCTACAGCTTATCAATAAATAAATGCAATGTACAGCCTTTTATACAAAGCAATAACTGGTACTACCACGCAGATCTCTCATTACCATCCTTTTCCTTGAGTATTTTGGTGACATTCCCAACTTGTGAATGGGAACAACCACCATTCTGTGAGCTGGCTGGAAAGCATGGCCGCTTTTCCCAGTGCTAGGGCAACTGAGGAAGGGGTGAAAATGAGGGGCCTTTGGGAAACAAGCAGGGAAGCTGGGGAAGCTCGAGAAGGTCTCTGACCTTGTGCCGCCCTGAGGCCACAGGGCAAGAACAGCCTGTGGGGGCCCACAGGGGTCCCACATAGGGACACACGTAGCTTGCATAGGGGTGAGGCTCATCCCCATCCACAAGGCTCCTATTTCTCCTCTGAAGGACAAAATGGATGAAAATGGGAGGAAGAGGAAGAGGAAGAATGAAGCGTGCCCAAGGCCCATCCTGACCCGGATCCAGGACCTCTCCAGCGCACAGGCAGGCGAGTGCTGCGGCCTCGCACCAAGGCCAGGGCACAGCCTGGTCTGGGCGGCCTAGAGTTCAGTGAATGTTTCCTTTGCTCTTCCCACTAAGATGGTGAAAGGATTAGACAGTTAATATTTTAAAACCATTAAAGGATTAAAAAGTTACAAAACTTTGCAAGTGACCTTGCAAGTTTTAATGGTTTGCAAACCCCACTTAATGGACTCAATTTGTTTATATTTACAGGTGTGTCAAAGATATACTCCTCCTCACTAAATTAAGATGCATATTACGTTTGTTCCCTCAAATATTGCAAATCTATAACACAGCTACATACATAAAGAATGCTTAAAAAGAACTTCGTTTTCTGATAAAAGTCTAATTTCAAGCCCAGATTTATATTATTAATGTCAATGCTACAGTGGAATAAATATTTCCATAGACTAAGCAGCTTCACAGTTTGAGGCTAAAGGGGAAAAACGCAGATTTGCATTTATTTAATCATAAATAGAATCCAGTGTATTTTAATGCTGTCTGAAACTGCACAATGTTATCTTAATCATCAGAAGGCAAAAATTTATTTAACAAGTATTTCAAAAAAGCACTCAAAATGTAGATTTCAATGTGCTGACTAAAGCTGGTGCAAACCTCTGAGCAAATAAAACAACTGAACCTTTGTTATTGATAGAGAGCACTCAGACAGACCCATGTTTCAGTAGCATACTAAACAGATTACGGAAATTACAAGCACCACAACTCAACAACTGCTGTCTATCTTTAGAATTTAATAGAAGATGGGATACAAAGGCTTTGTGCCCAGAATTTTTTTGGTCTTGTTTCAGTTCACTTTTTCACCAAATTGTATCCGTAACAAAGTGTACTTAATATTATATCCCCACACCGCAAAAATGCCACTTTCAATGATGGATGCTACTTCTATAGATCCCACCAGAGTTGAAGGATGGATTTTCAGCACTCCACATCTAACAATATTGCTACATAAACTGGTTTAAGAAGAAATAACAGTTACTGTTCAGCCAGATCAATTTTCCAATATAATTCACCTTTGGTTTCACAAACAATTAATGCAGAGGATGGTGCACAGGCTATCACTGCCTCTTCAGAAAAGCTCATTGAATACACAGTCCCAGAATCAATGTAAATGCTTTTCCAACAACACGAGCTGTGTTTATGGCTACGCTCAGAACAACAAGTAGCGTGAGACAACAGCAGCAGAATAAACAATTGGCCAAGACAACCTGATGCCCACATCTTACACATGTCAGGAGGTCTTATCTAATCTAGTTTCAGGAAGACTTGATCTAATCTGGGCCCACAGGTGGCCCATGAGCAGCTCAAGCTCATCAGGGATGTTCCCGGAGCCCATCTGCTTTCGTTTCATCTGAAAGGAATCCAGCTCAGTCGGTCCATGACTGCTCCATGATGTGAATGAATCCACAGTAAATGGGGATAATCGGAATATCTACTTTAAAGCTCACTCCTGATTTAAGTCAAATTGCTAATTTTTTTTTTTTTTTTTTTTTTTTTTTTTTTTTTTTTTTTTTTTTTTTTTTTTTAAGGCTACTTATATTGTTTTCTCCACAAGTCTTGCCTCTCGGCTGGCAGATCTGGAAAGGCACTGAAAACCACTATTAGTAAATGGATGCTTTAATTTTAATTTACACTTTCTTGTTGTTATAGCTCTTAAACATCAACTAGACAGAAAGAAAACTGCAATTCATGGCTTATAAAGAAAAAAAATGTTTTTTTTTTATATTAACAAACTTCTTTTAGCTTTGCTGCATAGACAAAGAGCAGCCATCTACATATGACTATGCCAGCTGAAAAAAAGTAAAAATTCACTAAAATCAAAATTAAAATCTCAAATTCAAGCAATTATTAGTCAAGGTGAATGCAATTACAATCATTTATGCTCTCATGTAACACATGAGCCTCCAAAACATTAGGTTATTTTTTCAAGATCTAAATACAGATTGTAGAAATACCATAAATATATAGGAAGGAAATCATCCCTTTAGACTGATAAAGTTGTGAGGGGAGTGACCTTGTTTTTAATGCAATTAAAAAGACTTACATTTTTGTACACTACATACTGAGATTTTGAAAAGCAGTCTATGATTTTTCCTAAACTTTATTATTCTGATGGCTTTAAAAATTAATCTCTTCTTTAAGAATTTAGCGGCAAACATGCAACCATGCCTCAGTCAGCATTTCTTATTCTGATATAGGAAGTGTTTATATTTCACTTACAGAGTTATTGAATTTCTGAAATCTGAAAATAATTGTTTGCTGATGTATGTGCACTAGATTGATTTCACTCCCAAGAGTGCTCAATATTATTATATACTCCAGCATTGGATAGATTTGATTCATTATTTAAGATTCTGCTTGATCCTAGTTGCTGTTTGGTACTTTAGAAGTAAAAATTTAGCAATATGGGCCTATCGAGTATTAGCTTAAATGATCGTATTTAATATCTGCCACAGGTGAGAGATGTGGCATTTCAATCATCATATTACAACCAGAGAAATCAGAGAGGAGAAATCCCATAGCCTGCTAATCTATCCTTGTAGGACTCTCCATCACTGGTACCGGCAGCCTGTCCAATCAAGCTTTAGGAATTCCAACTTACTTGCTCAGCATCAAGTCCATGGTCCTAAAAGTTCTTCCCTCCCTGAATATATGACCAGACTAGAGCCTGTTCTGATTTTCTTTGTCCTCTTTTGCTGCCCTATTGCATGGCTGACACACGGGTTCAATTTGCTGTTGTCTATCACTCCTGCTTTAAGATTTTTTCTGCCAAGTTGCTTTTGAGTTTCTCCCTTTTAAGTGTATTACTTGTTTTCCAATCCTTTATCACAAGACCTACCTGAGCTGCATTTTCTTGAATTTGAATCTTCTTATGGTACTTCCAGCACTGTTTTTAATCTCTCTACAGCCCAATACCATCCTCCTTAACCTTTTCTGTTCCTACACAAGTTCATTTTATTAGCCTGTTTTCAACACTTTCCCCGATCATTAATAAAGATGTTAAAAATGACTGGTTTAGCAGTGATCCCTGTGGTGCCCTCAAGACACCCTTTGTTTGTAGTGTTTCAGCCAGTTTTTAATCTGCGTGGCAGTGTTCTTATCCAAGCCAATTTGAATTCATTTTGCAAGTAAGGCTTAAGGACACAATGGCAAAGCTTTTAGTAAAAAACAAAATTACTACAGAGTCCCTTCCCCAAATACTTCCCCCCCTCCACACACACTTTTTGTTTTGTTTTTTACTTTAATCAATCAAAATGGCATGCTTTGTTTAGCAAATTCATATCCTAATTGTTTGTTGTATCATACTGTGTTAGATATAACATTGATTTTTACTTTCTACATTTACATTCTTCTACTTTCTTCTCAGTATTTTAGATCTCCTTTATAGCTTGTGGTAAAATCCTAACCCTAATCCTATCCTATACTATTAAAATATAGTAATATATAACATGGTAATACAGATTTTTTTTTTTTAAGAAATTGATCTTTTTTTTTTAAGAGTTGATCTGATGACTATCAAATGGTAAGGAACAGATCCTTACCTCAAGAAGTAGAGAGGTTTATCTTTAAATGAATCGATATGTCCATTAATAGAACTTAAGTATTTGTTCTAAGTTGTGCGTACGCTTTTTTTTTTTTTTCTTAAACATGATGGGCTTGGATACTGTAGTTTATTTTACAAATATACTTAAGACCAGATCAATCTATTTCCAGTGTAATCTCTGTCTAGTCTTTTGCATTAGAAATGACAAAAGTGAATTTAAAGCATTTTTAAGTTTTCTAGTTATTGCTTTTAATAAAAGCTATTCTGACTTATTTGTTATCATTAATGTTTTTACCCTAATTTTCTCATTAAAGAGTCTCACTTAAAATTAACTTTGGTATCTCAGGCAATTAATCTTTCATATTTGGTAGCAGGCCAAGGATTTCTTTTCTCTGAAATGGGTCTTAGCCTTTACCAGTAACATATATCTACATTTTTGGGGCTTACTTCATCTTTTTACTACTTTTATGATGTACTGATATTCATAAAAAAAAAAAAGAAAAACTGATGATACTCTAGTGTGACCATTTCTCAAATTCCTCAGGATATAACAAATTTTAATATTGTTACACAAACAACTAAACTCCTAATTTCTAAATTTCTTCCAAAATAACTTCTCAGACTGTTATTTTTACGTTAGCACATGCTACACACCACTCTCTTAAGTTTTGGCTGCATTCAAGTATCTAGCCAAACTTCTCCATTTTTGGAAAGGGTTCTAAAAACAGCTACAAGAACCACTGAGGTCCAGAAATTCCGTTTTACAGTGACAGACTACAGAGTTTTAAGAACATTCATCCTAACGTGGAAAAGTTATCAACTTAATCACAGCTCCCTAAAAAACAATGGAGGGAGAATATATTTGATGAAGGAACATACTGAAGGACATGGAAAAGAAAAAAAGAAAAGAAAGCAAGCAAGCTAATCCTAGACAAATTCAGGCTAGAAGCAATCTCCTAACAATGGCAAGAGGAAAATATATATTTGATCAAACTAAAGGGAATGATTCCTGAATTTCTAGAGAAGGAAATGGTAGGACTTCTACACTGGTAAATACATGTGCTCAAAGCATGGATCCAAGAACACAGGTCCTAAATAGCACAGAGTAGCTGCATCCACACTGCACATCCCGAGAAGCTGGTCAGTGTCCTCGCTACACAGCACACATATCTTATGTTCTTGTTACACCAAAGTATATTCCATATGCTGTTTCACCCCCCAATTATTCCCCTTCTATTCCAAATGTTTCCTACAGGAGCTTTGCCAGATGGGCCTTCCTGCAGCGTGGTACGGAGAGCACAAGGTGCCCCAGCGTGTAATGGGCCATGAGTGGGGATGAGTGAAGGTGCCAAAGCCACTAAAGCCATGCTGGAGAATTGCCTGTGCCAGAGGAAGCTGAGGCCAGTACCGTGTGATCAGTGCAACCTGCTGGGAGCCGTCCCTGACGAGACTCATGGGCAGAGGCTCGCGTGGCATTTGGGCCGCTTCTGGAGCCTGCCAGTTCTGTCATTCCAGGGAGGTCCTGGAAGTGAGTTAACATGCACAAAGAACAGGAAATCCACGGCCCAAGCCTGACACTGGAGAGCTAATTTGACATTTAGTGCAAACCGTATCCTCCATGAAGTTATACGCATCAGGCATATAACTAAGGTGAATACACAGCAGGGAGGAATTCATAGAGGCTGATCAAAGACAGAGGGGCCAGATAATCATCCAACTCTTTCTCCTCCACACTTTTAAAATGCCCTTGCTACTTCATGGGCTGGCACACATGTTTTATGGTCAACCTACTATCCTCCACTGTAGGAATCCTAACAGAATGAAGTACATGAAATACCTCTCCTACCTACCCAGGGAGTTTTCCCGGCTGCTTTGTACTGTGGAAGCACAATCAAATTAAAAAGATAAGAGCAGAGGTTCATATACAACATATGGAAAGGTTTTCTTTGCTACTGCAGTCCACAGAGACACTGTCGAGATAAGCAAACACTTGTGCCTGGCACACTGCCTCGTGGGCACGAGCACACAGGGTTGCCCACCATGAGGAAAATACACTACATCTTGAGAGGTCTGTCGTACAGGCTGGAGATTTCAAGCTTAATCCTTTTTTGCTTTGGTGAAGTGTTTGTCCTGCACACCTTTTCTGGAGGATTTTCTGGATCATTGCCTGGCAAAGACTCTCACTCCTGTTACTTCTTTATTAAATATACACATATATTTATATATTTTTTTTCAGATCTTTGCTAATTTGTGAGCTTTTGCTGGACAAAGGGGAGCAAAGGTAAACATTTGAGTTTCAGATGAATTTCTCTATTTCCAGGTAAAGTGGATGAAGCAAAATTATTTAAAATCCTGCAGAACTGCACGCATTTCAAATACCTCTGCAATTATAGTATTTATGACTGTTTTATATGGTAATGTTACTTTACTGTTCTGTAGCAGCTATCAGTTACAGCCATTTGCATCTGGATATGTTTCCCATTACGCATTCCTATCTAGCATACTTTAATGTCATTACTCTTTGAGAATCCTATTTCATTCTTCCCTTCCTGCTCCCTCTATTCCCTCTTCCTCCTGCGGCAGAGGGGGCACCGTATCCCAAAGAGCGAGTGCCAAGTGCTATTCAGCGCTCCCAAGCATTCCTAAAGGCAGGCACGGCAAACAGAGACATGGAATGGTCAGCGTGGGGCTGCTGGGGGTGCCAGAAGAAGGGCCCCCCTCCCAGGCTTGTTGTGCTCGGAGCTGCTGGGCCGCATCTTAGCACTGCGACCACAGGGAGCTCAGAGACCTCCTGGATCCCAGGGATCTTGTTCTCCGAGACGACGGCCACAGGCAGCTTTCCCACTCACTCAAATGGAGGAAGCAAAAAGGGATTCCTTTTTTATTATTACTGCGTTTTTTTTTCCCCCTCTGGCATTTGATTCTGAGCAATCCGGAACTCATATGCAAATATATCCTTCTCTGTAATGAAATCAAGTTTTTTACAGCCCTTGCTGCTTCCAAATTTTCCTTTGCACTCTTCCTGTTTCTCAGGTTATTCTATATCAGAGGTATATTCTCGTATGTCCTTAAAAAAGAACGTTACAGGATAGAAGGTAGCTGATACTCAATAAACACTTTTGCATAGGTCTCATTTAAATTTCAGGGAAATTTTCAAGCAATTTATGTAGGTACATGCTCCTTAAAATATCCTTTAGGGACATCTGTCTTCCCAATTTCATCATTCCAAGTGACTCTAATGCCAGTGTCCCCAGGTAAGAGCCATGATGCAATTCCATCAGACAGCTTCGGTACTCTGTGCAGCGTGGGTGTGGGAGCTAATTCTGTCCTTACATTCCGGGGCTTCATTAACAGTCTTAACACATTCACTGCAGCTTTCTAAATCCTTTCAGGCTTTAACACTTAAGCTACTGTGAAAAAAAAGTAAAAGTTCATATAGAGAAAATGCTCTTTCCCTAACGCAAACAAAACAGATCTTTTGCATAACGTTAAATGCTACATTAAAGCAATGCCATACTGGTGAAATGAAATATATGAGAAATTAATGCAGAGGCATAAAAGATTATTTTGGACAATTCATCCTGCCATATAATGTACAAAACTCTGAACTGAGATGCAAAAGGAAAAAGAGGGGAAATTAGGTGTCAAGCATATGCAGGCAGATGAACTTCAACATAATGCACGTTATGGCATTTTTGCTGTTACGTCATGAATTGTTACTCAGGGAATGTCATCATGCCACAGGGTATTGATCATAGATCATAGCATCCTTCAATAATTAAATATGTGAAAGTATATTTTTTCCTCTCTCAGAGACTATTTTTCTACCTTTAAAAACATGCAGTGGGGTTAATTTTAGTCACTTCCTATAGAAATCTGAATTCAATAATGTTTTTCCATATATATCACTTACAGGATGACAGGAAAAAATGTTTGTCATCCATATGTATCACATGAAGCTTCATTACATAGAAAACATTTTCATCAATTGACATACATTTCATAGAAAAACCTGCCTATTCATTTTATCTTTTCTTAAATGCTACATATGGAGAAAATACAGTTCAGATAAATGAGCTCCACATTCTCCTTTCTGGAAGCTGCTTGCAGCAACACTCTACAACTAAAATACGAAATCCTGCTATATTTCAAGTTAATGGGAATAGTTCTGGCTAACTCCTGCAATACACGATAGTACTACCATTGCCTTTACTTTACTTGCCACTTCATTTCTATTCCCTCCCATGCCTAATAAGCCTAACGCAAGCCTGCCTGCCTTTCATTTTGTCTGTACTACAGGCAGCATGTGAGAGATTTTAAATTCTGAATAAGCATCATTGCAGGAAGGGGTGCTCCACTGCATTAGCCCCAACAGCTGCAAAGTATTTTCCATCCTACTTTCTTTCCAGCAGGATCAAGGGATGGCTGGAATAGGAAGAAAATTTGCTTTCCACAAGAAGCTTGGCTCTGGAGCAGTATCTTCCAGCAACAACTCCTACTGTTTTCAAGCTGATTCAGGAGGGCTTCTACAAAGAGACCCAAATGGAACCAAGAGCTGAGTCCATTGCCTGAACTACATTACACACAGAAAACATATTTTCCTAGGTATATTATTTATTTAAATATTACTAGAAATTCTCACAGGAAACCAAAGGCATGAAATCTTAACTGTTTCCAAATATAAGTGAGCTTACTTACAGTAAACTCATAGACGATATGTCCAATTTGCAAATACATTAAGAAAGGACAAAACTGTCCTATTGTTTGAACAGCAAATCTTTTTGAAAAAAAAAATTAGAAGATAATCTAAAAAAAAAATCACAGAGAGAACCACCTTGCAATTCATTTTTCTTAAATAAGCAGAAATATTCTGACACAGAGGGGAGAGGGAGACCAGGGAAACCAAGACTCAGGTTTCATGACATGTGGACTAGGTCTGTCTGGAGTGGAACTGGCTCAGGAGAAAAGAAATGTTTAGTTTTCCTAATTTTCCTACCAGCCTTCAGGATTTGGACTCTGTACATTTTCCTTATTCTTTGTCACCTAAGTTGAAGGAGGATCTGTGCTGACCTGTGTCCTGCAAAGTTAGCACGACGCTTTCCTTCTCCGTGTGAAGCACAGAGCTGCAAGGACAGCCTGTTCTACCTGACCTGACAGCGCCAGGAATGTAACTGGAGCTCATGTTCACGCAGCGCTTTTATTTCACTGATGGCAGATTTCAGCTCAGAAAACAGACTCTCATATTCTCTGAATCAGCTAAAATGGTCTAAATGATGTTACCTTTGTCTCCACGTCAGATTTGCTTTTGACCTATGTATGTTTTTTTTCTTTCCTCCAGCTCACTGGACAACTGATACAGGGAAAGGTAGATTAAGGCCTGACTTAGTTGTGTAGCATAAAGGCTATTAATTTCACACACTGCATTTGTGAAAATAATCTTTGCTTAGAACAGCTTAGTATTTTTGGATGTATATATTACAGAAGAGATTGATGGACTACATTTTAAAAAGCATTTCCCATATTCATTGAAATTAAATATATTGGCAAAATAATAGTAATTTGGGGGGCGAGCTTTGAAGATATCTGAAAAATAATTTACTCTGTTTTCTCACTGTTTGTTTGCCTAGTATTCATTCTCCTAAAATACAACATTAATTACCATCAAATAAATTTTAAAAAGGAACTTCCCTTTCTGGGATCACGGGGTAAATGTTAATAAAAATGTGACCATGAGATTAATTTCTGTTATTTATAGAAAAGGAAAACTTAGGAACTGATACTTCTCACTGCAGCCTAATAGTGAGAAAACACTTGCAAAGGATACATTAGTTCTCCTGTAAAACAACCTATTAGAAAAACAATGCTGTGGTGCTCCTTAGGGAAGAGATCTTCTCCAAATTTGATGCACATTTCTAATGCTTGTTCTTTTGAGACAGGCTACAACTACCTTAAAACCCGCCTCAACCTCACCCTCCCCAGCACAGCTGCTCTCTGAGCAAGGGAAGATTCCGATAATGAAGCAGTAAGAGGAAAAAATAACTAGGTCTTGTCTACTTTGAAAGCCATTTCTTGTTCAAAAGCACTTTGTGTGCAAAAGCCTCATCTCGAGGCTATGAGCTCTAGAGTGTTTAGGCAGCCTCTCCCTCTACAGTTGAGCTTAGTGAAAAATGACAAGTGAATGGCTGAGTGATAGCTTCGCAAGGGGAGCAGCAGGGAAGTAGGGTGGCCTACCAGAAGATGCAGCAAACTGTGGGGTTAAATTAATCTTGTTTACTCCAGCTTGCAGAGGAAGACCAGGGAAAAGGTAAATTCACAATAAAGCCTTAAGTCTTGCTGAATAGGTACCAAAAGTTTCAGTGACTGAAAAGAAATTCGTTCACAGCTCCAGTCTGTTTGAAAGCAGATGCAGTGTAAGTAAATGGAGACAGAC
Organism: Nothoprocta pentlandii; assembly: GCA_013398315.1. NCBI lineage: Eukaryota > Metazoa > Chordata > Aves > Tinamiformes > Tinamidae > Nothoprocta > Nothoprocta pentlandii. The sequence goes on from VZSG01000786.1 coordinate 197,297, forward strand.
TTATTTTCTCTTCAGAAAAAGGAAAAGGAAAATGAAAAAAGAAAACGAGACATGACGAATCAAGGAGTCAGAGGGCAGCAATGCAGAAGTACACAGTTCTGTGCAGGTCTACAGTGATTTACTGCCTTTGTGACCCTTGCTATGGGGAAACTGTAAATCTAACTCAGCAGTAATGCTGAGACCTTAATGTGCAGACACGTGAGCAATTACCTGGCTCACAGTGATTATCAAAAGCCAAGATCATTCGGAGAACAGACGCTGGTGTAGCAAATCCCCAGAGTGAAACGAAAGGGAGGGAATCTACAGAAGGCAAAGCCGGGACGAAGCAGGTGGGGATGGGCGCAAAGGACTTGGGAGGACAGATGAGTTTCTGGGCTATAATCTCAGGACTAAGGAGGAAGGAAAAGTAATTGTTGGGTAAGGCACAGACTGATCAACATCCTGAAAACTCCTGAAAACCCAAAGAGATGAAAATAAATTTCAGTAAGAAACTAATATGAGTTGCCATTGATATTACATAAATTGTCAAGGATAGAGAAAGAATTTAAGGGAAGAATAAATTACTTAAAAAAAGAAAAATGTAATCTTCTAAAGAAAACTGAGATAGTCCCAGTGTAATACTAGTTCAGATTTCTGGTTGCAATTTTAATTTTTAATTTGCAATTTTAATAATATTGCCTCTGTAGAGGAAGATTTAGGTACAGAAAAGTCGGTTGTCCCTTGGGAATTGAAGTGGTTTTGATTCCATGAATCTGCTACTGAGCTGGATTTGGTAAAAGTAGGTCCATACAGTGACATGGCTGGCACAATATGGGCTTCACCCACCTGCTGGCTGTGTTGTAACTTCTCAGTTTTCTTGAGGGGGACCTCCTTTATAGGCAACTTCAGTTAAGGTGCACAATTTTCTATGACTTCTCTCCATCTTTTGGGAGAGAATGAAGAAGAATTGCCGTGCTAGAAACTCCTCTCAGAAAGAGTGTTCATAGAATCATTATGGTTGGAAAAGACCCTTAGGATCATCGAGTGCAACCGTGGATTCTTTACTCAAGGTTTAGCAACACTGAGGACAAAGGCTACATTCCTTTCTGTTGCTGCAGAGACCCTCTGCACTTTAGAGCCTCTGTAGCGTAAGGGCAACGAGAATGGCTGCCTTCCCACTGAACTCTCTTAATAAATGTGCAAAGTACTCTGAAATGAAAAGTGCTATGTAATCTTAAAATATTGTGGGACTAAATTCTACTTTAGTGGGTCACAATATATAAAGACAGATATTTGATAGGGTCATCTTTCAGAAACTTATTTAGCTCTCTTAGTGTTTGAAATAGCTAGTGTCAAGCACTTCCATGACTATAAATGAGTCAACATGTGCAGTAACTAGGCAGAAAAATCTCTGAAGATTTATCTTATAGGAAAGCTGCTATATCAAGAGAACAAGGCAAGAATAGGCTATGTCTTAGAAAAGAATCATGATATTCAGGATAACCAAATCAAACTAAACAGCAGAAGGTTAAAAAGTGGACATTAAGGGTATGATATATCTGTACTAACTGTAAAAGTACATCACAGGTAAACTAATATCTAAGGAACATTTTCCAAGACTAAATAAAGGCTTTGGAGAAAACTGAAAGCAAGCAAATAATAAGGGAATAAGACACTTGAAGTTTATGGGTAAACCAAGAAACATCAAGCTGAAAAAAAAGAAAAGTGTTAAGCAACCTAATACTGAAAAACAGATCTGAAATGCCTGGGTTCAACTGAAAGCATCGCCTGCATAGTGAACAGCTGCAAGCTGATGCTAGCATCAAGATCAGCTTATAAGCAGCAGCTCAGCTGGGCAAGTTAGCTGATCAGCTAGCTTAGCTAGCTGATCAAGCCTAGGTAAGCTGCACCCTCCCTTATAAAGGTGGGAGGATGCAGACTGGCTCCACGTTCAGTGGGTCCAAGGAAACACCATCCCATTCGGTGGATGCAGACCTGGCAGACGTGCTCCCAGCTATCAGGATAGCTGGTTAGGAGATCAGGACTCCCTAGCATTGAGTTTACTAAGAATGTCTTAGTCCTGGTGCAACACAGATTCTCCCTGTCCCTACCTTAATCCTCCTCCTCCCCACAAAACAATAAAGCCCACAATGAAACTATGTGAAAGTAAAGACAAACTTCTATTCAGGAGATGGGATAAAGTGAAGCATTTTGGTGTAATTGCTGTGTAACACTAATAGTTACTGGGAGGAGGATGCATAGAGAAAGAACAAAACCGAACCTGACAAGAGAACAAAAATAAATAAAACTGAAGTAATATCAAGAGAGATTACTATAATTAACTACCTGAATATCCTCAGTTTTCTATTATGTTAAAATTTGAGAAATAAGAAGAGGCAGTTAAATCTGATTGGTACAGCTCCGTAACTGTGCAAGAGCCATACATGAAGAAAAATAGCATTTAAAAGTAAATTAAATAAGACAAGAAATAAAAGACTCAATTTGTCCCTCAAATATTAACCAGGTCCTGTTAGTGAAAGGATTCCTCAACTCCAATCCCATTCACTCCAAACGCAACATCTGCCATCTGGCATTTGATTCTCTTTGTATTTAATTCCCTTAGCCACTTTGACCACTCTAGCGCGTGACAAAGTGCTAGACCCTTTCATATTCCCAAGGCCTTGGGTAAATATGTAAATAGGTCTTTAACTTGGAATTCCTTTTTATATGCTTATATAAAATAAAATAAAATAAAATAAAATAAAATAAAATAAAATAAAATAAAATAAAATAGTCAATACCATTACTTTGGTTTCTCTCTTGGGGGGGGGGGGGGGAAGCACCTAACAATCTCAAGAGAAATCCTACCCAAACTACACCAAACCAATAGATAACTTGGCTTTATATATTACCAATACAAAGGTAGGCACAACAGCACGCCATCTAATTTTTCTGAGGGAGCCTGAGGAAACCTCTATGAGGAGGCCAGTGCAGCAGGAACTCCCTCCTCAGCTGCCATCAGCCCAGTTCACAGCCTGCCCACTCCCACTTTAGGATCGCGCTCATATTTCCCCTGGCTACCATTAAGAGCACTATATGTTCAGTAATCAGAAATCCTTTCTGCTGCAGTGACCAGCTACAGCCCACTTAAAAGTAAACCATAAAAATACCTGAGCCAATTTGGCAGCATAGTATTTTGTGCTTATATGGAAATAACAACAAATGGTGAATAGTTCTTGTTGTAAGGAATAAAAATAACACTTTCTATATTCTCTTAGGGATGAAGGCAGCCTGGTCTTTGTAAGCATCTTACATTTTTCCTTGATCATACAGGAGTCTTTCCCCGCTTCTGTGCTTGAGTTCTCCAAATATTCTGTAATCCATCTCCAGTAAAGAATTTGAGTTGTTAAAATAAATATATAAAACCTCTGGAAGCTGCTTAACTATGGAAAGGATGCTACAGTTGTTAGCGAGCAGTACTTTTTCAAACTATTACTAGGAATCCAATGATCTAGTCATACTCCAGAGCAAAGAACCCTGAACTTCACATTTCTATTCCTCAGCCCAATTCCCAATGTTTCACTAATTAAAACATTGTACATATGCAAAATCAATCAACTCAAACTACAGCAGTTGAACTAGAGGAGTATGTTGAAATTAACTTTGCCACAGAAGATAAGCTTCACGAAAAGTAGCACAAAGAAGAGAAGGATGGGAATACAACCAGAGAAAACAGGGTGATCAAGCGAGGCTCTCCCATCCTGCTAGCCAGGACTGCTGCAATTCTCACTCTGTGGCTGCTTATTCACCACGGCCAACTGGCTGTATGTTCCCGATCTATGATGAGAAGCTGTTCCCGAGCTATGGTGAGAAGCTGTTCCAGAGTAGAGATCTTAACTCCGAGGCCACTTTTTGCCAGTCTTTTGCCAAATCCCTCTTAAAAAAAAAAACACAGCAACAAAAATAACAACAATGAAAAAGCAAAATGCACTAAGTGTGTGACGTTAATGACTTCCTTTAAAGATAGTTCTAATAGTCCTAAGAAGTCCTAAGGAAAACAGCTACCTCCTTGAAGAGTTTTTATAATCAAAACTGCACATAATTTTAATCAGGGAATGGGCAAACAAGTGTGCAGTTTATGCCTTGCTTATTGCTTAACTTCAGTCTGATACCTTTCCTACTCTTTTGACCTGATGATTCATAACTTTTTCTAGAATGAGGAAAAAAAAGCTTTCAGAAATGTTATACATGACAGTAAAAAGGAGAAAAAAAAACAGAGAGAAAAAAAAATCTGTAACTATTCAACCATTCCAAGGAAAACTGCGGTTCTTATTTTGTAAGCTAAGTTTTTAGACAAACTCAGCCTCAAGCTGACACTTGTCCCATCCTGCTGGGCGCACAGCCCATTCCCCATGCCCAAGATGACCCAGAGGGCAGAAATCCCCTCACAGGGTGGGCCAAGAGATCACCTTGCAACAATATCTAATGGTGCAGGTGTGGGGGGTTGTTACAAAACACACATTTTCTTCCATGTCCCCTCTAAGTTGCACTAATGTTGTTGGCCAAGAATAATACAGCTTTTTCTGCTGATTAAAATACATGAAATGATTCTATGTATGAAAACAAATCATTGCTAGGCACACAGGATCAATGTAGGAGCATTAAGTCCATAAAGGAGAACAGTCAACCTGCTGCAGTAGCTATTGTATTATATGGAATAACTATAACAGTAATAACTATCAGTCCATAGTTACTGTAGTAGCTTTTTAATATAAATGTAGTAGAAATCATATGTCTTTTTTACATTAATCAGAAACTTACTAAAGAAATACTAATGGCAGCAGCAGTATTACTTAAATATAATGATATCCTTTTAAATTGACATCCAATGTGGGAGGGTAAGTATATAGAATGCAGACAAATGGTTTCTTCAGTAAAGAAATGAGGGGTGCGCCTTTCATCGAGCTTTCTGCAAAATACATGTTTTTTTTTCCCACAGTTTTTCCTAGATATAACTGTCCTTCTTGCTATGTTGCTGATGCAATTAAAATCAATCATTAGGCTCTCTGTTGCCACAAATGCAGGAAGATGAATCTGCTGCAGCTTGAGCTGCTGTTGCAATGTACTCATAGCACTTCATCTGCTTAGAGGCTCCAGAAATTTTGCCAGTTACGCAAAACTATTTTGACCCCTGAAGTGTCATCAAAATCTTATTGCAATGATTAACAACCTGAATCTCAACATTTGAGGTTTCGAAGATTTAAACACGCATTCTGCATATAGAGCACCTTGACGTACGCCTTCAGCTCTGAAGAAATCCAAACCATTTGAAAAGCATCATTCTGCAAACTACATCAACCTGGTAGAGGACACTTAAATTTTGGCCATTAGCATCTCTATCACCCATAGCATATAGCTAACCTGTCAGAATGGCTTTTGCCTCTGGATAGCATCTGTCTCTCAACACAGAGCATTTCCAAACTGTGAGCCTCCTCTCCGTATTGCTCTTAAACCATTTTGCAATAGCAGTTATTCCTGAACCAAGGGCTCTTTATAACAAGGCAACTGATGCTGCTGAGGGTTGGATGACCTTGGTGGTGTCGCTACATCCGTAATTCCCCTGCACAATCAATTATCTCACGGGAACCCTGTTTGGCAGAGAATATTGTAATGCAACAATGCCCTGTTTTTAATGTGAAAGGAAAGATCTGCTTTGACTGGTTTACAGAAATGTTCATACACGGGTCATTGACTGACTTGGGAATTGTAAATTATTTGGTAATAAAAAATAATACTAGGCATTTATCTAGCACTGTACCTTACACATTACGACCTTTTGGCTCATTATAATAAATGTTATTTGACAAGAGATTTAGAGTAGCCATCAAAAATTCCAGCCAGCCTGATGTTATAATAATACATGAAGAAAATGGCAAATTTCAAACCTTATCTCAATTAAGAGTCCAGCATAATACAGGAGCTATTCTAATGCCTTTGTTTAAATAAAAATGATAACCATTGAGGGAAAATATATACAAAATTAAGCATCGCAACAAAAATTGAAGGTTTGTACAACGAAACTTCAGCTACAGGTCTCATAAACTATTGAGGAAAAAGAGAAGAAAAACTTCATGCATATATGTATACAAGAAAGTATATTAGCACCTGTTTTCAAGCTTATCTTCACAATCATGAATACAATTACTGCAAAGAAATGTCATATTTTGGAGAGGGCTGCATTTAAAAAAAAAACAAAGTAATGTTCACCCGAATTATCCATCAGAGTATCAATAACTGCAATTAAAAACGAAAGAAGTAATATTCCAACATAAGCTGGCATTTGATAATATTCAATACTTTTTTTTTCAGAGCAATCAAATGTAACAGCTCAGAACCAGGGTGTGGAACCAATCAACACCGAAACATCCCAGTAAACATGTCATAACACATTTCTCTGAGAGAGGGTGATAAATCAAAAAGGATGACTAATGCGTACACCAAAATCGGAGGCAAAACTGGTTTCATTTTTCTATATGCTACCAGATTTCTCTGCTATACTAAAGATGTAAAGATACACTGCATTTTAAAAATCTATTCAAAATATTTTTTGCAGAATTGCTTAAGGCAAATAATATTGGAAACAACAGTAATCAATGTATATTAACATATATAAAGTCCACCATTTAGTGCTTGCACTTTAGTATATTTTGATGGAAAGATTAATTAGGCACAGAAATTCATCAATATCAGGATGAATTCTAATATCTTATTTATGACCTAATTTCAAGGAGTAAATACCAAATTTCTCTAAGAAAAAGGTGGCTCTGGGTATGTAAAGTTAATTGCCCCATTTCATGTGTGAAAACTTTAAATCACAGATATTTTTTACATATGGCTTGAAGCTTAGCATCTTACTCATACTAACGCTTGACACAAGCACTCTCTGTCCAAAAACAAAAGCAAAATGAAAAAGAAAAGGCAGAAGGTGTACACATAAACCCCAAATTTGCCTTCAAAATCTGGTTTAGAAATTTATCATCCAGCAATCCAGAAAACATTGCATAACTAATAATTAAATATTGATTTCAGTAATATGAATTATTGCCTTCAATTTAACTGGAAATGGGAAACATTTGTCAGACTGCTGAGCATTGCTAATAGTTAAAAGACACTAATATCTGAGAATAATAATGGATAAAGAACATCATATCCTCGGGATATTTCATGTTTAACTGGCACTGCTTTTAGAGAGTTAGCTCCTAAATATTTAATCTATCTCACATCTCTGAAGACTATTTAAGGCCTTACACATCATATGCCATAAGCACAGCACAAATGCACAAACTACATAAAGAACAATGCTAGCATCTAAAAGATAAGTTCTAAAGATGAGTTACATGCAGGAGCCTCCAACTGTGCAGTATGTTATACGTATGCACCCAAACAGAGGTATATGTACCTACAGAAAACACTGTAATTAACAGTAGAAAGAGCAAACAATCCAAAATAATTTTGACAGGGATTCAATGTTTTTTTTTCTGTCCTTCTTCACCAGATTTCAAAAACTATGTGACAAAACCTAATAAAACTCTGTAGCTTAGGTCTCTATTTTCTTGGCGTAAATCAATTTGAAATCTTTTGAACTACAATAAAAAACACGAGTTTTTTATCATAAAGTTCATGTGAGATTTCATTATAAGTAGAAGTCAAATATCTAGATTTATCACATTAAAGAAAAATTCAAGACAAGAAGTCAATGAATTGTAGAGGTCTGGCTTTTCTAAGAGTGAGTTTGTACAGCAAAAACATGGCAAATCTCCTCAAGTTCAATGTAATTGATGAAACAAAGGATTGTTAGAATGGAAGGGACAGAAGGAATAAAGACTCTCCTAAACTGCTTAGGGCTTCATAATCAAACTATTAATGTAAAATAAAAAGTAACTAGCAACCAATTTATAAAATACATCATGGATAAAACAACTACCAGCAGAAACTCTTAACACTTCGAAGTTCACTTCAATACTTCAACCTGGGTTGCTCTGCCCTTCTATTTCAGTTCTTTCATCCAAGAAGCAGCTAAACAAGGGGCTACATTGTCTTCATTCCTCCAGAAAACTTGAGCCTGTGAGCGACTGCAATCTCAGGCTAGACCACTTCAACCAACCCAGTAAAATAAACCCTCTATAATTTTGGCTGCTTAATTTTTAACAGAGACATTTAACAGAAACATTTCTATTTGCTTTTCTTCTGTTGGGATATAATATCAACCAAGTTAACTACATCTTAGCCGTGACCTTATAGCCCTGAACCACTTATTCAACAATCACTACTTTTCTCCTATTATTTGTTATTTACAAATTATTATTTACAAATAAAGAAAAATAAATATTATTTACAAATAAAGAAATAAAAATAAAGAAAAAAAATCTTTTATTGTGACAGTGGACAGAGACGTCATGACATTTAAAACTTCCATGTCAATTTTCCCTACCATCCAATATAAAACACAGAAAGCATTTCATGAAATAACTGACTTTGTCCTGTATTCCGAGAAGTCAAAATACATTCTGTTTATTCAGAGAGTGTCTCCTTGTTTCCTTGAACACTCAAAACACACCAAGTTTCAAGTATTTTTTAGTCTCTTGATCTTGGACAAAGCTCTTTCCTAGTTTGCCACATGCATTTGCTGTCACCATGTATTTTCAGCACCATGCTTCAGCATCATAAAATGAGAGTTTCATGCTTCTGCAAAATCTGGCTTCAGTAATTTCTCTAAAATCACAAGCAATTTCTGTGTCACAAGAAAGATTTCACCTGGTTTCCTGAATTATCAGGCAGCTTTGTCTGCAAGAGACTTCTCAGTAGGTGCATTTTTTTAAGTTAAATGACTTTGATGAACCAAATTGATTCTCCTCTCCAGAGGTTATTATTGAATAAATCTTGTGTACCAGCCCTCAAATCATACTTTGGAATCTCTCCATTCCTTCCCCAAACTCTTCTCTGTGACCCAAAGTTCTTTGTTGTCACTATATTCACCTGTACAACTATACATTATGTATGGACTGTACTTGGCTTGTGTCTCTAATCCATGTCTTCCTATGCTTTTCTTAAGCATTTTCCAAATACTTCACTTTCTTTCCTATTCTTCATTTTGCCCTTCACAGCATTGTTCCTTGTTCCTAGAAATACTTTTGCCCCTATTTATTGGCTCATATTTCCTTTTGGCTTGGTCAGAAAGTTCAATCCCTAAAATATATCTCTACAGGAAATATTTCAAATATTTCTTCTTGCCACTAGTATCACTACTGTGAATTTCTTCTTATAAAAGGAAATCTTTATTTTGAATTATCTTGCTTATAAACTCCCTGTGACAGATTAGAACAAATTCAGCCTATTTCAGGAAGACTGTAGAAATATCTTTCAAAAACCACAGCGACAAAATATTTAAAGGCATCTACAGTTCTCTGCAAATGTGCATTAATGAGAACATTAAGATATTGTTCCATACAGAAATACAAAATGAAATATACAATGTGAATTGCTTAAGATAACATAAGATGCATCAATAGTTTAATAACATATTGACAATCCATACCTACTTAAACTTATGTAGCCAATACTGTAATGCATAATTGCATTATTTTGCATTATATTTTGATCCTAATTAGGAACTACCTTCTTTGGCTTAGCAACAATTTTAAACAAATGGTGAAACTGCTAAATCACTTTATTGATTCAGTCATGATGCAGTGCATAAATGTTTCCTATACCATTGGATTTAAAATGAATTAAATCCATATTATCTGGATATCTAATGAATATGTGCGCCAATAAAGTGTCCTAATTTAAAAAAAAAATAAAAAGAGAGAAAGAATAAGGAAGGAGCAAGAAGAAGGAACAGGTCAAGGAGAAGGAAGAAACAGCAAGAAGAATTAAACTACTCTTTCCAAATTACTATACAGCACAATAGGATTTTTTAAAAGAAATGAAGGTCTTTCCAAATGTCCATTTAGAAATTTTTGTATCAGTTTAAAAATCTGAATTATTCTGAGTTTTTAAAAAATCTGAATTAGAAAAAAAATCTGAATTTAGAAAAATCTGAATTACAAATACAAAATTTTAGTTGTATTTTGTATTTTTTTCCTTTATAGCAGAATATTTTGTCCTTTTAGAGTTTGCACAGATTTTGATTCAAAGAATACTTAAATTTACTTAATCTAAATATTTGTGGAACTCAGAGTACTAAAAGGAAAATACACATAAATACTGAATTGATTAAAAAACTTTATATTGTTGATGCTATTAAACTATATTAATTTTGTTAACTAATATTTGAGAGCAAAGAATGTGCACACAATTGAAGGGTTAACACTAACATGTCACATATGATCAGGGAGGAACATGACAAAGCAAACATAAGCTAAAAATGTAGAAAAGAGATTCGTTCCCAGTAGAAATTCATCCACTTTTTATCTTCCAAGAGGTTAGCTAGGATATGCTGTCCAGTGTATACCCTCTGGACACAGATCTTCACTCTAGCTCTTCTATTTGTAAAGGAAAAGAAAAAAAAAAGAGAAACCCAATAAATTGTTCTCTAATGAAAATAGAAGCAAATAAACTTTCTTTCAAATTAAAACTCATAGCAAGAGCTAGTCCACCAGCCAAAAAAAAATTCACTTTATAAATTATACCCACAATAATGTGTTTTCACAGTGGATCCTACTTCTTTTTTTAGCTGACTGTTGGGAGGATAAAAACAAAGGAAAATGATTACATAAGTAAATAGGGCATATGGCCCAATTAAGGATTTATTGACATTTAATTGTTATTAATCATGCCACATTCTGTCACAACAAATCACCAATTATGGACAATAAGCTGTGCTTAATAGGCTTCCACAAAACCTCATACGTGTGTATGTGTGTGTGTGTGTGTATGAAATCACTAATTTTTCCCCTTCTCACTATTCCTACATAAAATTGAATACAGAAATACCACTACCAAAAAGTAATTCCCAATTTTATATTAAAAATTGAGAAGATGCTCTTCCAGCTTGGTAGTCCAAGGAGTCTGAGGAAGTAATGCTTCCCCAAATAGATGTTTGCCTTATATTGCCTCCCTTTTGCTGAGGGGAAGCCAGTCAAGTTGAAGACTGTGAACCTGACATTTCCCAAAACCAAAAATGTCCCTTAAGCCTTGGGACGGAGGAAGCTCGGGAAACGGCAGCATAAGCTTCCTTGGGCTCCTCCGGACAGCCCAGGCAGTGCCCTGGAGAGCGGTGTTGTCCGTGACCTCTTGCTGCGGCCAACTCCTGTCCATTCTGCTGGCTCCTTCCACAGCGCGGACACCTGCAGCCCATGAAATGGGAGCAGCTCACAGCTGCTTTCACACAGGCCACCATGCAGCCATCACTGGGTGACAACTGTCGCTCACCCCCAGCTGGAAAGGAAATCAAACTGGCAGCACAGAGATGAAAGTCTCTATTTTTTCCCCTATCATCAATCCAAAGCACCTATTCCTTCCGCTGGAAGGACTCCTTCCTTCCTTTTCTTCAGAAATTTATATTGCTATCCAAATTCATAAAAACGGCCATAAAAATACAGGGGGAGATATTGATTTTGTAATGTCCTGGCAGCTTAACCAATTTGGTTCTAACAGAGTAACGACAGCAGAAAGCTCTAAAGCCGGTCATCCCTCATGGCCGCATGCTGCTAGCAGCATCTTTCTCCTCGTATTAAGTGGGCTGCATCTCAGCCATCTCTGCTGATATTAGGGCCAGAAATGTGCAGTGAGTAGAGCAGCATTTTTTCTTCAAGTGATCTGGCTTTATGTAAACTTAGAAAAATGAACTGTTAAAGAGCTATGCCAGGTGAATCTCCAGTCTGGTAACGACGGTGTGGACATCAGTGACCAGGTTGTTCCCCAAGAAAGGGGAGATGGACTCGACTCCAGCAGTGAGGGCATCCGGACCTACCCACGCATAGCGCGAGACCCGTGGGGACACACTGTGGAGAGCTGAGTGCTGAACTTCAGCAATGTCCCCTTTACCATCTCCCTTTGTGTGCCAAGAAACGGCTCTGTCTCATGACTTAGGGAACAGGCAGGCGGTTCCCTCCAAAACCCAAGCTCATGTGAACAACTCTTGTTCTTAATCCAGTGCCTCAAGGCAGTGCCACACATGCTGGAAACCATTTCCTAAGCCATCCTGAGAGCCTCCCTGGCAGATGTTATGTCGTTAGCAGGGTACCGTCACCGGACCTAAGGATTTTATTAGACCCCGAGGGTCTAACAGAAACAACAGCTATACAATGTGCAAGCATCTCATAGTCAATAAACAGCGAGTCACGTCAAGGTATCAAAAAAGATAAAACCACAAACAAATAAGATGTTGTTCAGTGGAGGTCGCCTGCGACGGCAACAAATAAAATTTTCACCCCATTCCTGAGTAAAAAACAAGAGATTTACTGATCTTGAAGATGAAATGCCTGTCAGAGAGACTGTCCCTCAAACCAAGGAGGAGGACAGGTTTCAACAGGCAACATCAATGCTGCTATCAGGTTGCTAACTCTCTTAACAGCAGAGTCTCTACTAGTCACAAGCACTTTGCTGCTCTTTAATAAGAGCATCTCAGTCAAAAACAAACTCACTACTCCCCCATTCCATTTTTTTTTTAACCTAAGAAAATGGTACTGCAATTGTGTCATATTGCGTCATACTGATTCAAGTCATTATAATAAACAGATTATATTCAGTCTGTATCACTGTATCAGTCTCTATCTAGAAAAGTCATTGAAAAGATGAAAAAGCTAGTATCACTACAAAAACAAAGTTATTCTTATTTTTTTAAACAATCAAGCAATTCATTAACTTACAACAAATCACAAAGGGAAAAATCTTTTGGAATGAAGATCTAGTATTTGTTATGAATAGTTGTTCACACGTGAATATTTGCAAGTCATGAATTTTTATGATGATTTGTAACTTTTATTATTTTCCTTCTTCACAATAGAAAATTCATTTCATTACCTGGATTTCTTATCTGAGAAATGCTACAGGATTGAGTTTTGTGATTGACCTTGAAAATAAAATGAACTTGTTATTTAACAAATCGAGTAGCATAATATCATATAATAGATTAACTTACTGTTCCATTTCATTTTGGTCAGTTTTTTAGTAACAGCTTCTCATTCTAATATTCTGCAGAATTATCTAGTGCTTAATAGAAGAAAATATAGAATAAGATTGTAGAAGTAAATAAATAATCATTTCTTTTTTACTGTTATTGACCAAAGTAATTCTTGAATGCAAAGTTGCTTCACTTGTTGCTTGTACAACACAGTCTTATGGAAAATACCACAAACGCTTGATTCTTTGCATTTAAGTTGACTCAGTAAGTCCGGTATCTCATCCAATGTTATTTTTCTACTTTATTTTACCCTGCAATATACCTAGTACTTCAACAACATTACCAAAGTTGTTGAATACTTTTTGAATCACCTCAGAAAAAATATTCAGTAAATTGCCTGAATTATCTGGTATTTCTTACTATATCTTATCTATTTTAATATGAGCAACATATGCTTTTTACGAATTAAGTCTATAGACAAGAAATTAAGTCCATAGCTTAAGAAAGCCCACAGAGTAGATTTTACTGAAGAAAGGTCAACACCGTAGAACAAAAATTCTTCAACATTTTCAGTTTTTCCTAGAGGAAAATGTAAGAATGTGCACATTTGTTTTAATCAAAGACAGTCGATACTCTTGGCTAATATACCAGTAATGAACTCTATTGCGACCTGCTTAGCATTCATATTACATCTTCAACAAATATTTTGTCGCATAGCCATGACTCATTAAAATTCTAAAAATGTTTCTGATTCTAAGTGTTTGTTTTACACTTCCAATAATTTCTTCTCAGATAAGAGTTTGATACAGTAACTAATTATGTGTAAACTAATACTCGTTTCTTTAATTCCACACGTATCCACAAACACATATGCACAGATATACAAGCATACAGCAACAAATTAATTAAACCATACAGTGTTTTTAACAAAAATAAATAATGGTTGTACCTGAGCAATAATTCAATAATTTCACAGTACAAAAAAAAAAAAAAAAAAAAAAGAAAAGGAAAGAAGCAACCTCAGGCAAGTGCTTCAGGATATATAAGCCATTTTCACACAAAAAATAGTTGTAAATTGTTATTACTTAGCAACATGAATTATAACTAGCCAGGAGAGACACTGTAACATAAAGTACATGTTGAACTAAGTATCACTGTAGATCCTGAGACTATAAAATCATCTATCCAGACAGGCTCATTTTAACCATCCCTCTTCCCTCTGAGATCCTAAAGACCCTAGGAAAAAAAACCCAGCTGTTTAGAAAACTCTGCCTCCAATATAGAGTTATGCTTAGCCATGAGAATGGTGCTGAGAGGATAAAAAGAACGTGGGACAACAATTTTAATGTAACAAAACAGAAATAGTTCATTAGAAGTGAAAGATCTGAATAAATAACTCCTTCCTTCTGACATTCACATTTACAGGATATTTTGTTTGCATTGTAGGCATTATATTTTATACTTTGCACATTTGCTTTAGTCTGAATCTTACTGAAAATATTGTAAGTTTCAATTAAAATTGCAAGAAGCCACCCTGGAAGACAAAACATGAAAAGAAAAACTGCAGAACTGAGGAACCAATATCGACAGCTACACAAAAAAAGAACAACACACAAATGAGATGCAGGCCAAAATGTTCTGACTTAAAACCACAAACAAAAATAAAATTAGGCAAACGGATAGAAGCAATTTCAAGTTCATAGAACCATTAGTGTCACCAACAATAATTTGAAGAATGCTGTCAGGATGTATAACTTATAATATTGACCTATAATTTCTCATTAATTTGTTTGCTAAAGTAGAAAACATAAAATAGTGAGTTCTCTGACCATCCACTTTTCCAGGTTACTTCTTGCACTGTCGAGGTGAAACAAATAACATACAAACAGGTTTACTAGTGCGTGTACTATCAAACAGAATTATGGAAATTCTTTTTTATAGGTTATATTTTTTTTTTATTTTACGTCTCAGAGGGGGCTGGTAAGACAGAAGAAAAAGAAAGACTGTGGAGACCTGCTGAACTACCCACTAAAATAAATAAGGCAGAGTATACTAGGAAATACAAGTCATTTCAATGGATATTTCACCCTCATAGTAACACAACTGAATAAAATTTCCAAAGAACAGTTCTGTTTGTTTTTTAAAAAAAAATGCTTTACAATCTTGTCAGATTATATAGCATTTCAGTGGAATTTCTTTCTTCACACTACATGGAGTTTTATAGTCTAATTTTGCTTTTTCCCTTGACCTTTTAGTATAGGGTTTTTTTTCTCTTTTTTTTCCCCCGTTCCCTCCTCCTCCTTTTCTTTTAAGATCATGAGGACTTTCTGTTCTTTTCACACACCAACTCATGTGTTCATCCTTCTATGTCCAAAACTGTTGAATATTTGAAACCTATGATTCAACACAGAAATTCTAATTTCATCTCAGCTACCGTAATACCCAGTGCTTTTATTACTATGAACATATCTGACTTCAGGCCAGTAAAAATCCAGCAAATTAATAGCAACTAAATATCACAGAAATAATGGAAGCAGCAGGAAAAAAATATTCATTCAATACTTACATACTTTTTATTGTAGTTTTTGATGGGGAGAAAAACACATTCTTGTATGTTAATGTCATCTGTTTTTATTGCCTTTTTCTATGTCATTTGCTTTATTCACAGTACTCTAAACTCGAAGCGTCCTATGTTCTTGTTGAAGATCTAACAAAACCTAGTCCGCTGGACTACGCTAAAATATAAATAATGAATATCAAGACAAGGTGGTAATTGAACATAAAATTCCCAACAGACAAGCATAATGACCCTACTTTAAAATTACGGTATGTAAAAACCTCAGAAGGAAGGCTGCATAATAAAGTTCCTAAACGATTAATTTAACACACCGATCATTGCTGCTATGATTACAAAGGCAAGGTACTAGCAGGCATTGAATCCACTGGTGTTGCCTGACTCGCATAGCCAGGAGTGAAGAAAATCTCAGTGAACCCTGATGGACACCAAAGAATGAGTGCTGTGAATGCTCCCTACTGAAACAGAGATTTGTTTTACTACTGCTGCTTCCCTGCAAACAAGGGCAACAAGTGACACAGACACCGCATGTTGTAAGGAACCGTTTATCCCCCAGTGCATGGCATGCTTTCCTTCCTTTTGACACTTCTGTCTGCTGTTTATTCCTTGATATATCATCACTGTAGTTATCATCTGCTGTTAATTTCCATGACAAATAATTTAGTGATTTCTCTACATCAAAGAAAAAGCTTTGCCTAACTACACTTTCCAAAGTGGATCTCTGTGTTTGTTCAACTCTCTCCTTCAGACGTCGAAGTTCTGATCTAAGCCTAAAGCACTAAGGCAATCAATGCTGATAAATGACTAGAAATGGTTTCCTTATTCCACTCCTCACTGAATAGAAAGTTTCCATTATCTCTTTCAACATCTTCACTCTATCAATTTGACAGGGGCATGCAGTTCTACACTCCACTGCCTTCACTCCAGAACTGTATACAGCTTTTCTATCTTTTTCTAATATAAAAAAAGATAAATGATAATGTCTAGTGAAAACTTCTTGTCTTCCCTCCTAAATGTCATCTTTCATTTTTTTTTAATTGCGCTACACCACAGTAAATACATTTCAAATGCATATCCAGGAAGAATATCCAGTGTCAGTCAACATACGTATGCGCAGGATACAAAAGCTTATTTGGTCTAACAGAAAAAAAAAATCCATACAACACAGTACATGCTAATCTACTTAAGTCATGATGTAAGGCACCTATGACAAAAATTTATAGTACAACATTCTGGTGTTATGGGAATTATCATTGTGCTTGTACAATATATGTTTTATCTTTATAAAGAGTCACTTTTTAATAGGCATTGCTCAAAGATACCTGGCAAACAAGAAAACACTCATCTACGTAGTAGGATTTTATCAAGCCGTGGGCAGTAAGATAAAATGTGGTTAATTATAAATGGAAAGTATACAGAACATTCAGGAAAATACTCATAAGTTGACTAAATGGTATAACGTTTATCAGCGTGACGACTGCCTGCGTTATGTCCTGGGATATGTTCCATCAATGCTTTCAAACTTGGCACCTTATATTATTGCCCATTATAAGCCCCATGAGGACTTTGTTTCCCAAATCAAGTTTTGGGGAAAGACACGCGCACCGTGACTCTCTGTACTGATAATAATTTATCTTCTAATCAATCACTAGATTCTGCAGAGCAATTGCAAGCTACCATTTGCCAATACGATTGGCTTTAACATGGCCTAGCAGAATGGGGAGTTATGAACAAACTTATGAACAAAAGAGCTCCAAAAATACTGTCTTGGGGTTTTATTTCATCTATGCTACATATTCACATATCTACATAATACACTCATATTTTTAAAGTTTTGTAACCTTCTGCCCAGTTCTCGACTAAGTATTTAATTCATACAAGCTTATTTTCCACCACATTCATACAAGAATAACTAGTTTGAAAACCTTTTGGTGAAAAAAGTGGTAAAAAAAAATAAAGTGCATACTTTATGTCTGTGCTATCAAATAGGGCATTCTTCGTAATTTGATGTAGAAACATATGAAGTTTCAGTTAATTCAGGCTATCATCACTAGTTGCACCAAAGAGGTTCAGTACACATCCGTGTACTTTTACACCAAGCACAGGACTTGCAAGGGTACTTCCTCAGAGACTAGCAGTATCTTAAATGATTTTAATTAAAATAATTATTACTGAGTTTCTAACAATAGCCTGAATTAGCAAAATAAAGACAAAAGTGTATATATTTATACTGCATATATATTCAGAAAAGACCAAGTTTTACTTCTTTTTTTTCCCCTCCAAAGAAAATTATCTTTTGAACAGGGCTGGTACTCCTAAAGGGGATCAGTATTAGTTTAATTATTCCATCTTGTTTTCTGGATCATCATCAAATACCAGGTTATGACAATTTTTTTTTCTGTGCCCCAGTGTCCAAATCACATTTTCTTATTGAGCTTCCTGCCCTTTCCTCCCCATCCAGCCTCCCTTGCAGCTTCAAATAAAAAGTACAGCTTGATCTTTACCTTGATCTTTCTGTAAAAAGCAATCTATAATATTGACCTCTAAAAGGCTGCCAGCAATTAGATTTCCCAAGAAGCTACAAGAATGAAAACAATGTTGGATGTTTCAGGACGAGCCAGGGATTTTAAGGATTCAGGGCCTTTCCCTGCCCCAAACTTTCCCGGCATGGGCAGAGGAAATGCACCAGGTAGGCCAAAGAGACCCTGCAGTCCCACTCTGCAAGCCACGGTCCCCTGCAAGAGAGGCCACCACGGCTGGCCGGGAAGCTGCCATCCAGCTGCCGACAAGAGCCCTTGGATATTCCAGACACTGTCCCTCAGCCAGGACTCGTAGCCTCCATAAGAGCCTTGTGTGTCTCAAAAAGCATCAGACACGGGCATGGGAAGCTTTCCTTTGTCTTCCACATTGATGAAAATGTCAAGCAAGTTTTTTTAGGTGCAGACTGCTAAAAAAGGACCACAGATGCACAGGGCTGAGAGAAACAGCTAGAAGTGACAGAGCAGAGAAAGTGTCTGCAGAGGAAAAGAAGTCACTAACTGGGAGCCACAGGGGAAGAAGAGCTTCAAAGTGAGACTCTGTGGGGACACTGAAGGCTGCTAACTGGGAAGCGCCAGCAGCAAAGTGGAAAATAAAATTCTCAAGTGAAGTGAAGTGGTTAGCGAGGATAGCTAGGGCACTTCAGAAAGAGCCACATGGAACAGCTGCTCCTTGGGATTAGCCGTAATTAGACCTGTATTTACATTTTAAGCCATCCTCAAAATAAATAGTGAGAACAAACAAAGACAATGTATGAAGGCAACTTTCCATTTGTTTCAGTGGCTGTGTTCTAACGTACACTTTGTGCACAAAAGGATCTGGAAACGTTCAGTAATCAGAGAGTGACTGAACTGCTCCACCATACTGCTTATGAAGCAGGAGAACTGAGTGTGCAAGCAGGCCTGAAACATTTATTTCCATCCACAGAGATATTCCTCACAATCGGGCTTTTTATCACAACAGATCTCTGGCACCGCAGAGGGCGGCCCTTCCTGGTTGTTCCTTGTAAGTAGAACACCGGGCACCATCTGGTCCCGCGCGCTTTCCATGGAGAGAGATCATTTTCATTGTTCAGTAAAAATGATCATGTTTTAGAAAGAAAGAATGCTCCCAGCTACCTTAGTAGGTCTGGGTGAAAACACTTGTTTTTTTTTTTTTCCTAGAAAATAATCATATAACCTCTTCTTTATGAAAAATTATTTACAACATAACACATCTTTGGAGCCTAAATACTATTCCAGAGTTAAATACTTCTGCAAAATTTTCTCAAAGCTAACTTTAAGCTAACTTTCCTAAATTCCCAAGCTTTGCCATTCTTTAATAAGTCACTCCAGAAGAATAATATTCCCTTGCTCTTTACATTTCGGTTTACCCATTTTGGGAGTAGGGAAGCATCAGTCTTGGTGTCAGGGTGTTGTCTGCAATTGAGTCCTTTGCTCGGTACCTGACGTTTGCTCATTGCTTTTACCAGATTATTCGCTCCCCACATCTCCTTACAAAGCCCCTTCAGCAAACAGAGCGGTGGCCCTAACAAGGTGCCCACGGTGAGCTGGGGGCCGAGCAGTGCACCGACCACTGCATGTTAGCTGGTCCTAACATGCCCCTTCTTTGGAAAGGCCAAACCCTACACCAAGTATTTCAACTCCTGCACTAAAGGCCTCCTCAGGCATCTAGAGTCTACAAACCAGTGAAATCTACTGTCTTCAAAATAACTTTATGTCAGATGATTACAGCCAAAGTGGCTAAGTGTTTTCAGCCACTGGCCTAGAAGTCATCATGTGGGCATTGCAAATAACGCATCATCTTTCAGAATAAAATTACACCGATTCATTTTTAAAACTAAAGTTGTTCTGAAGCAACTATGAGATCTGTGCTATTCTTATGGGTATTCTTATATGCATTTTTAATTGCAAATGCATTTGTCAAATTGGATTTGTGTGTGTCTTCATACTAAAAGAAGAGATTGCAAGCAATTGCAGCAGTCACTGATTGTTAAGAACCCTCAGTGAGTGTAGTACCTGGAAGTCACTTACAGAAGGAAATCAGATGGTAATTGTGCCTTGGTCTTTTTAAGGAGCTGAGAAACACATTCACGCAGCAGATAGCAATTCTTTAATGTGATGAAGTGGAAGTACAAGTGCTGAAATTTGTGATTTTAAAGTTGTAAAATAAAGTTAGAGCTTTTTTTTTTATCATTTCAGAAGAGCATTTGAAAACTATCTACCTTGCCTGCCCTTCTTTTATTAAAAAAAAAAAAAAAAGGAACAGAAAAACAGAAGCTGCCTTGGGAGCTGCTAGTACAAATTTAGAGGACAACTTTCCTTCAGTGGTGCACTCCTCAACGTGTATGACATTTATGTGACTGAAGAAATTCTAACTCTTTTAGACCTCTTAGAATGTTATAATGTCATATTAATGAGCAATGGATGAAGGCTACCTGAAGTACAAACACTCCACTAGGGAACTTTCCTCATGAGAATCAAAGCTAATCTGGAACTCATCTGAAGAGTTTACTATGCACAGGAAAAAAAAAAAAATCATATTAGCCCCTTACCTCACTTCACTGCAGCTTTTCAGCTGCACCTATGTATTCCTGTAAAGGTCTAATTGAAATCAGTTCACGTAGTGATCCTTTATTGGTGTAACAAGGACCAGTGGGAATAGTCATTATTGACTATTTATTCAACACTACCACCGAGTAAGGCACTTGAGACAGGTAGGCAGACAGACTGAAAAGTTTCCAGTTTTCCTGAGCAAGGGGAGCAAAGAGAAGAGAAACAATTGTCTTTAAAATTGATGCTTCACATATTATGTGCTGTTTATACATGTAACTTGTACGCATGCTCAGGAGTAAAGAAACCAACCTAGAGGCCTTTGTATCCGTGAGTGTCAGGCTAAATTTCACACTTACCTGAGGCAAGAGCATCAGCCTGGCTGACATTTCCAAATCTGGTGGAACTGGAAGTAGAGAGGTGTGTGAAAATTGTTTGACATCCTCCAGCAAGAGCTAGTGGTTGCACACGCTGACAAGAATGTGGAAATGTATAGGACGTGTTTCAAATAAAATTTTAGAATGATTCATGTCTTGATTCTATAAGGAATATTCAATGTCTTGCTGCTCTCCCTATTTTATAAAACCTTCCTAATAATAAATAATAATGAAAGTAAGTAACAAAAGAAGCTGAGAAATCTCTTGACACTGTCAACAGCTGTTGCTTTACAGGAAGTACTTAATGCTTGCATTTATGCTAGTTACAAAATGTTGACTCAAAGGCAGATTACTTCACAATAATGGAACAATGTGCTGAAAGCAGAGCTCTCTGTGGCATGGAAAGCAACAAGTTTTTTTTCGGTTTGGTACTGCTTAAAATCCTCTACAACAATCTGAAAAAAAAAAGTATATTGAATTAATCTATTGAATGCATTGATTCAAAGATGTAAAAACTGTGATGTCAGCCAGGGTAGTAACAGAAATCCCTCACCCATAATTTTTATGCCAAAAATATGGCTTAAGTATTGAATAAAGAGATGAAAGAGTGCATTATTCTGCACATTATGCACCTCACATTTTAATCTAGATGTACACAAAAAATTATACTGTATTGGCATTAATATAAACAGGAGGACTAAAGTTATGAAGAAACACGGTACTTCTTGCCATTCTGGCGGCTTTTGGGATCTGAGGATGGGGCCCTATGTCATTGGCACTGCTGTCCTAATCCAGATAAAATAAGGCTGTAGAGAGAGATACAGAAGTTTTCAAAACACTTACAGTTTCTATTGATTTTTGTTGCCTTCTGAAAATGATCTGGAATATGACACCAGCATTTCTGTCCTTCCTCGGATTCTTCTCAATTTATTTCTTCTCTACTTCTTTTCTTTCCTCTTCATTCTTTGACAATATTTCTAAAAAGGATTTTGATTTAGCTAGTCAAGGCTTTCCCTGGAACACTGTCATGAGCCAGTGAGCAAAAAGCCAGCTAAAAATCAATGAAAAAGGGCACGAAAAGATGAGTCCTGGCAAAGCCAGCTGGAACAGCACCAGCCGCTCATTACTGACCCTCTTTGGTCGTTTCACTCCAGAGCTGTTTGTATTTGCTAGGAGCCATACTGCGATTTGAAGAACAACATTGAGCAGACCTATTAATTCGGCTGCAGAGGTAGTAATCGTTGCTAAGGTGGCAGCCGTTCTAAACAGCTCCATTTATTGCCCAAGAAATAATTGGTCTGTAGCCCCAAAATGCTTGATCTTGCCAAGGGTATGCCATGGCTTTTAGTGGGTTGTAAAATCCATGCACTAAGCTTTTACCGCTCTGGCACTGAGGCTTTAAATAAGTCTGCACAAAAACAAAAGGTGCATTTTCTATTTTTACTTCTCTTTTCCCATTTTTTGTGAGTTTTTATATTACCTTCATGAAAAAATATTCATCAACAGCAACAGCAGTAAAAGTTTAGCTCTTGTTAACTATTTTCCATCTGAATGGTCTTCGGACAAGATTCTGCTTATATTGAAGAACAATCATAACTATAAAATGTTCACTTCTAAAACTAAAAGGAATAGGGGATACTGTTCAAATCAAAATTTTATATTATTTGTCAAGCTTGTTAGTTTTTTTTCTTGCAGAATATTTTTTAATTAAAAAACTGGGACCAGAAAAAGTTAAAAATCTTTTAAATTCTTGATTATCTAGTGTTAACCTTTGACATTTCCTTATCCCATGAAATGAGTATGATACTAAACTGACTTATTCTCCTGTAAGTTACTTCTGCCCTCAAGAAAAGAGTGACAGAATTGCTTAACGTATGATACATTTTTTGTTTACTTTTTTTTCTGCCATCCAGTGAAGATTCAAATCAGTGAAGAAAATAAGCCACACATACATAAGAGAAGAAGAAAAGGAAAAATAGCAGTTGCAGAGGGATAAATATTCAATAAGAGAATGCTTATGAAGCCTAAAGGACAATGAAGTGGAAAGAAGGAAGCCTGAAAGGTATATAAGAACATGTCAGAATTTGTACAGGAAGAAAAGGACGGTATGATCAGCAAAATATGTTCAGTCAAGTACAATTTTCCCATTAAGGGCTCCTATTGATAGACAGGATTAAGAAGCTGCCGCATAAGGACAAGGAAGTATAATTGTATTATATAAATTCATAATACTGCATCAAGTGTAGTCATTTCATTTCAAATAAAACAGAAATAGAACGTGTCTAAAGAGAAGCAATGGAGAAGTCTATAACTAGCATGTGGTCCCATGCATAATTCATCTATAACTAGCATAATTCACCTTAGGGTAGGTTTGGAGAGGTAAGATTAACTGGTGTTGAATCCCTGCTCCTCCCCAACAACATGAATTACTATGTTGGAGATGTATAAAATAATGAGAAAATGGGTTTGGCTCTGAGTCACTTATTTATCTTTTTGCATATAATAAAAGGTGATACTTAAAAAAACACAAATGAATAGGTATAGAAACGGAAGGTATGGAGAAGAAGGGATGGAAAAAAATATTCCAAATCTGAGACATGTTGCAGTCATTCCTACAGTATAGATTTCACAAAAGCAAATTATTTGCATAGTTGCATTATTATGAGAGAGAAATTCCCTCCCCATGAAAAATACTCAAATGTTTTTTGCATTGACTCCAGTTAGGCGATGGGTCTGGTTCAGTATCTGTACTTTCACTCAGTCAGACTGAGTTCAAAGCAGTTTTCCTGAATATATTCACAATCAGAGGGTAACATTTTATTAATAAATCATATACAATGATATCAAAAAGGGCATTGTTTTGCATTCTGCTTAATGGACTATATTACAGAGACCACATTCACGTCTGAAACCTATTATTATTTCCCTAAACCAGTCAGTGCTGACAAAAACAGCAATAAGTGAAATGATCCCATTCACGCAGCTTGTTTAGCAGACAAAAATTGAGCAAAACCACCTGACAAAATAAGTAAAAGAAAAAAAAATCAATAAAAAGCAAGCGCAGCTATATGAGAGAAAGAAGGTCCTAACCTTAACAAAGTTTGCGACTCTTTTAAACAAAAGTCTGTCAGTCCCATTTCTACAATGGCCTCTGGTTTTTCTGTGTATCAGACAGCGCCTTTCTTCTCTCTCTCTTCCTGGAATCTGTATGGTTCTAAACGGTAAGTTAAATAACAATACAAATATTGGATGACAATTAAAGCCCATATCAGCGGTAAGAGGAGAGATCTTTAGATGCACTTACTTGACAGATTTTAACTACATCTTGAGGATAAGACACTACTTATCTGTCCTTCAAAAAGACTGTTAATAAGAAGCCGTGGACCTGAAAGGCACTGACCTAACAACATTTAATTGCTCACAGCTTTCTAATTTTAGCTGATGTGCACAACAATGGATTTATTTTTTTGCAGATTGTGCAATTGAAAGTGTTGTGAAAAAGTCCTTTTTTTTTTTTTTGGTAAACAAAATAGCATTTATAAGAGTTACTCTAACATTAAAGAGCTAAGAGACACGCAGTACTGGACAGAGTATGTCTACAGCTGTGCGGTATGAAGGAAGCTAATGCTGTATCTACAAGTACTAGAATCACTGACATGCGAGAATGGAATTAACCATAAGGTTTTTCAGTAAAAAGTTTTGAAAACAACAAGTACCATTCATCAAAACCATGAGTATTTTTGGCTACCGCTAAAATTATTTTGGAAAAAAAATGCACCAATTTGGAAAACATTTCTTTATTCCTAACTAAAATATCCGGGCAAAAGCACTGAGAGCATATACGAAAACTGCCTACTTAACAGCATGGTCCTTATGATCCTTATCTTGCATTTAGAGCACGTATATCTCAGCTCCTCTTCTGTTTATACAAAAAAGACTTGAACCTCAATGCTCCGCATACACACCAGGTACCACCTCCTGCTGACTATCTACTGGGCAGCCTCTTAGCTTCCTGTTGAAGATTGTATTTGTCTGAAAGTTTCCAGGGGCCATTTAAATGACAAAATCAATAAATTATTTATCCAATCTATCTTTCCCTCTTTCAAAAAACACCCCCAATCTATATAGGGGAAAGCAGGGGAAACAGGTGAGGGGAAGGCAGGGGAAACAGGTGAGAAGGAAGAAAAGGGACTTCCTGAGGTGCAAGCTGCAATAGGGCAGCACAGGAACACTCTGGGGGCAGGATGTGGGGAGGCACAACATGTCGCTGCACTGAGGTTTTGCCAAAGTGTCACCACAGAAACAAGCACCTAACTAGCACAAGTCTGAAAATCAGGTAATTTTGCTTTGTACTTGTCTCCCATGCAGGAAAAGAAGCAAATCTTCACGGAAAAGAGAAGTTTTTCGTCCCGAGAAGCTGTCCCAGCTGGCAGCTTCATAAATTAGTAGCTTACATTCTACCCTGATTCCTGCGTGGCACAAGCTGGACTAGAGTTTACCTGCAGGAAAGACTAACAATTTCAATTCCAGGACATTCTGTGACAGCTCATTTCTCTGCTGAGCTTCCCGGGATGCCCGAGCTAGAAGCTTCTCTTCTAGCTTCTCTTCTCTAGAAGATACTTTTCTTTTTTCAGATCAACCAAAACTCAAAGCTTTTACTTATTTTATTCCTTTAAAATAATACCAAGGGTTTTTATTTCAGCATATGGCTTTATCTCTCAGTGAACACAATTCTCCGATAGCTTCAGTTCCCTCCCTGTTTATCTTCTCCTTATTACCACCTTACTTCTGCACAACACTGTATCTTGCAAGCTGAATGAAGGGTAATATATTTTACTTATATTGGAAATCACGTAGCATATTTTCCATGCTCTAAGTAACAAAACAAAAACATAACAAGATCTTCAATTAAATTGCAGATCATAGACGAAGAACATCATGCCCCTAGCAACAACTTCCATTCACTGCATGGAAATATGCTGTAGACGTGACAAATCTTTGCAAAGTTTCTCTTAGTAATTACTCCGCTTAATGCAGGCTGTCATTCCATGGTAGCTTTGATATGGAAAAATATCTTGTGCCACGTATCTTGTGTAAAACTGCTAGGAAAAACACACAAATTCTTTAAACAGAGCTCGTCACAAAAGGCCACCACGTGGATTTTCCTCCTTTCAGTCTGAATGAGGCACCCTCTATGTCCCTGCGTGGCCCTTTGCCAACAGGCCACAGCCCAGGCCAGGCTGCTGCCAGGACCCATCTCTCCCCATAGAGTCTCAGTGCTGCTTCACCTGCCCCTGCAAGGGCTAAATAGTCACCTTGCAGTGGAAAGCCATGAAATCCTTTAAAATGGTTGACTTGTGCTAACCTAATCCACTTGGTCACTTACCACTGCTGCCATTTCCTATTTAGCACATAGAAAATTTTACCAAGGTAATAAAAGAGAATATAAGCAAAAAAAAAAAAAAAAAAAAAAAAAAAAAAAAAAAAAAAAAAAAAAANAAAAAAAAAAAAAAAAAAAAAAAAAAAAAAAAAAAAAAAAAAAAAAAAAAAAAAAAAAAAAAAAAAAAAAAAAAAAGAAACATGTCCAGCAGAAACATGTGAAACATGTCCAGCAGACAAGCCACATATTGTTTGGAACAAAACATGTAATTTTAAGGGCATTGAACTTCTGAGTTCACAGATATTACCAAAAGCATTTAAAGAAAATTACAGAAGAACAGCTTTTGTTTGGATATTTTGGATATTATATAAATTTCCATAACTGTTATCAAAAACTTTCCTTGCAAAGTATAAGGATGAAGAGAGAAGCTTTCAATAGACCTTAATTTCACAGGATTTGCAGATAAGATTGAATAACTGATCTGACTTTTGGTTCCCGAGAGCTCACAAATGTTCCAGAAGTATTTCCACATATAAAAACCTAAATTCAACATTAACTGATTAATGTTCAATTGAACTAATTAATTCAATACTTAATGCTTTAGACCTGATTTTACTGTCTCACTCTGATGTACATTGGCAACATTACAATGGGTTTATTTGCTGTAGGAATAACAGCTACATTAAAAACAAGAAACTGCCTTCTTTATTCTAACTCTGCCTCTATTTGTCTGCACACAAAAGAAGAAACAAAACCAAACAAAGAAAACCTCTAAGACAGAAAGAGCCAGTAACAGATATCAAAAAGGCTAAACTATTTTCTTTAGCTTATTCTATCATCATCCACAGCTTTAGTGCTCAAAAGCCTACGGAACACACATTTCATCTCAAAACAGAAAGGTACCAGAGTTCCTCACAGTGAGGGAACATCCTTTAGTGAGGTATAGTTTAAACACATCTTTTCCTTTAACTGTTGTGCCAGCTGCTTGAACTATAGAGATACCTCAGGAAAACTGTAGTGCGGGTGGACCTTCAATCCCCAGCTACAGGGGAGGCCGCCTGAGCAGGACACCTCTGGCTGTGGAGGAGAGGGGCCGTGCCCAGCGTGGGGGCAATCCCAATGCTAAAAACACCTCAGGGAAACATTTGGGAAGTTACTGATTTTTCAAAAGTACATGTATGTGCATATATATCTCTCCATATATTTTTAGTCAGTTGAATTAACTCTACAGGACAAGCCAGGGAGGCAGGAGAGAGGGAAAAGTAGGAATGCAGGATGGTTGTGGTCTCTTTCGCATTATAAAAATGTAAACTGAAGAAGACTGCACACCAGAAGCTTGGTATTAACTATAAGAAACACCTAACTGTCTACATTTGTTTTTACGTTTGTTTTAAAAGGGTGCAGTAAAATTTCTTCAGATATATACAAAAGCAAATGGATTTGGATACTGCTGCAGTTAAAATTCAGAGAAAGATATGACAAATCATTTTAGCATATAAACACAGCAGCCACATGAGGTAAGATTTCACAATATATACCATCTATAAATGTGATACCATGTTTCCTGTAGAAACATTTAAAGTTATCTATAATTTCAAAATATAGTTTGTTTTATGTACAGAATTCTATATTTAAAAGCATACCATACTCTTTAGAGAGAAATGAGACTTATATAACCTGGAAATAGCAAAATCACTTACTTTTAGACTATGTAAATTACATTGATATTTTAAAATTGGTTTGTTCTAAACTCTATCTATCAGCATATCTCAATTAAAATTTCACTTCCTTTTACTTTGTTCTTGAACTTCTCAGGTTATTTCTAGGACACAGATACATACAGCATACACCTTATCCTGTGTTCAAGAGGTGTATGTCACCAGTATTTGGAGATTATTGTATTTTCAGAAGTTTCACTAATGGCTAGTAATGCTGTCAGCAAAAATTCCAGAGTTTGGATAATAGTTTCTGTCTTAAAAATACTGACAGGAAGGAACTGCAACACCACTTTTCTTTTTCCCCAACTACCACTTTCTACTATAAAATTTTTAATATACAATCAAAACCAATATTTAAATGTATTTCCTCAACACCTCTATCTGTGAACAAGCTTTGATTTTATTTATGAATAAATTTATATTTATAAAGTTATGTCACTTTTTTTTTATAAATGAATTTATTTATGAATTGCTGTCCAATACTAGAACTGACACAAATAAGAGACAATTCGCTAACACTTCATTTGGTAGAGTTCATATTCCAAAAGTGAGAAATCAATATGAAATAACTCTGAATATCTATGAAAAACAACAGTCATGCTACAACCATACTTGTTTCAAAAAATAAAACCTACAAGTTGTAACTATTTTCTAAGAAATCACTAAATGAAGATTACTCAACACTTTAGTTTTGTATGGGGTGACTTAATGACCCTGCTTCACTCAAAAGCAGAATTTCCATTCACTTTCTTCCACTGTATCTCCATTTAAGGAAACAACCTGAGATTTGATACAACAAATATGTTGAAAGCAATTATTCACATGAGAAGAAAAGACTGCTTATTGTTTTCACAAGACATGTAAATTTAAATTTGTTTTGATTAGTTCTTGAAAAGCTAATTTGCTACATAGGAACAGATGTACCAGAATACACAAAATATATATCTAATCTTCCCTCTGTATTTTTTAGAGGGTTGTTGTTAATACATAAATACAAAGTATAACAACAGACTAACTTCAGAATAAAAGTCAAGGTTTTGACAAACTATGACATAACCACAACAAAACAGCTGACTGGTATCTTGAATGTATCTTACTACATTTTTAATGTAAATTTTCTGCCATGAGTCTCTGAAAATATGATTATTAAGTGTATCTCCACTCATATATTCCTCTTCATTGCATATTCTGTGTATCAAAACCTAATATTCTGAATTCTTTGTATGAAAATTTTTGAAAGTTTTCCAGGCTAAGGAAATCTCAGTATTATCACTTCCTAGAAGCACACCATTTCTATAAGATATGAAAATGACTGCACAAGGAGTATGGATATATGAATACTGAATACCGTGTTTTTGAATTATACCATACAAAGCTAAAAAGAATTACTGGCAGAGCACTCATCAGGTTTCAAAAGAATCTTAAAAGCACCAATGCTTAATGCATATTTTAAACGCTTTCCTACTTCAAAAAATATTTATAGTTGGGCATTTTACAACCCATGCAATCATGTTCACACCGCACTCTTATTTTCAGAGAAAAAGTATTTTCATGGATCTATGTACATCTGTATTCTTACTAAATTCAAATTTCTGACTGATACGAAAGTCTCTGCCAATACAATTGAGGTATTTCAGGATAAACTGTGTATATTGCTCCAATTATTACAATCATATACCAAGTGTAAATGAAAACTGAAGGAGAATGCTCATATTATACCATAACAAAAGCTTCTTTAACATTTTCTTCAAACACAATGTCAAAGTATAACTTTCTCCATTAACAAAGTATGTAATACAATATATTTTGCTTATAACTACAGTAGCTGCAAGCAACATTTTTCAAATCACAGATTTTCAAGACGGTGAAATTATTTCCTAAGTGATAAAATTTGTACAACTGTGGGCTCTAATCCCCTCTCA
The DNA here is from genome assembly GCA_013398315.1 of Nothoprocta pentlandii. Taxonomy (NCBI): domain Eukaryota; kingdom Metazoa; phylum Chordata; class Aves; order Tinamiformes; family Tinamidae; genus Nothoprocta; species Nothoprocta pentlandii. Next base: position 227,464 of record VZSG01000786.1, read on the forward strand.
GGTACTCTCTCTGCCCAGCAAACTTATGTGTTTTCCTATCTAAAAACAGCTCAGGTTTAGAATTCTACCCTAAACGCATAATGAAAATTGCAAAAAGACAGATCCGTCCAAAAGAAGTCTTCTATGAAAACTGACTAATGCCTCTCATCCAAGCATGTCCATATCAAATACCTTTATAAACATATTCTGGGCTTTTCCATATAATAACCAATTATTGCACCGATTTAAAAAACATTGCAGGAGTTATTACCAATTATTCCTTTTTAATTACAAGCTTTTTTTTTTTTGAAAATAAAAACATTAGATATTATTTTTCTTACTTACCCACAGTGTACCACAGAAAAGGATTAACAGACATGACAAGCAGGAATTCTGCTAACCTTACTCACCTAGGAAAAAGAAGAAAACACGTTAAATATTTTTTTGTATGGGGAGGAAGAAGACAGTATTAATTTACAGTCCACAAAATAAGCTACCATGCCTACACAATTTTATGAAAGAAAATATTTCATCTTTCATTTCTAATTAAAAGAAAGGAAAAGAAAATATTTCACACAGGCGATCACAGAAATAGGAGTTACGTAAGTTATGCAAAAGTTGCATTTTTTAAAACTCCAACTGTTCTGTTCCTCTGTAGTGCTGATACAGTACTGCTCTGCTACCACAAGAGGAGTCTCAAAATCTTTTTAAACCAAAATGGATACAGATTATGTGTTCTGAATACACTGGCTAAAAGCAACATTTTTACAGAACAGTTTCAAAACCAATTAACTTTTGTGACTACTATAATAGCTTTTAAGGTTTCCTGTGAAGCCTGGTGGGAGATACAACATTTTGTCCAATAAAATTAGACATTTTTTTCTGAACTGACATATTTATATATTTTTTTTTCCTATTCTTGGTTTCTTAGAACAGTGACTATATTATGCTTCATGTAACGCCAAATAAGCATCATTAATGCTACATCAATGCTTCTAAAGATTTAATGCATTCAGCATTTATTATTGAGTATTATAAATGCAAAATGGCCATGTATGGAAACCAGTGATGAACATCAGGAAAATGGGGGTTTCATCAATGTATATGCTGGTTAATAAGCCATATTTATACATAAAAATTTACCCTTTGTAAATGCACAGCTTTCAGACATTTAAAATAGGCAGAAAATAGCCCAGTAATAAACAAACAAAATTACATTGTTAATGACGAAGCATATATTTTCCTGCAATAAATTAAACACATTGTATTAACTCTGGCTAAGCTATTTGAAATTTGAGAGATTGTGACAAGGAATTAAACTACAGAAAATGCAATAAAGTGGAAATTAGTAGAAACTGAGAAGGAATGAAAAAAAAATCTTTACTTGCTGTATAAGGAAAAAAAAATTGCAAGCAACATAATTTGCCTATAGCAGCTTTAAAGACTGGAAAGAAATCCACATTAATATTTTTGACATGGGACCTATGTGGGTTTTAACACAAGTAGGCAAAGTACTTCACTCAAGCTCTTGAATGCTGCTATTAATATTATTTTTATTATTTTTAGTCTTTCATTGCCTAATACCACGCACAGCCATGATAATAAATGATCTAAAATACGAAAGCTGTTCAAAACTGCTACTCATTAAAACCCAGATTACCCCAGATTTTGTCTCAAGGGGGATGCTCGTGCCGTGCTGGCACATTACACTGCATAGGGACCCATCCACGAGCACCTCGGAGGCAAATCCTGCTGCGGCACACACAGCGCCAGGCCCAGGCTGCTTATCCTGGGAATTCTGGAGCATTTTGCACCTAAGCACTTTGCAGCATCAATAAGACATCCGCACACTTCTAGTGGCATGTAGAGGACTATTAAAACCACTTGGATGGCATCTTTGATATACTTTAACATAAAAATAAAATAAAACCAAAATACTAGGTTCTCTTTATAGAGGCCCTTCAATCTACTTTTGGATATCATAATGACTCTGTAGAGAGGCCTGTGTGGATAATCTAATAGTATTTTATATCTTGGCATCTTTTAGATACCATTGTAGGCTCTTGTCCATACCAATGGTTTAGACTGAGCAGTCTACTTATTTATTTTAAACACCCACTTTATACCCAATTTCTATAAAGATAAATGATAGAGCCAAGCACCAGTCAAGAATAAAGCTTTCTGATAGGGGCTATATTGATTTTAGTCCTGGTATATTATAAAGAGGAGATGGTTTGGCACGTCTTTTCTTAAGAATCACCTTCTAAAAAGACATTCTACATAGAAAAATAACTTAGAAACTAGAGAAAGTACTTTTTTTTTTTTTTCAGGAAGAGTCTCAAATTAAATCAGCATGCCAGGGAAAATCTTTGTAAACAACTGCACTTCCTAATGTTCTGCTTTTGTGATTTCCCAGTGTCAGGCTGTTAATGTGACAGCAAATCACTAAAAAAAAAAAAAAAAAAAAAGTTTGCTGTGAAGTGACCTTGAGATTTGCTTATAAAATTCCATTTTAACAGCTATGACAGCTAAAACAATTGCTGTTTCATGACTGTTCCCAACTAAACTAAATCATATGTCAGATGAAAAAGCTTAGATGAATCTCTTCAATTAAAATATTCATTTCTAGACTTAGATACATATATAGGACTATACGATTTGAACATAGACAAGTGAAGTCAAATGAGGAATATTCACAAAATGTAAAGAATTACCAATCATAATTAACTGTGCTAATAGCATAATAGTTGCATTGGAGTTGCATGGAATGATTATACAGGAAAATATTGGAGAATTGCAATGCAAATAAGAAAAGTCCTCAAAACTGTTAACCATAACTATTAACCAAAGGCTTTGATCAAACACAGAAATCTGATACTGTTAGGTAACATTAAGTCTTAAATTAGATTTGTTGTTTTTTGTTTGTGATCTTTTTTGTTTGTTTTCTTTCCTTTTTTAAGTGTAGGTAAATTTTATCCTTTTCTGTCTTTGTAGAAATGAAAATTAGGCATATTCACTAAAAAAGTGCCTTCTGGTAATGCAAAAATGCATTAAAACACGCATGCGTGTTATTTCTACTTTTTTAGTCTTTCTTTTTGCTTTATCATATTCCTTATTTCCATATCCCTATTATTTTTAGTACATTTAATTTTCCAGCCTACCCATTCTTTTGTCATGCATTTATCTCACCATACACACCCTTGGCTGTCTTTCTCCTCAGATATACACCACCCAACATTTTTATTATCCTTGCAGATTTTTTGCTTTCCATCCAATATTTCCAAAAAGTACTGTGTCCAGTTCTGGGCTCCCCAGTACAAGAAGGATGTGGAGCTGCTGGAGAGAGTCCAACGCAGGGCTACCAGGATGATCAGGGGCCTGGAACATCTGCCCTGTGAGCAAAGGCTGAGGGATCTGGGCCTGTTCAGCCTGGAGAAGAGAAGGCTGAGGGGGGACCTGATCAGTGTCTATAAATACCTCAAGGGAGGCAGTGAGGAGGAGGGGGCCGGCCTCTTTTCAGTGGTGGCCAGCGATAGGACTAGAGGAAATGGCCACAAGCTGAGGCACCAAAAGTTTCACAGGAACGTAAGGAAACATTTCTTGACTGTGATGGTGACAGAGCCCTGGCACAGGCTGCCCAGAGAGGTTGTGGAGAATCCTTCTCTGGAGATCTTTAAAACCCACTTGGATGCTGCCCTGTGCTCTAAGTGTCCCTGCACGTGCAGGAGGTTGGACCAGATGATCTCTAGAGGTCACTTCTAGGCTTAAGGATTCTATGAAACTCTCTATCTTGATAAGTAGTTTTGGCTATCTAGAACCTCTGTGGACTTATTAAATACTACAGTTGATCAACTATAATTTCATGGAAGAAAGAAACATATAGACTAACTAGCGCTGAAGAAAGAAACATGCATATGAATTAGCACGCTCTACTTGGGAGTATATGCCTGAAAAATATTGCTTTATTGACATTTACAGTGGCATTCAATTGGGCCTCTACCGTTAATCTTATTTCCATCATGATAAATCCTACTTCTAGAGATATGTAATTAGCCCTTAAATGAAAAGAAACATGAAGTAGCTTAAACTAAATATGCAAGAAAACAGAATTTTTTTTTTCAGAAGTTGGTATCAGTGATTGCTGAGCATCTCAAAGCAGCAGTGTGTGTATTAAATGCTAAGAGCACTGACAGAGTTCTGCGCAGTTCTCTTATCTAAACACTAAGTATATGCACAAAGTTAATGACTAACATGCCAGAAGTTTTTTTCCACAATTAAAAGAAATCTGCTATAATCCTAAAGGTCAGGATTTTCAGTTTTTGTTGTTTCAAACCATCTTTTAGTTACACAGTCTTAGAAAAACAGCCAATATCCAGTGATACCTGACAGAGAGTCCTGAAAGTAGTGAAAGTGTTGAAGAAAGTTATAAACTATGCGGCAGAAGCAATATATAAATATGTCACCACAAGACATGAGAGTGCATTTCTCATGCTGCGATTTATGTCTAAACTAGTTAGATGGCTGTTTACAGATGGCAACCAGTATCTTAAACTTAGAATAAAGTGGCAGCTGAAGTACTCATGAAAGCACTCAGGTACTTTTGGTCGATCCATGTTCAGTACAAATGCAGAAAAGTTACCTATGCAATAGATGAGGCATGGCACCCTTGCAAATTCAGACAGAGCAATCTGTGTGAAAGTTTAGAAGCAAATATTTGGTATGCCAAAAATTATTTAAAATATTTCTTTTTCTAACTATATTCTACAGAGTCTTCAAGCTTCCAATGCACTTAAATATCTATAAAAGTCCTAGTATTGATTTAAGGGTAAGGAAACACCATTTGCTTATCCTAGATAAGCATCTTTCACAAGAGGGCAACTGATAATATTCTTCATAGGACATTCCATAAACCCATGCTCTTCCAAAATCAATGCAATCTCTTATGAGTTCTCAGTAGGATTACAGTCAAGCATAACTTAACTGTTTATTTCATACATTTGTAATGCTAAGTTTTATGATAATAAGTAGAAAGGATGGTTTTTTTTTTTTTCTTAAATTGCTGAAATATTTTCTGTCAGACACAATTAAGCAATGGTTTTGGCTGAGCAGGTAACAGGCATTTGTCATTACAATTATATTAACACTTCCATCCATGCAAGAAGCCTAGTAAAACCAGTAATGATATGCTATGGAAGAATTGTCGTATTTCATGTGATACGCACAGTATTTGCCAAAGAGCATCACCTATTAAAATCTGTAAAGATCTTACACTAACTGCCCTTTTCTCAGACCTTTCCTTCTGCCATTTATCACTGATTGTAGAAATGACAATAAAATTTTACTCATGTTATCCCAGAATACTTTGAAAACTATCCCACTGATATTTTATGATTCTTATAAAACAAAAGCATTGATTAACATAAGTTAAAAAGAATAATAATTTAGGAGAGAAAAATCCTGTTGCAATATTCTGGATTGACTCTAAAAGAAGGTAAAGACCAAGAAATGATAGAGGGATAAATACAATCCCATTATTTAGGTAACACTGTCTGGACAATTTAACTAGTTGCTCAAAGGTGGGGGAAATTCAGCACAGATAAAACAGAACTCAGTGAAGAAACTCAAGTTCAAACAACTCATGCAACGCATTCAAAAGTTGTGTATTTGAGCTGCAAGTAACTCAATTTATAAACATAAAAACATGTGACAATTACTTAAAAGCAATCAGAATTACTTAGGAATAAGATTTTTGGAATAATTAGATGTTTTGATTTTGCATAATCTTCTTCAAAGACACAAAGCCATTTCTGCGTTGGTATTCCTTTCAAAACACAAGGTGCTTCTTTCATCTCCACGAAATATGGATATGAGCAAACCAGAAAATAATTGCAATTATCAAAAGAATAAATGAATGATAAAATAAAAGCACTGCCTGAAAGCTTTCACATTTATGTGAAATACATTTGGAAATGTACTGCATGATTCAAGGGTGAAAAACAACTTATATTTCAAGACAGGCAGTTGAACATGCACACATGGCCATGTGTGAACATGCCATGCCACAGAGGCACCCTTGTAAATGGACTAGAGGTAAAAGGTTCTTAAAAGTTTACACTGATATTCTAATCCTCACCACTGAATAAAATTTCTCAGTCTAGGGGATTATCAAACACAGTAACAAAGCTAAAACACAGAAATGCACACAGGTTTATTTCTCTTTCTGCTATTTGAACAGTGCCAGTACATAATTTAACAATCTTCAAAGTCATTTTTTCTTCCTAATTTTGGCATTTACCATATCAAATTGCAAGTAACAAAAGAATAAAGCATATGCCAAATGCTGAGAGTGTTATCATCTCAAAGTACAGCATTTGTTCTCTTCACGTATCTCCTATATCTAAAACAATACATCCCTATGTTGACTGGGGAGGCCTGACATGTAATAACTAAATAAGCCTATTTGAGCTCAGCTGTTGCTAGAAGTCACAACAAATAGCTTACAAATAGTGCATTAAAACTTCATACTCATTGAAATCAAAACTGAGGCTAGAACCTTGAGACAATGAGATCTTGCAGTGCTACATTTTGTTGTAATGAAGTAACCCCTATTTACTCAAAAGATATGATACTCCATATTTAATGTAATATAAACCTAACGGGCCCTCCATTTTCAATGCCTAAATGACACTTTAAGGACAAATTCACAATGACACAATGACACAATTTCTTTATCCAGAAAGGGATTTCTGTAGCAAACAGACAAGGTATTTTCAGGTACTATGATTATGTGCAGCAAGAGGAGGTTGGTGGCACGGCAATCTTCAAACACTGGAGCGCTTTGGGGACTGCCCTGCGCAGGCCGGCACTAGGGGATGGGCACCCTCTGCAGCAGCCATGACGGTTGCTCCCCGGCCCTGCCACGACGGCTCCAGCTTGCACGGGCCCCACGGGGCCGCAATCTTCCCTGACAACCAGGCTGCCGCTCTTCCCAGCTAACGATCCCCTCAGCAGCTGAATTATGACCCATTTATCCCACTGGCATTGGCCAAAGCAGAAAAAAAAAAAAAAAATTGAGATATTGTTCCTGTACTAGTTCAGTGTTGACATAGCACTTGAGATTGCCATTTTTGCCTACTAGTTCTCACTGTCATAGTGAAACAAGTGAGGTCGATGAGGCAGAATAGTAAAAGAAACACAACTGTACTTAAAAATCTGCTTTACAGGTCAAAATGAGTATTTTTCCTTCAACATTAGAGGTAGCTGAATTAAAAATACCCATGACATGTACAGCAGTTGCATACTTTGTCCATGTGTTCATTACAAAATGGCAACCTTTAAAGTCTTTGTCATTGCTTCTGTATTATCCAGGTTTAGAATCTTCTTAAATCATATCCGTAAAACAAAAGAGGAGAATTCTTTTCTAACTGAGCTAAATGCTTTCCTTCGCGGCAATGATATCCACTGACACCTAAGAATGATATTTTTAAACAGCTCATGATATGTGTGTTGTTACAACTGCTCCTAGCACCTGGTGAAATTTGCAGCTGAAAGGGCCTAACAATTTAAAAGTAAAAAATGAATCACAGTTTATTTTTAATTTCAAATCATATAACCACCTGTATTTAGTATTAGGCATATTTAGACAAGCTGCCTGTCTCTGTTCCCAATAACCTCTTCTCTCCTGTCATCTCAAACTAGACATTTTTCATGCCCTGGATGACTTGTCATTAAAACTGTCACAAACGCTATTTATGTATCCGTATTCATTATTAATCTAGCAAAATGTTCACAGCCACCACACAGCTCCCGTTTGCTCGTGTCACCCCGCCAGCTGCGCCGGTGCTTGCTGCTGTTGGGTTGATGCCTGTTTGGGTGCATTAGAGCCGTTTCCCTCGCAGACCGTTTCCTTAGCAGGGCAGGCCCAGACACGTCCACTTTCCTTCTAGTTGTGCTTGTTCGTCACGAGTTTTATGCAAGTTCACACTTACTAAAGCATATTAATACAAGTCCCTGCTTTCAAGGAGTCTCACATACGCACACTACAAATGCTTGCAAACACATGTCTAGATAGGTTCACCAAGGGATTAAAATAAAAACAAAAACAAAAAAAAAAAAAGAAAAAACTCTCTACTCAGTTAACTTTTTCCCCTCTGTACATTTTTGCAGACAAGATGGTAAAAAGGACAGCTCTGTTTTTATGCCCCTCAATTCAACTTCCTTTCCTTACTGTTGCATATAAAGGATTGCTGTACCTTTCTAGACACCTCAGGAGCGTTAAAATTATTGACATTATTTAATATATTTCCTCAGTGATGTCCCTCTTTCCCTTACAACCGTGCTGCTCTTTGGCTCCAAATCACTGGCCACAAAAAGTTTGGGGTTTTCTTCAGCTGAAGATTTCAGTGGGTAAAATGTAAACATGAATCCAACTGAGTCTGCATTAAGAAGAATCACACATTTTGCATGACATTCTCCAGCAGTAATTCTGCCTATGAATATTTAAGTAAAATTGCTGCAATGTATTAACTGCACCAGTGTAGATGGAGATAAATGTATCAGAAACAACACAAATGTTTGCGAATAAAATATATCTTGAATTAAAAAAATCTTCCATCAAAAGAGACTACAGGCTGAATTAAAAGGCCCACTAAAACCAACCAAAGGAAAGGAAAAAATCCCAAGAGCCGGAAATAAGAATATCTGGAAAAAAAAAATACTAAAATAACTAAGGGAAAAGAAAACTTTGACCCAGGAAGGAGTTTCTGTCTCCCCGTTGCCTGTCACAAAAGAAAAAGTCATCTACATCACTGAAACTAAGGATTTGCTATCCTGTTTTCATTTAGATCTCCTTCCTTTTCTACACATATAAGTGATATCTAATTATTTTCTTCTGCATGTTTTACAGATGAACTTTGAACAATACCATCAATACCTCTATTTTTCATCACGACTACTGTGTTATCCATTTTTCCTTTGTAGACTGTCACAGGGACCATCTGGACCACACAAGCTTCTATGTCCAATATCTTAGGCAAACTTGAGCAATTTCTTATATACCATAACATACGACTTCTAAGATGTACTGTACAAACTTCCATTTTCCTCAGAGCAGATCCGAAGAGTTCTGTGGGACTGAGGACACACAGATTGCATTATCAAAGACTTAGCAAAAAAACAAATCAGGAATATCAGCCTGGTACTTCTGTACTAAGTTCCTTTCCCAAATCCCTCATCACACTGCTTGTCTACTCTGATCCCTTTCTTGATCCCTTTTTTGGAGGGCATGAGGGCAGCAGAGTGAGGAGAATATAAGAACACATACGTTTCATCAGATCAACTTTAAGATCAATTAATCTTTCCTTGTGTTCTTTCCTGTTATTTAGTAGAGTTCACTCCAGAGCACGGGGAAAAAGTCAAAGCTTTATCCTCCTGACAGGTCTGTGACTGATGCTGTGCAAAAACTGCACTGCAAGATCCGTGTGTCCAGTTGGAAAGTCCTCGAGACTAAAGAGAAAGCTTGTAAGAGCTGATAGATTACAGACTAAATATGACTTGACATAACCTTGAAGTTGCTGTCATGCCAAAATAGAAAAAGGTATGAAGTCAGTTTTGCAGACTTAGTTTTGGACATAGAAGAACTTACCGTGTAGTTATCAAAACAGAACAAAACACTAAGCAGTTTTTCTCAGCCTAAATAAAGGATACTGGGATATATTCACATCCAGCTGACTAGGAGGAGGATTGTTAGAACGCCCATGTGGAAAGGCTACTTGGCAGGATGGCTGATTAAATGGCAAAATAGGGTGGAAAAAAAGTAACCTGAATTTATAGCAATTACTGTGGGCTTATTACATTCAACCAATCTCAACTGAACTCATAACTGCTGAGAATTTCATATGCATTGGTATTTAATTAAAATTAACATCTTGTCTAAGATATTTTAATGTGTTCTAAGAATTCCGGAAATGCAGATGCATTCTATTCAGTGATTTTTGCTTTGTGAGTCTGGGGTTTGTTTTCTGATGGAACCTATAACAGGACTGAGAATTGAACGGTGCCTTGATGTGAATGTGCCTAGACAGTCTCTTTTAATCAGTTATCCGAAGAGATCAAAAGTCAGAAAAGATGGATTTTACTGGGATATAAACTAAGATAGATTAACTTTTTAAATGAACATTATGCAAATTGCCTACATAAGAGACATGAAAATATTCTGTGCAGACTCTCTCCCTGGCGAGTCTTTGCAAGCATGTCCTTCCTTCCAAGATTTCCTGGCTTGAAACAACCACTACCCAGTGTCTTCCTGGCCATGAGAAGCTTTTTCTTTCCACGCTGTGAAGGTCTATCCTTTTGCTTTCTGCTTATCTTGGCAGTCTGCCAGTCCCTCCACGCATCACACCATCCAGACCCTTGCTGTGCATCTCTCCCCGCTCTCCATTCTTTCTCTGCCTTTCCATCCTGCAATTTAGACACCTCTCTTCTTCTCTGTATCCAACTGCTCTTCACAGGAAGGAAGTCTTCCAGAGATTTCTACCTGCTTTATTTCTTCCTTCTTAAAATCACCTGGCATGCAAACAGAGACCACATGAAACAAAATGGTGTCAGTCACAGGGCCAGATCAGGTTTTACATGAAAGCTGATTTCAAGCTGAAAAATGCAGAGGACTCCATGTATTATAAACTAAGTTATTATTTATGTTTGAATGGCTTGGCTTATGTAAAATACATGCTTCTTTCTGCTAAAATAAAAATCACATGAAAAGCAGAAAAATAGGGCAATATTAAAATTTGGAATGCTAATATTTAATGTATATGTATGTGACTGGCAAATGACATGATTAGTTTAAAATCTTCTAAGAATAACTAGAGAACTAAGTCATACATATAGAATCTCAAAAAGTCACCTGAAATTGATTTTAGTCATTTTTGATCATTTATATTTTTAAAAAGCTAAAAAGGTATAAAATGATAAAGATTTATTATGCTTATTGTATGCTTTACTAGTTGACCAGAAAATAAGAAAGACTTGTGTAAGTAAAGTATTAATGAAGATGCAGTTGGCTATACTGTAACAACTGAAACTTTCACAAGTATCAAATTTTCTCATCACATCTGCAGTACTGGATAAACTTCATTAGATTCTTTTTTCACATCACATCTACAGTACTGGATAAACTTCATTAGATTCTTGCACCTATCAAATTCTAGATTAATTCTGCTTTTGAATATTCTCTATTGAAAATAGCAGTTCTCATATTAGATCTAATTCACCTTACATATGCAAATTAAATATTCATTAGGATAGGCAATTGAACTCAGATCTTTCATATCCAGGTTGAGTGCTCCTACTAGCAAACAAAGGGCTCTCTTTCCCCTTGCCCAAAGAATATTTAAATATTTATATATTTATGTAACATGGGCAATTCTAATGACAGAGAAAGCAACAGCAATGTCCTGTTAGATGACTTTTCTATGAGGCAGGAAAAAAAAAATAGAACGTAAACTTGAATCAAGGTCTTTGGAATAGGCCTCCCATTCTCTCCATCATTATCAGTGGAAAGCTTCTAAAGGTTCTGCATTTATTCTCATGGGGAAGAGGAGAAACTACAGACTGCAGAAGTCACCATAAAGGACTTTTCCTATTTATGGTCAACCAAGGGCCTTTCCAGGGTATTTGCTTAAGGCAAATTTGTGTTACAAACACAAGACAATCAACTGCAGTTCTACTTTTTGTGATAGTTGTCCACAGAAAATCGCAACCACACTTAAGGAGCCTAAGTTCACCTCACCTTACACATAATCTTCCAAATATTATATACTGACATACATTTTGATACTGCATCTAATTTCAAAATCTGTTGATTTCCTGTAACTCTACACAGAGTGAAGAAATTAAATTACTGATTGTGTTTCCTAACAAGTAACTGCAGTTTAACTACCATGGGCACATTGCTAAGGTTATTTGTGCAAAAGCCACTGAAGTCACCAAGCAGTTTCCCAGCACTGCAGGACACCCACTCAAGAAACGTCAGAATGGAGACCTTAAGAGTGTTTATGAGAATGCGCAATCACCAAATTTGAAATTCAGAACATTCCCCTCTGTGCCGGTCTAGTCAGCTTAAGAAAAATATGCAGCATACAGTATATATTTGGAGATAGTGGGAGAGCACTTTTAACGGCTGTTTTTCCTAGTAGTATTGCAGACAAATACAAAAAAAAAAAAAAAAAAAAAAAAAAAAAAAAAAAAAAA
>VZSG01000786.1:248129-290640 GCA_013398315.1 Nothoprocta pentlandii
TACTCTTCTCAGATGCCTCTTCCAAGCTGTAGCATCCTGAAGTATATTTAATCTAACTTCATATGGAAGATACTTCCAAAAAATCACTTTTGTAATTTCCTTCATTTTAATTTATATCTTGTCAAGGTAGTATGGTTCATGAATTTATGACTACATAATGAATTATTTTTTCTCAATTCTATTTCTCTCTGAAATTCGATAGCAACACTAAGTTAACTTTTTCAAGGAACTACCTACAATATCTTTAAGAACTCATTTTCCAAGTAGTAATAGCTAATTTAGAGGATATCATGACTGCAGTAGTGAGTAATCAGGCTTATTTTTGACATCAATATTACTTTTTCAACTTGAATTGCAGGATATCATTAGAGACCCGATTCAGTTAACTAGATGGCACAGATAATAGGCACAATTGTCCACTGCTCTCAGTCTAAAAATCATTCCTATCTAAAACCTATTTGGTAGTTATTGTAAGTTGCTGTAAAGTAAATCAGTTCCCAAGGAGTAGTTGTCCTCATTGTGGGGGAAAAAATATCATGCTTGGCTTTTAACACATACTTCTGTTGATCCCTTCCAGAGAATGACCTAGTGCTAAAATAGCATGATTAGACCACTTTCTTAAATGCATATAATGTACTTGACTTTTCTTGATGCATATGCAGTACCTTTGCATTTAGTGAAGTCCTGTGTATTTTCAACTGTCCTTTATATGGTCAGTTAGAGAATGAGTACTTGGGTGCTCTAAAATTAGGCTCAAGGACTGCTCAGAAGACTGGCATCTACTGAGCATGTACATGTTGTTCCTGCATTAGTAATAACATAATTTAAGATTCTCCCAGTCTGCTAATTTTGTAATTTTCTTTGGATTTGATACACTAAGAGAGACTGAAAAAACTTTCTATTTTCCTTCTTCAGACCAAAAAAAAAGAATTCTATTAAGGGATCTGCGACACATGTATGTTGCACCCCATGCATATTTGGATGGGATGTAATTTGGCCATTTTGGGTAACAGAAGTATCTGGCTTATACCTGTCCTAGCTGACTTACTCCTATGGAAATCCTTGTCATGGCCGCCTCTCATTTGGGTTAACAATCTGGGAGATGTATAATGAAGAAATGCTCCTCTGCATAGCCTTAGCTTTACATGGGACTGGGCACAAAATCCAGGCTCAAATAAATTGCTTTGTGTTTATGGTCTTTCTTCACACTTAAGAGTCCCTATGGTACATCTCAAAGCAGAAAATTAGAAGCACTTCTCAGTTCCTATTTTATGAAACTAATTCCTGGGAAATTAACAAAATTGAAAAGAAAGGAAATTTAATCTGAAACGCATAAAGAAAAACATTAATTATGAAGTAGCAAGGAAAAAGTCATTCAAAATCAATTCAAGAAGGATTAAGTAAAAAACATGGTAAGTCTGTGTTCACATTAGTGTTGTAATGATATCCTTCTAGAATGATTTAATTTAATTATAAAATATCTAGCCCTCCAAATGAATTACTGTTAAGGATACTGTTAACATAACCAAGTGCAATGTTCTGTCAGCCTATAGCTGATTTTGAAAGAGCCTGACATAGAACAGCTAAAGATGTTTAGTCTTAAACTTATGTAGCACAGGAAAGGAAAAAAGAAAAAAAGAAAAAAAGAAAAAAGAAAAAAAAAAAAGGATTTGATAAATACTATGGCTTCAGTTTTGTTTTGCAGTGATACCTATGCTTCTATGCATGCAGACACTTGCCAGAACTTTATCAATGCCTATTCATCCTTCCACCAGCTCATGACTTGAGCTACTCTGAAGTCCATGGGTCACAAGTGCACAGGGAACTGGCAGATGTCATTGCTGAGCACTCTCCATCATCTTTGAAAGGTCACGGCAATCAGGAGGGGCACTTGAGGACTGGAAGAAAGTTGATGTCACTCCAGTCTTCAAAAGGGATGGGAGGAGCTGGAGAACTGCAGGCCAATCAGCATCACCTTGATCCCTTGAAAGATGATGGAACAGCTCATCCTGCAGACCATTCCAAATAACACAGATGGGGTCAAAAAGGTGAATGGGGAGTAGTCAGCCCATGCTGAGTGTATGTTCCACAAACAGGAACTCATTCCTACCCAATGCAATAGCCTTCTATAATGGAATGACTAGATAGATGAAGGGAGGACAGTGAATGCTGTCTACCTTGCTTCAGAAGAGCTTTCAACACTGTCTCCTATAACATCGTCATAGGCAAGCTCCGGGCTAGATGTGCAGTGAGGCGCCCTTAAAACTGGATGAATGCCAGAGCCCAGACTTGTGATCAGCAATGCAAGGTAAAGTTGGAGGCCTGCAGCTTGCAGTGTCCTGCAGGGGTCAATACTGCATCCAGCCTTGTTCCACTTATTGAATAGTAACCTGGATGGAAGGAGGTAGAGCACTCTCGGCAAGTTTGCTGATGATATTAAAATAGCAAGAGTGGCTGATACACCATAGGGCTGTGCTGCCATGCACTGTTGAGTCCTGCACAGGGGGGATTAACTCTAGGCACCAGTACAGACTGAGAGGTAACCTGATGGAAGACAACTCTGCAAAGAAGGACCTGCCAGTCCTGGTGGACAAACTGACCATGATCCAGGAAAGTGCCCTGCGGTCTCCTGGGCTTCATTAGGAAGAACGTTGCCAGTAGAGCGAGGGAGATGCTTCTCCTCCTGTACTCAGGGCCAGTGAGGCCACATCTGGAGTAGAGTGTCCAGTTCTGGGCTCCCCTGTACAAGAGAAACATGAAGCTACTGGAGGAAGATCTGCAAAGGGCCACCAAGATGATGAAGGGACCGGGGCATTTCTCATATGAGGAATGGCTGAGAGAGCTAGGATTCTTCATCCTGGAGAAGAGAAGTCTGAGAAGGATTAATGTGTACAAAACCTTAAGGGGTGGGGGTCAAGAGGATGGGACCACACTCTTTTCAGTAGTGGCCGGCAATAGGATGAGAGGCAACAGTCATAAACTGAAACACAGAATGCAATATCTGAACACAAGAAAGATATCCACTGTGAGAGAAATAGCATTGGAACAGGTTGCCCAGAGGGAATGTGAAGTCTCTGTCCCTGGAGATATTCAAAAGTCATCTGAACACAATACTTGAGAAGGCAGGAGGGAAATAAGCCATTCTGTGAGTCTGTGATCATGCACAGATTTGACATTTTACATAGGATTATGAGACAGAGGAGTTTAAGGCCCAGAAATGAGGATTTCTTTTAAACCTTCACAAGAGGGTTTTTTTTTTCCCTTTATCGTTTACTGTTATAAATATAAGATATGGAAAAGCCATTAAATCAAAGTAGGGGGAATACTAATGCACTGCAATTCCATCCACAGTTTGAGTACCTTATTCACCTGAATAATAATAATTTTTTAAAAAGACTGAAAAACATGTAATTTCATTTTCATGAAATTTCTATGGAAACCAAGTATTACAATTTTAAATACTCTTATAAAAAGGACAGTATAATGAACTATAAGTTACGAAGACTAGAACACTAACAATTATTGAAGAGGTTGATCTAGAAAAAAACCTGCTAGGCGCAACAGTGTATTGTTACATTCACATTATATCAGATATACTGTGTGCACCAACAAGTAAAGCTGTATTTAACTATTATTCCAGTCTGATGTGGATTTGGCTGTGTTCCTATTATGTATGTGAAAAGATTTTAAAAATATAATGGAAGGAAATAAAATCAAATAACAAGCACTGTGGTCTGTGCACAAAGTAGCTAGATTCTCTCTCAAACAAGGTTTACTTTTGTCAGGAATCCTTTTAATTCTGCACGTGATTCAGTTAAGCCGTTGTTAGTAAATTTAAACTACGCACCTAAAAACAACGCAAATCAGTCACTGTCCTGAACTGCGGACACACAGAGGATAGTGGGGATGTAGCTTAACTTGCTCATTGCATTGTACAAAACACCATGTGGAAACAGCAGTCAAAATATGGCCTATATCAAATCCAACCCAGCAAAAACTCTCTCCATTTCTACAATTGCCTCATTCCCCTTAGATGGGAGGACTACCTTCAGGTCAGCACTAACCCATCCAAAGGCAGTACCAACACTGAGTCCATAGGCCTCCAAAATCTGGCAGTCCTGGGAGTGCAAGGAGAAGCTTACAACTCAGTAAAACACACCAAAGAGTAACGGGGTTTAACTTGCGACTAGACTCCAATTTGGAGTTATCAGAACAGTAGCCCCTTCTGAGCAGCTTAGTGCACTCACACTCTATTTGAGACTAAAATACAGTGGTTCAGTGTTGTTACTGTTGAAGTAGAGGCTGAATGAAGTATCATTTTTGGCACATGCAATTTATTTTAGAAAAAAAAAAATAAAGTAATCTGTAATTTTATTGATGTAAACAGGATTTAGTGCAGTCTTTTTTTCTGGTATAAACAGCTGACATGTTACTCTTACCAGCATAACTGCTGAGAAACATGCATGAGGGAAGATCAGCTTTTTCCTGAGCATTGATGATTATGGATAAGACATCATAGAAAGCCATGTGAAAGTCATAGTAAACGTACATGATTTCCCATCACTATCACAAGGGGATTAAGCATTTCTAATTTATGTCACAACAGATATCATAAGAACAAGTATTTATTCAGCAGTACTAATCACTTCATATAAATGAAATGGATACTTTGAAAGAATCAAAGTTATTGGTGGTTTAGTTGCTGCAACTTCAGGAAAGTAGTAGGAAAACTGAGAGTTCTCCTAAGTGGTTTATTCCTGGTTTATTCCTATTTGTTTTAAATTACTTTAAATGCTAGACAACATGATAAAAATAATGTACCATGGAGTATCATCAACTATTTCTCACTCCCAGACACACTTCCTTGAATACGCAGTAAACTGCAAACATTTGTCATTGAACTGTGAGAATCTTTTGCTGTTTATAGACTGATAGTTGGTGTTCAATGGATTTCAGTTACTACCTCTTTGAGATCCTAATCTAGGCTGTTTACATTGTCACTGATAATGGAGGACAAAAGAGCTTTGCTCCTCTCGCTAGAATGTTTCCTTGCTTCCAGTTTTGGAGTGATTCGAAGGTCTGTGAGAAGGAAAAATATGTTTCTTATTATAAAGACAAACTGATTATATTTTATTGTTTTCATGAAAAAAATGCTTAACATTACTTCTCTAGAAAAGTTAAAAACTTGAAATACCTTCAAGCGACACAGGATTTTATTCAATTCTTCTGTTTGTACGAGGCTTAAGTCAAGATGTCACAGATATCACTTTGTTAAAATTGCACAATGGAATGCTGAAATTCAGCCTTTTAAGAATTTGCCTCTGACACATGATCAAAATGCAGTTTTGTCATTACTGACATTTGTTTTCCATTTAATACAAAACTTCAACAGGCAAATATCATGTTTTATGAAATACCATGTTTGAAGGGGGACTATGTATAACAGTACTTCATGAAGAAAGATGCAGTAGGTTTCTATAGCTAATAGGTTTCTAGGCTTATTATGCAGTCTGAATACACTATGAAGTATATTGTATTGGTGCATAACCAATCTATTACCAAGCCACAGCACGCAACAAAGCAGACTGCAATTATACTGGTTGTTTACCAATACAATCTCTATTTAGAAGGAAGGCATATACAGGAAGAGGTCACTTGGTTGGCTAGCTCCCTTTTTGTTCATATTTGGTTGTTTTGGTTGTTTTTTCTTCCCATCACAGCTTCGTAAATAAAACCTATTAAGACTCACATGACTTCAGAGTTGCCTGGAAGATCACTCAGATATATGCACTGCATGGGCAAACAAAAAGTCCTGACTAATCAATAAAAACATTCTGGAACTACTTCATCAAAACACCCTCATCTTAAAACAAACAAACAAAAATTTAAAATAATAAAAAGAAAATAAAAAGAAATAAAAAAGAAAGCATAAGAAGAAATACCTTTTTTTTTCCCCCAATATATTTAATGTACCAATATAGATATTTCCCTACAACCACTTCTCAGGAATGCTGTATGGACTAATTATATTAATGGCAATATAAGGGTTAGTTTGTGCAAGTGAATATTGCAATTCTAAAAAATTGTAACTACTCATTGGTGTAAAATCAAACATACATTGCAGAGATAATAGAAACAGGGATAGGATACATTGATAACCACCATTTAGAAGTTTAATTTCTAAGATGACTGCAATCTGAAAAGTGGTTATTTGGCTCCTGTTCCTCTGCACATTACAAATTCTTGCCCAATACAGAGCTCCAGAGAGCCATCCCTAGATACACTTTTCTTTCAGCTATCACCATGTCATCACCAGCAGCAAAAGGGCAGGTTAGACCTAAATACTAGCTGCAAAACTCATCGGAACCTGCGATCTGCATTTCTTTTTTCCTCTCCATTGAAAAGAAAGCAAAACTGGTTAATTCCACACAATAGTTGACTACACTTTAGCATGACTGGGAGGAACACGTTCCTGAGCACAACTGTGAAGCTCCTATTATTAAAAAATACTTAAATACCAATGAAAACATGTTCAAGTTCTAACCAGGATAAATAAATTTTCATGTACCTCTGTTGCTATTATGTATTTGTAAGAACTAGAACTACACCTGGTAACACTTTCCATGACACGCACTTTAGAACTTCCACGGAGCTGTGTTACAGCAGGCATCATCCTGGCAGAAGGTGTACACACCAAAACAGTTGTATAATCCAGCTGAACGAGTTCAGCCTTCCTATGCATTTGAATGCCAGTTGTTCACGCTGCCGGTGGAAAAGCCCAGCATTCCCTCCCACAAGAACCACCTCAGGTCTTGCCCTTCACACCTTCACGGTCCCAAACCTAGAGCCACTGCGTCACCTGCAGGGGGCCAGAGGAACTGTGGGTGTTCTTCTCAAGGACACGGGTGCTGATGGATCAGCCGGTACTTTCGTGATTGCTCAGCAGGCACAGGGAGGGAAGGGGGAAGAGACCCACAAATGGCTCAGTCGTATGAACTCTGCTTCCATGGTAGATAGAATAAAAATCGACAGAAATGAAAACTAAATCTAAGACAAATCATTAAAATCTACAAAATTTCAGCAGGAAAACTCTAGTCTCTGCCCCTTTCAAAGCTCAGCTTAAGAACGAACTTTACAATCTGAGCATTACCAAAATGGGAAAACAACTGTGAAAATGTTTGTGTTAGTTGTATGCAAAATGATGCAACTTGTTTATTTAGTATTGTGATCTGTTTATTGATCAGATCACTTTCAGCTGCAAAATGATTGGAAACATTTCAGTCAAAGAAGGAAAGATTCTCAAGGGTTCTACAGGACAGGACCACAATAAAACTGTTAGTAGTATATGGCTCGATCCATGCAATTAGAAAATCTATCTATAGTCTCCATAATTTAAGAAAAGTTTATAGCTACTTCTTTTTAAAGCACATGCAAAATAGAGGGGGTGGAGAGGAGGGAGGGAAAGAGACCGGTTATCCTTATGAAAATCTTTCATTTAAGAGAGCTAGAACTCAATTCCCAGCACAAACTCACAAATAATTCAAGACTAGAGCAACTTCTCAAATGTAGTTTATAGCATTATGACTAAGGGGTAGCTGCATTGATTTTCAATTCAAGTGAGAAATCGAGTTAACCTCAACCTTCCAGCAGACAAGTACACTCCAGTAGAGTATGAGAAAATATCTAACAGTTTCTGTGGTTAACACAGAACCCAGTTGCTAATGTAAGGGATAAGATAAGGAAAAAGTCCAATCTTCCTTTTAAAGGAGTCCCCAAGTATCCCATTTTCCAGGGTCAGCGATAGCATCCTTTCCTCCCTGATGAGGATCTGGCGACAATCTATTTGCCACTTGCAGGTTGTGATTTCGTTATGTAGAGAAAGCCGCAGCACTGCACATGCTTCAGCTTTCTCACAGCGCAGCAACCTCCATCCTGTCTCGACAGAAATACCACACACCTCGCTGACTCTCAGAGAAACCGTCCTAATGTCTTCATTATCATCAAGGCCACAAACATGTCCAGCCCTACCTAGGACTTAATTTCCCTTCCTGCTCTTTCCTGAGGTTGAGCAAACAAGCAACTAAAATAAGACAAACACAACGTGCGAAACACTGAGCAACATCTAGCACACACTTTAAAGAACTAACTCATGGTGGTAAAAAGTGGCTCTGGATCAAACAGTATTAATGGAATCTTATAAATGAAAATACAATTACTTACAAAATAGCTTGAAGAAACACTACCCTTTTGAAATATGAAATCAAAGATTTATAGTACACGCTAGCTTACTCTCATATACCCACTCATTTCCTCGGGAAAGCAGCATCCCCAGTGAACAGAAGCTTCGATTAAAGATCCAATTTACCTAAGGCGCACGAAAATCACACTGAAAAATGGTAGATATTTTTATGTGAAATGGTAAAAATAGAATAAAAGCTCTTCAATTTCATAATGGTTAGAGAGAATAAGGGAACCCTTTGAAGGCCACATAACTCAGAATATTAAGGTTTGGAATATCTAGGGTATTAGTGGGCTTTGCCATATATTATTACTATTCCTGCTATTTACGTAAGGATTTTACTTGTCTTGAGAAAATAAAAAAGTCGGACTGTGGGTGATCCACTTAACATTTCCCAGGCTGTCAGGTTAAACCTCTCCACAGGTTTCCGCATTGGAAAAAAAACAGCTAGGAAAGGGATAAATACTGCTGTTTGGGCTTATCAGTAAAATAATTTGCAGAATTAGCCTCAAATTTCCAAAAATATAGGCTTTCAAAAAAAAAAAAAAAGAGTGTAGAAGAATGAAGTAGTTCAAAAAAAAGGGGAGAAGGGAATGAACAGAAAAAAAAACATGCCCTATTCTTCAGTGTAAGTAAACATATGGACCACAAATTTAAAGGCAGAATGTGCACTAACTATAAAGCTTCCTGCTTTACCTGATATTATCTAACTATTTTCAGAAATAAATATTTTTGTTGCTTCTCATAAATCATACAACTGATCACAGATGTTTCTTATTTTTTTGACAGCACTTACATTCATGGACAGTCTCTTACATTTTAAGAGCTATTCATTCAACAGTCTCCCTGTCAATGAGAAAATTAGTTTAATTATTGAGAGAACAAAATAAGGCACCATTCCTGGTAATATACATATTCAGATACACATCTTCCTCCTGAAACACGTGTAATTTCTATTAAGACTAATGACAGTTTCTTGAAAGAGAATATCCTCATTACAATTTGTTGTGCAGCACATTTTAACACACAAATAAGTAGGATTAATTTCCTAAAGTTCTCCCTCCCCGCCGTCAATATTATAAACTCTAAAAATCCAGCATCAGAATTTGAGAAAAATCATATTAAAAAAAAAAGGAAAAAAGAAGGCACATAAAGGAAAACAAAGTATTAAAAAGTTATGGTATATTTTAATATTTCAAATAAATTCAGAATTTCCAGAGTTTTAATATTTACTTGGGAGATGAAATACCTCAGTGTTCAGTACTTACCCAAAATGTCTGATGTACTCCCAAATTAGGAAAAAAACTTTAATCTATCTTTTTTATTCTATGGTAAAATTAAATGGCATATGGCTAGATCAGCACTTATATGTATCAACATATATATTTTTCATTATTTGTACATTTGTACTGGAAAGCCTTTCAGCATTCCTGTGCTTATATACCTTTATTCCTGTCATGTATGCTATATGCAATTGTACACATGGTCAATTATATGTAAATGGACATTATTATTAAGTATTATTAAAAAACAAATTATAATCACAATCTACTTTACTTGTTTCCTGATATTTGAACACAGAAATATTAGTGCAATTTAGCATAACAGACATCTGAAGACAGCATTGCTCCATAGTGTTAGCTGATGGATTATTTCACTTCAAAATATCCCACTTTGGGAAACAGTGACAAACAGTAGCAACAGAAAGATGCATCTAAAAAAATTATATTCTAAAATTCTACTTAAAAACTGTATCTACTTAAAAAAAAATCTGAAATATTTTCATTCTTTGCTGCTTGAAAATGTCTTTAGTAGACAACATCTTTATCTTAAGAGGCAGGCCTGGATTTTGTAAGCATATAGAGTTAGTATTCAAAGATTAGTTCATTAAGTGTACATATGGTAATGGATGGACTTACAATGGAGTAACCAATGGATGGTTACCGGGGATTCCTCTGGGATTTCACCAATCCAAAAGGAGTTTTTTCAGTCTGTTTTACTACTTTTATTGATGATAAAACTCAATGAAAAAGCACATATACAAACACAGAATTGATTGTTTGCATGGGGCAATCTCAGAAGTTGGGTTTGCAGGAGATCTCCTTACATTAATCTCTTATAACTGCTTAAAAAAAAAAAAAAAGGAGAAAAAAAAAGAAAACATAATCATCTCAGCTGTTTTATAAATAAATTCAAACTATAATTTAATGGACTTCTACACGAACTGAACAGATTGGTGGTTGTTCATTGAATCTCTTGCTGTGACCATATGAATATTATAGTCAAATATGTAAAAGTTCCTTTAAAGCACAGAACTGAATTCTCTAGAGCCATACAACAAGAATTATTGAACCTTGTGAAGCAGGAAGCATGCTGCTCAGCAACAACACAGAAATACAGCAGGAACATGGGATGCTGTCTGAGAACACTCTCTTCCCTTGCTTACAACTACTTCCTAGTGAACCTTACCTGATCAGGCTGTTTCAACTACCTCATTTTTATCTCTGCGTGACACCATCTACAGCTTTTTAAAAGGAGAAAATAGTTAAACTCACTTTTCAATCAAAAGGTGTTTTATCACAATTGGGATTTTTAAGAAGAACCTGAAATGCTTTCTATCTTTAAAAGTTTCAAAACACCTCATTGCGGCTTTACTGCTTTGCTTAAGCTTTACTTTTCATTCTTCATTTGACTTCTGTTGCAATTACAGTGCATAACATATTGATGTTTCAAAAAATTAAAGAGAAATGATCCACTATCATCTAAGTAAAAAGATGTCAATAAACCTGAAGTGAAATTATTTGGATGTCATTTCTACAGTATTTTTTTCTGTCCTGAGTTGGAGTCAAAATTAAACAGCAAAACTTACTACAGATCAAATTATTTTCTAACTTGTTCTGCTGGAAACCAACCAAGGTAACAATATCGAGTTCCTTTTCTGCTCTCCTACATCAACCTCCAGGTCATTTGCTCCCGTTAGCTGTATCTTTAACCACTTTCCTTAGATTCTCCAGATTCTAGATCCCTAGATTCTCTAGATCTAGATCCCTAGATTCTATCTTTTCAGGAGCATACATATTTTACAATTTTCTTCTTTCATCTGTAGCAATATTCTTTTCAGATCTCTGCAGCTAAAACGTCCCTTATTATCTTTTGCTTTCCCATCCTTAGTTAGTTACAAAAGGCATCAATTTTGTCATCTTACAAACTTATGGGAATTGATTTTGTTTAGAGCTAAATGAGTTCATGCTAAAAGACCCTAGAGAGTGGAATCCCTAACTGCACCTTTACCTAAAAAAAAACTGTATGGTACAACATATTAAAGTAGTTAAATGGAAGCTGATGCATAAAACTTATTACATATACGATTTTAGCTGTATGGATAAGAGTAGAGAAACAAGCAGCTGTCTTTTATAAAGAACAAGGGAGGAAAAAATGAAGGGGCTTAATAAAAATATAGGACTAAAAACACTTTAAAAATTCTGGGCAAGATGTCCTGGGGACTCTTCTTGGTTCCTGGAACAAGCTGTGGTTCAACCAGCATTCACCACCAGCTGTACACAAGGTGTCTGTAGGAACGAGAGTGGGCTCGAGTAGCAGAGCTAAACAGGCTCCTTAGCACTGAAGCCTAAGCAGCCTTACACGTTGATATGTAGCAGTGTTATTAAACGGGTATTAGAGAGACACCCTTTGTTAATGTGCAGCATAGATACACTCTGCAAAAAAATGCACAGAGAAGTCAAAACTTGGCCGTTGTCCCAGCTCTGCCTGAAATGACCTTGCTCAAGCTGTCAGTGAACTTGGTGAATGATGTATCCCAAGGCAGGAAATCTTGCATTATAATAAGGGTTGTTAACGGTGGACTGCAGAAAATCTGGACCTCCTATGTATAACCTTTAGATGCAAAGTTCGTTGAATCTTCCAGTAGGCTACAGTGCATGCTAGGGAATAGTCCGGGTCTCTCAAAAAGCACATAAATGCTAACATGTTTTGTCTTTGCAAGAATTATTCCGAGAATGTTTGTTTGTCTCTTTGGAGCCCAGAACTTTGCTCTGTGCAGATGGCAGCAACACTAAGCTCGCAGCAGACCTCATTTCAGAAGGCGCATAACCAAAGCATTCACATTTAAGACTTGTCTTGGGTATTATTGGCAGTGCACTTCTCTTCAGTCAAGCTCATATCCATTAATTCACTTTACCTCCTGGTAAAAAGAACAAGAATTTCAGTGCTTGGCAAATGATTCCTTCAAGGCAGTTGGGGAAAAGAACAAAACCCAGCACAATCACAGCTCTGTCCCCTCAGCTTAAGAGCCAAGTAATCACGCGGCAGCCATCATATCTTCCCCCTTCCGCTTCTTCCCTTTTCCCACCGCAGCCCCCAAGTCAAGATCTCTTTTAACTGGCAGACAGTTTTGTTCGTCCCCAAATCTCTCAAGCTGCTACCAGCCATTCTCATTTTCTCCCCAAGCAATGTACAGAAAACTCAATATTTTTACTTCACTAGCTGGTACTTCTCAGATTCGCTCCGGGATTCCAGACTCATCGTGAAGCAGCATACCGCAGGCTTGCAAACTGCTTAACTGCTTTTGCCTTCCTTCTATCCTTCAGGATTATCCTCCTGTCAAAGCCCTGCTGAGTGGCACTGCTCTCTCATCACGAGCGAATCACCAGAACCGCCGGCGGCCTCGGGCACCACAACAGAGACCACAGAGGCCGCGGCCCAGGGCGCCAACAGGGTGCGCGGCTCCTCCCTGGCAGGGAGAGCTGCTGGAACTGCTGCCTCCTTTCTGCACGCAGCCACCTGCAGACGTGACTTCACTGCCCCTCTCCTCCTTCTGCAGACACGCACATTTATTAATTGAATGTCTGACACCGGTACTGAGCTCCACTGAGACAGTTCACCCTAATCACAGGCCCGAGCGCCCAACTGCAGCTCCCACGTGTTGGGGGCAGCACTTGCCAGGGACAAGCGCTGCCAAGCAGAGGCTCCTTCTCCATCCCAGGCCCACGGAGCTCCTGCCATGGGCACCGCCACCCTCTCCAGAGGGCAGAAAGCCCCTGTGGTGCCTGTTGCTGCACCTCGCAGGCCTGAGCTCTGAGCAGGAACCTACCCTGGCGCGGGCTGCGCAGGGAGGCCAGGGAGAGCTGCTCACCAACCTCCTGCCTTTACGTGGCAGCTGCCTTTGGCCACTGGAGACCACCAGAGCAAAGCTCAAGATTTAGAAAAGATAATTAATCCACCTCCGTTGGTTCCTGACACACTGAAACTACAGAATTAAGGAAAAAAAATACTGCCAGCTTTCTCAAACTGGAATTTATTTCTCCTTCTCCAGCTAAGCTAAGGAGTTTAGGATAGCTTTGGCACAAGGTCCATCTGAGTTTCTTCTCCCACTTCACACACAAATATACATACACAAACACACACATACACACTCACACATGCATATATTTAAAATAAAGCAGAGTTCTCGCTCCTTGAAGAGAGTAACTAGGCCTTCAAAAGGCCTAACTAGGAATGAGACGTCTGAGCCCTTTGCTCATTCTCCTACTTGAGAAGCTGAATTTCCATGTCAGTGAATCATACTTTGCAGATCTGTTTGGCAAACCTCTTTGGAGAAAATTTATTCTTCCACAGGGAACTGCAAGAATCAGTATAAGAATCATGAAAAACAGTATTTTACTGACTTTTTATTTACTTCTTTGACATTTTTTTCCAGTGAGGAATTTAATACAAGGCGCCTCTGCAGAAGACATTACAATATATTAGGTAATGCAAGGCCTACTAGAGCAGTAAAAAGACTATTATTTCAACATTTTACATAAAATAATTTCAAGAGTGAGTACAGTCATATGCCTTTTATTCACAGGCCTGGCAAAAATGCTACCACAAAACTGTTCGATATGTACAGCACACCTTCTCCTTTTCTTAGCTAGTTGAATAAACAATAGTATTTCTCAGGAATAAGAATTAACATCTCTGGGGAATATTTGTATTAAACAGACTAAATATTGAAGGCTAGATAGATTACTCAAATTCAACCTGTGAGTTTTTAGAGCTTTTTATTTCTTGATGATCTTATAAAAGGACTTTTTTTCCCCTAGGAGTCAAGTTTTACCTAGAACAGTAAATCCAGGGTTTACTTTTATGGTTTGTTGTAACCTGTAGGGTTAATAGAGTAAAATTAAAAATAAGTGCCTCTCTTGATAGGAATTATATGGTGTAATTATCTTAGTCATTATTATTCCAGTAAACTATAAAAATGGCAGATTATTCACCAACTATATCACATATACTAAAAATAATGAAAGTGGCTAAATATGAACAGCTCACCTTGTCTTTTACTGCATTTCTGTCTGCAAACTATCTAAACAAGAGCTTAGCAATACTACTTGTTCTGTCATCTACCCATCTCAGCATATGAGTTTTCTTAAACTTTTCTTTAAGGCTACTGAAAACACACAAATATGAAAGCAGTTCTGTCCATGTTCTATATGAATGATTTCTTCTAGTTTTCTCAGTTCATGGCTAATGAGAAAATGGTATTTATACTTAGTTAATATTATTAATTCTCCCAAATAAACAAAGGACATAGAGTAGCTAAAACAGGAGCTTGTTGTAAGAAGTTGACACTTGGGCAAATCATTCTATCTTGTCTTCGTATCAAATTCCTCACCAAGGATACAGGAATAATAGGGGGGAATTGTTTTAGCTGGTGCTTATAAACAATTTGACACTGAAATAGCAGTCTTGAAGAAAAAAATGAAATACTGTACTGTTGAAATGTTGAAAAAAATCACATTCAAAATTAAAGAAGGTCTGATATGAAAGCCTCCACTAATCTTATATCTTCAAGGACCAAAGGAATGAGGACTAGGAATATGTAATAGGAATGAAGAGGAAAAGAACCAAAGAGAGTTCACCTAGCAAGGGAACTTCAGTACCCGAGCATCGCAGTTCCCCAGCCACCATCCCACGGACATCTCCACCACGGGCAGCTGCACAAGTTGGCTGGTTCCAAAGCGGTTTTGCTCAGGTGCGAGCCTAGACCTACAGGCAGCTGCCTAGAGTTAATGCAGGCTGCTTCTGCGCTGAACACTTGAACAGCTCAGTGAGGGAGTACTCGAGCAAATCACACTGTGGTTTGCACAAGAGACACCTTTCATACAGGCTGTTGGCATGAAACCCCTCACACCACATACGATCATAAAGCCCTGCAATCTATGGCAATGGCAAGTGCTCCATAAAAACTAAATCTAAAAAAATAGCCAATTTTGCCCTCATGCTTTGAGTATTTTCAAATGTTACAATACAGGAGTGTGGAATTACTTGAGGGAACAAAAAGAGATACAGCTGCCACTTGCATAGCTTACCTTTACATAATATGTATTATCTAACATGTTATAACTAATTCAAAGCCCCATTTCCTCTCTTCCATTCAACATCCAAAACATCACATCAACTTCCCACGCAGCCCACATGACTAAGAGCTCTCATTTATTCAAAGCAGATGGCTGCTACCACCCAAAAGAGCTCGAGACTTAATTCTTCCTGATATTTTTGAGTCCCTCATAAGGGACAAATTACTAATAAAATGACTGGCCCTCAAGATCACCAACTATTTCAACCTAGGCGGCCATGTCATATGGCTTTAAGTTGACCAGAAATTGTTTCAGAAATCACGTGACCTCCTTATAGTTACCTTCTTTATTCCCTGCAGATTTATTTATCGATTCAATTCAAACAGTAAAATTGAACTATCTAAAGCAAATTGAGGGAGATAAATGAATGCAGGAGGAAAAGGTCAGATATGCAATAACACAGTCCTTTCTCTTTACCAACCTGCTTATTTCATGCTTTTTGGTATCCAAATTCCTCTTGTGTCCACTTCCCTCTTGCCCCTCCTTTATATCTAAAATACACAGACATTGCCTTACTGTGGGCTTACTAAATAAATGAGTATGAGATGGGAAATGGGATGAAAAAGAAAACAAAATTAAGAGACATACACTCCTCACTTATATCAATCTAGGACTGTTTTACAACCTCCATTCTATTTTTTTCTACAAACATATAAGCAGGGTATATTAAGTCTGATTTCATGAATGTTACATGTGTTCCATAAAATTTGGATCAAATGAGGGAATTATGTTGCTGGTATTTTGTAGTCCATTAGAAAAAGCTTCTCTTTCCTCTTCAACTTCACATATCAAGAAAGGAAAATCTTGCAAGTATGAACTCCCGTACTCCTAAGATCCATGGGCTGGCTACCAACATCATTACCAAAACGGTAACGCACAAAACCCAGACTTGGTGTCAGCTCTGCCCAAGAACTGCTAGAGTGCCAGGTGCCCCAACAACTGTTTCTGACTGTCACTATATAAATAAATAAATAAATAAATAAATAAATAAATAGCAGCTAGTTAATGCTTGCAAATATCTTCCAACTACATACAGCAACAGAATAGAATTAAACAAATCCAAAACATGTTACCATATTTACATATAAGCAGGCTTCTTCTTTAAGCTTTAGTGCTTCTGTTGTCTTTTACATCTTTTCAAAGTGTGAGTACTAAAAAACTTAATTCTTTACGTTTTAATTTTAGATATCTTATTCCAAAATTGTCTGTTTTTTTCCTACCCCTTGAATCCGACTTCTACACACATGACATTTACATAGCCTTTCCATAGTAGAGGTGGTTCAACTGACAACTGCAAAAGAAAAGACACACACAGACTCAGAGAGAGAAAATGCTTTTTTTTTTTTTTTTTTTGTGGGGGCAGGGGTAATAGAGAGAGAATAAGGAAGGTCATGCTTGCTGCTATTTGGAGGAAATAAGAAACACTGAAGTGGCATAAAAGTAAACAAAACAAAATAAAAAATCTCCAACGATCTGAAAATATCTCCAATGACATGTGCTGTTCTAAAAACCACCCTCTATAGAGAGCCTGTCACGTGCAAACATGATTGGATCACTCATTGTTTTCAGTGTTTTAGCAGTCCAATTTATGGGGTAAAACCCTCCAAATCTTATTTGCTTCATATATTTCATAGTGTAAATGACATTCAGGATTTATGCTGAGCACTGGCAGTGCCTTCAGAGCTGCCATTATATATCTCACTGAGCAGGAACATTTTTCTCTTTGCTAGTCATTAAATTGAAATAAAAATTAATAATATATTTTTGCATTAGTGGTAAAATTAGTGGGCATTTTGCAATACTAAGTAGTTTCTAAATGAAGCAATATACATTAAGTTGCTCATGTAGAGATTGTAATCACTTACTGGCAACAGAAGTAACTGATGTTTTCTTCCTGTTCATTTTTATTTAAAATTCTCACATTGTTAGGACAGAAGTTTAAGAAATGTTGTGAAAATTGGAGACAAATAATTTCCATTTAATCAAAAAACTAAGAAAAAAAATATCCTACTACTATGAATGCTATTCTTCCACTTTTACGATTACAAGCAAATTTTTTAATCATCGCTACCCTTTTGTCACTCCCTACAGTTCATAGCAGACCCATACAGAGGTACTTTAAAGCCCCAAAAGACTTTTGTTTCATCTTCATACAGTGCAGAACATGATATTTCTCAGACAAACATGAAGAAACATGAAGACACATATTCAAACAATATCTTATTAAACAATATCAATGTTTGACAAAGAAAGTTACTCGTATTTACACTTTGTTCTTCCCGCAGTATAACCCCTTAAAGAAATAAAATGCAAAGAAATATAACAAAATGTAAAGATGAATCCACAGTGTTCCATGTGTGAAACACCAGACCAAGCAGCTGAGCAGGCAGGAGAAGGTGTTTTCGAGGTTCCCTCCACGGGCACACTGCAGGACGACCCCCAGGGCAAGTACCACTGCCGCTGACTTCTCCCCTATGGCTTCTCACCTACAGCTCACCACAGAAACCCCAAGACCAAGTGGGCCTTTCACAAAAACAGGCACGCAGGAAAAAGAAAACAAACAAACAGCTGTATTTTTCTTTTGTATCTTCACCTGAAACATAGTCCTTTTGATAACCAAGGCGTTAGAATTGAGTGCAAGATGCAGAGCATCTTTTGTCACACATTTTTTTTCCTCAAGTTACATGAATAGGTTTCCTGCGCTTTGATCTTACCTGCAATTCTCACTTTGCACATCAAGGACAATGAGAGTTTCATGAACAGCTATGAACCTCAAATACTTCTGCTTATACTGAATGCAACCCAAAGCACATGTTAGTGTAGGAAAACCAAACTGACACAGAACGCTGGGTTGTAGAGGCTCCTTAACCACAATGTTTATCTTTTGTCTATGTTGTCTTGAGATGACACTACAGAGAAGAGCAATTAAAAACATAGCCTGAATGAAGGCACCAGAAGAATCTCAAGTCTTTCTTTACAAAAGAAAAGGAGTCATAGTTGAAAGCAATTGTAAATTGTTTACATTTGCACAGATTCAGGAGAAAAGAAAAAAAAAGGGGAGGGGGGGAAAAAGTCTTTCCACCTGAGCATTAACACATTGAGTATATTCACATTTAATGCCTTTCTTATTCAACTAATGATTTTTTTCAGCTTTTGGTTGTAATAAGTGTTTTCAAAAATCACAAAAATAAATCATGCTTATAAAAAGAGTTTTGATAAGCACTGTTCCTAAGTCGCCCGGGAGCATCAAAAGCTCTTCTTTCTTTGTTTAGTAAGAATTATCTATTACAGCTAAGCAATAACAGCTTGAGATCTGCAGAGTATCACCTAGAATTTCCCTGTGTCACGGAAGATGCAGCTCTGCAGCCCACGGCGAGCCCATGACGGAGGCTGATAGCTGGAGAACTTACATCGACTTGACTTTCAAAGTACAGATGAGACAGGGTAGCAGATACAAGAGATTCAGGAAAAAAAAAAAAAAAGAAAAAAGAAAAAGGAAAATTGCTCTGTGAAAAGTTTAGTGAGACTGGACGGTCTGGCTGGCCATTGTTGGAACATCAGCTTTTAAGATGTTTCTTTAATACAAAAGTAGATAGCAATATTTAACTTGTCTTTTCAGCTTGCTCCCTCCTTTGCTCTAGGGCAATCTCATCAGCAATTTTATTAAGCTCAGAGTTTCA
Organism: Nothoprocta pentlandii; assembly: GCA_013398315.1. NCBI lineage: Eukaryota > Metazoa > Chordata > Aves > Tinamiformes > Tinamidae > Nothoprocta > Nothoprocta pentlandii. Next base: position 267,467 of record VZSG01000786.1, read on the forward strand.
GCTCTTTTTGTTCCTAAGCATGTAAACTTCCATTCATTTTTTAAAGAGATTCCTTTTAGAAGAGCTGCCTGCTGAGATGCAAGAAACACAATATTAGCTGACAGCTCCACCACAATATGGCCTTCATGGTACTTGCCTGTCCTTACTAATGAAAGAAGTGAAAGACTTACATGAAGCCCTAAAGAAAAGGCACACAGAGCTGCTTCCACTGGCAAAATAGAAAACAGACCTGAGAGCAATGTGGATGAAATTGTGACAAAACACAGTTGCTTCTAACGGACATAAGAAAAAGTCTCTGAAATGTTTGTCCATTCAAATTTTTAGGATAAGCACCTTCTTGAAGCTAAAAGCAGTAATTCATCAGAGATGGGAAAACAAATTATTATATTTCAACAATTGCTTATTTTGAACAGCCATTTTACCTCTAATCTTTGAGCACTTTCATGCAAAATTAAACAGAAATTCAGGATAGAGTACAGAAGCTAGAGGAAGCATTTAAAGAAAGGAAATAAGATCAATGAGCTCAACACCTCAATTCTGGATACAACATTAAAATACACAGGTAAGTGTATTTTAATGTAACCTCTAAACTTTTTTTTAAGGTTATGTTTGCAGGTGCATTCTGCATTTCCAACACAGGTATCATACAATCCCATCCAAATGGATGTAAGACACACACTCTGTTCTAGACATCACAACAGGAGGGCTGTTCCTCAGCTCCTGAACATGCCCTTGAGGCAGCAGAGACTCTCCAGGGTCACAGGGACCTGCCCCACACAGCTTCTGCATTGCCTTTAGGCTCCAAGTAGCCAGTCTGCAGACCACAGGCAACTTGCTCCATCCATTTATCTGAATTTTAAGGCAAGACTATACAAAATTCAACTACATACTCCAAAAATTAGGAATCACTTTGAAAGAGAGCAACACCCTGTGTTCTACGTATGCTCTAACCTTCTCTTTCAAAGCATGATCAAGAGACAGGTCAGAAGAAGAAAAAGAACTAGGCAGCTGACTTTGCAAAAGTGTCATGACTTTGAAGATGAACATGCTTTGTTGGCTAATAATACACACTTCACCTAAAAGTTCGGGGAGAACTGCTACCTATGCAAAATCCTTGAGATTCAAGATCAGCCTAGGAGAAACCATTAATAGTTCCAGCAACAGGAGATGCAGGAATCCACTGCAAGTAGCGTCACATTATTAACTTGGAGGAGGAACTGCATGTGAACAGGGAATCCAGAAAAGTATAGTAATACTGAGTTTGTGTATGCCAGAGACCTCTCAAGGAAGTTAAACAAAAGAAATTGAATAAAAGAAATGCAGCTAGAGCATGCAAGTCACCATTTTGCAAAGACCCTGCCAAAACCCATTAATATCTAACTGAAAACTCCAAATTCTAACTAATTACATTAACACAGTCATTAGATGCTGTCAATGGATAATTAAATACATTTGCAGTTTTTGCAGCCTTTAGCGCAAGGAATGGGCAGTTATCCAGGTAACCAAATGTTCACAGGGGGAGGCCTCAGCTTTTTGATAGAAATATCTTTCACTAAAATTGCTTAATGTAGCCAACTGCAGCAGTGTTTCTTTTTCATCACTTGGGTGCTTTGTAGCGTGTCCTTGAATCTTTTGCCACCTTCCATAGGAATAAAGAGCTATTTGTGCAGGTGATTTTTTGAAGAAACCATTCAAATTAAAATTAGCCAATGCAGTCCTTTGCATGTTCAAGGAAAGATCTTGTATTTGTTGGAATCAGGCTGGCAAAAGAGTTTAGTGTACCCAAAAGCAGAGTGATCCCATTTGCTCTCTGAAAAGTCTCTATTACTACCGTATTTCAAGTATAAAAAATAACCAGCATTAACACCTTTTTCCACTCTGATATCCTGTACCTAGCACAGTACTCTGGAGGGATGAAATAAGGCTTCTTTTCAATACTGCAGTTTGAAACACGGTCTTCTATGAAGCTGTCACCGAGACAATTGAAAAATAATCAACAGAATAACAAACTTGCCATTTGGATGCAACAGGACTAAGAATTCATAACTGTTCAGCTTGAGTTATTTGTATCAACAACTTCCAAAAGATAATTTACAATTTTTTTTTTTTTTTAAGAGGCATTGGTTCCGTAGGGAAAGGTATACAGAAAAGAATAAGCAAGGCTATCAACTTTCAGTCAAAGCCACTCTAGCAATAAATCTGCGGAGAGGAAATCAATATGGTGCAGATAGGCATTATGCTGGTACAAAGCAATCAAACAGATTAAAACCCTCATGAGGACAAGAGGCTACAGAAACACTAGAAGAGAACTTAAAGGTCAAAAGTGTTTGGGGTCAGGGAGAAAATAAACTATTTACATTGTGGTGTATTGGCTATGCAATTTAAAGTTAACTCAGAAGTATACAATAAAGCAAAATTACTATATTGCAAATATATATCAATTCAGAAACTAAGAATTTAGGAAGAAAGAAAAGAAGAGAGTTCAAAATCAAAAGTGTACACTATAACAAGGAGGGAGAATCATGTAACTTTTTATTTCACCTATACACCCAGTAAGCTCTTCAGGGACTTGGTTCTATTTTATATAGAGGTGTTTCTGTTCCCTCAAAATATTTTGTAGTTCACTAACAGCAGCAGCTTTTATCACAGCGTTCAGAAGATAACCTTAAAGTAATCAGAAGATTACCTTAATTACAATGCTATGATTGGTATTTTGGTTTAAGCCAGTGCTCAGTGCGTTGCATAATTACTTCAAGTTTCAAATGAATGCTAAAGCACTCACTCTTCAGGTGCATCAGCGCTGGTGATTCAGAGCAGATCCGACCAAAAGAAATTACATCTTAAGCTATTCTTAGCGCCATATAACATAAACTTTTTTGAAACGTTTATAATAATTGGTAGCACCATGTTGGTCTAATACGAGAAAAGAGAGTGGAAGGGAACTTGCAGTGCAGAAGATGCACCAAAACTCTGTTCCACAGACAAAACATTACGAAGGAATCTTTACCAAAATCTTTGTTCAAAGGCAGGCTTCTTGCTTGTCATTCTTGTCTTTGATTACAGAGCGCCCCAATTCTTTCACTGTCGTAAAGAAGCTATTCTAATTTCAACAAGTGACAAGAAATATCAAATAGTGATGTATTTTATACTGTTTTTAATTATTTCTGAAAATAAAAAAAAAAATAAAACAGGCTTTCTTTCTCTGATTACATCTTAGTATTTTCATCTTCAAAATATTGTTCTAAATGCAAAATTCTTTTACAAAAAGGTAATGGAGGAAAAGATTTGAAAATGAAACAGGATTGCAAACAATCTAAGAAAATGTAGTTAAACCCATGCTATTGAAAGGAATTTCCTGAACAACAGTCTCTTATAGCTAATAAAACTACCTACAGTCAAAGAGAAGCTATTACCAAATAGCTAATTTGAAGAGTAGGTAGCAACAAAATTGATGACACATAGTTGAGTTCTACACTTTTTACCCAGAAGTTTCACCTATCCCACTCTTGCACTTGTCTGCCTTCCCTATCATGGAGAGAGAAATACAGCCCCTCTCATGCCCCCTAAGTATTTTAGCTGCCTTCTAGCCGTGACAGTGATAGCAGTCTGGCATTTGATTGTTTTAGTTTAAATAATTTTCCAGGTCTTTTACTATCCAGAAAATCTGTACTGAAAAATTTTTAGATTTCAGCAAAAAGATTGCCTGAAACAAACAAACAAAAAAAAAAAAACAGACCACAATCTACTCTCTTGGCATTTTTGAATGAAAAACAATTCATTAGAGACATAATATTAGTCATTTTTAATCAATTCTAATGACAAATCACCACCTGATAAATACAGTGTGGATGAGGTGACAAAAGAATAACCAGGTCCCAGGCTTTCGGCAGCACTTCAGTATGATGTGTGCAACCCCTCTCTTTTTAACAGTAATCCATAATTGATGGCTCATGACATTGCCACTCTTAAGCTATTAGTTACACAATAACAGTGTTAATTGACTTCTAATTAAGGCAGCCATCTTCATACTTCAAGCTTGGAAGCTTCCTTCCCACAGAGAGAAGGTGGTTACCTTAATTTCCATCTAGCTGATTGTATGTCCACAGACAGACATAAAGATACAAATTCAGGCCATGAATTGATAAAAACAGTAGCGAAATAAGTGCACGTACATATAATTATTTACCCAGGTTCTCCCCAATCTTGAAGTAGGGTATTTGTTTAGCATGAAAGTGAACCAAAATGAACAAAGAGAACACATATATGTTTATCATGCAGACATTTGCGTCCCCTTGGTGTGTTAAGAAATAATTTCACTTAGCTGCAGCTCCTTGGCACCATGGAGAGCTGCCTTGCCATGTTTCGGCCAGGCTGTGCATTCTGCAGTCCAAGGCAGTGCAAAGGGGACCCAAGTCGCACACTGAAATTCTCGTTCCAGCACCCTGCAGCCCCCTGCACTGAGTCTTATGAGGCCACAGCGAGCAGCCCCAACTCGGACTACCAAAAATGGCTTCATGTTGTTCAGCAGTATGAAACGATAAGGTGATTTGTATCATTAAATTTATTATTGTATAAATTTACGATTTATTAGATGATTTTAAACTTCTAAATAGTGTGTCCAACATGCCGGGGTAGTTGAGAACTCCAGTCCAAATTCTCGTTTTGGAGCAGCCAAAAGCAAATCCAAAAGCGTCCACCGCGCCAGCTGCCCGCAGGCTGGCGCTCTCCCACAGGCGGGTGGCCGCCCCTCCCCGCGGCCCCTCCCCTCCCCGCGGCTCCTCCTGGACCCTGCGCAGCGCCCCCTGCCGTTCCGCCCGTTGGCCGTTGGCCACCAGACCAACGGTCGTTCCCATCTGAGTTCCGCACGTTGGTCGTTTTGAATGGTGCGTTTCAGATGCATCGGTATCGTTGATCAGTTGTTAACCATTAGACTTACGTAAAGAAACGAAGTGTGGGAAAAGCCCTGAATATATTTTTGGTACAACACAGTACATATCAGACTATCGAATATAAGGGACAATTAAATAACAATTAAACTTTCTAAATAATAATACTGTAATGGAGAATAGGTGGAAAAAGCAGATGCCTATTTCAGATAAGAACATTTATAATTAAAATCTTTACCTCTTAACTTCATCTTCTAAATAGAAATTGCCCATGTATTTGGACATTTTCAGTAATTCTTGGAAATGAAACATTTCTAAGAGCAAAAGACCTTCCACCAGAATATTCCAAGAACCTGACATATTACTGCATAACAGCTTGCAAAAAAAGTTACACTAGATAGACATTAGTCAAAGAAGAGGAGAAAGCACTTTTAAGTTTGCAGTGATTCAGTTGAATACCACAGCATAAAAAAAAAAAAAAAAAAAAAAAAAAAAAAAAAAAAAANAAAAAAAAAAAAAAAAAAAAAAAAAAAAAAAAAAAAAAAAAAAAAAAAAAAAAAAAAAAAAAAAAAAAAAAAAAAAAAAAAAAAAAAAACAGGAATGCCAGAGAAATCATCCACATTTCATGACTCTTCACACAATATTATCTAGTAGATAATATTTTTGCTCAACCTTATTGCTCTTAAGTGTCAAAGCAATTTTAATAATATCACTAGAAGTTTCAAATAAGCTTTGCCACTTTGCTTTCAAATTATGCTTTTTCACTAAGATTCTATATGTAAATATACCAATCTGAACTTTATATGACACACTATGGGTATGTTGAAAACCTACTGTTAGCATAAATCTAAGCTTATGGATGCAAAGGAAGAGGCATAACACTCAAACACACCATTTACTTGGAAATGAAAAAGAATAAAGACAGTTATACACGTATTTTCTCAAGTCACATAGGGAATGAGCTATTCTAATAGGAGACATGTTTCCTGTTCTGTGTTGTTTTACACACAAATTACTCTTAGCAAGAGGTATGGACAAAGCAATGTATGTTAAAGCTAAACTAGTCAAATCAATGACAATTTGTGAAATTCTCTGAAAATAAATATTATGATCAAGCTGAAATAAGTTTATGCATTGACCAGAAAGTGATTCTTTAAAAGTTAATGAATGGCATCATTAAGGTATATGAAAATGATGCAATTTAAAAAAATTAAAAAGTAAACCATACACTAAAAGAGGCTGTTCAGACAATGAGTTAATAATATCTTCCTTTCTAATTTGAAATGCAAATGCCTAATTTCATGTATTATGAAAACAAAATCTACAAGGCTTCCCTTCAGATGACCACTCATAAACTTCTCATACCTCAGACAAGTAAACAAGTGTGCTTAGATCCTCTCTAGTACAAGGGGGTCAGTGTTTTGCTCAAGGGTAGCTTTAATCTGCATCTATAGAGCCAACAGGTTCAAAAATATTATACTTTATGCTCAGTTACTTAAATTGTACTAAAGATATTCCACAGCTAAGAACCACATGCTGTCATAGAATCATAGAATCATAGAATGCTTAAGGTTGGAAGGGACCTCAGAGGTCATCGAGTCCAACCCCCCTGCTCACACAGGGTCACCTGGAGCACGCGGCACAGGGCTGCATCCAAGCGGGTTTTAAAGATCTCCAAAGAAGGAGACTCCACAACCTCTCTGGGCAGCCTGTGCCAGGGCTCTGTCACCCTCACTGTCAAGAAGTGTTTCCTTAAGTTCCTGTGGAACTTTTGGTGCCTCAGCTTGTGGCTGTTTCCTCTAGTCCTATCGCTGTCCACCACTGAAAAGAGGCCGCCCCCTCCTCCTCACTGCCTCCCTTGAGGTATTTATACACACTGATCAGGTCCCCCTTCAGCCTTCTCTTCTCCAGGCTGAACAGGCCCAGCTCCCTGTATTTGAGCCTAATAATAAAAACAGACTCTATGAGAAAGAATAGGCCAGAAACAATGATATTCTCAAGGCTACATTTGGTTAGAGAATAACAGGAAAAGCAAAGAACAATTAATATCTTTACATTAACTTAGGTCGCAGAATGTGAAATAAAACGCACATACGCACATAGATGACATGCAAAAACAACCAGAAAACCTACTATAAAATATGTTTTAAAAGCAAACACCCTTCCCCAAATACCATTGCTTTCATTGGATAGAAAGTAAAAAAAGATGTATTAGCCTTTGTCTCAAGACTCATTTTATAATTGTTGAAATGACTAAATGGGATCAAACTACTGCTTCATCACTAAGAAAAGCAGTTTTAGAAGGGGTTATCTGAAAGTCAGTCCAAATAATTTCAAGTATAAAACTTAATCAGCAAACCACTGCAAATATCCCATCAACTGCAAGCAAGCATTTAAACATTTAAACATAAAAAGTTCTGTGTTTCTTATTTATTCCAAATTTGAAACTATTAGTCCATTTGATTTTCTCCTTCATAAGGAGGATAATATTCCCAGAAGTGATATGAAACAAGTTATTTTATGATCCCTTAATGAAAGTCACTAGGATGCTGATAACTATTAAATAACACCAGGGCTTATTTCAAGTGCTCCTGATTTGTTTTCTCCAATAACTTCTAGTCTGAGACTGCTTCATAGATAATAGCGGTAATAAAGAACACCAATTTGCTAACAAATTTAAGATTGATGCGCACAACACACTATGGGCATGTATAAAGCTTTCTCTTGAAATAAATGTAAATATATCATTTGGAACAAAGAAGCAGACCAACATGATGCTCTACCAGAAGTTATTTTTTTGTCAAACAGAAGTTGCAGGAGAAAAAGGAAAACCAAAAATAAAATAAAATTACTTTCCAAGATCAAGCCTTCTTCAAATTTAGCTTTCTTCAACATTACACAAATATAAATATACTCTGCAGCTTGAGCCAAGATAATTTCTTTCTTCCATTAAACTCATGCTTTATCAGTTCTCCTAACTGCTGCACAAGAATGTAAAGGTGGAATGTGCTATTTAACTTTCCATTAAACAGTACCTTTGTAATGTTGGGAGAAATCTAAGAAGAAAAGGAAAGCAGGAAATATAAGAAAAAATCTTCAAGATTTCCATGTAACAGAGAGTATAGGCTGAAATCTCAAATTATTCAGGAGAGAATGAAGAACCATTTGGCAACATAAGTAAACAAGGTGGACTAAAGCCAGCTGGAACTCATGAAGCAAGTGAGCCGAGTAGGAGATTCACCAGTGCACCTGGAAATAGCATTTACCCCTCATGTGCAGTCTAATTGAGTTGCGGTGCAAAAGGCCAATGGAAAAACTTCCTTGAGAGCTGTGACAGTTCCAGAGGTCAGGATCCAGATAAAAAAGCAGAAAAATAAAATGTGGATTGGCAATTATCTGCAGCCAGCTAGATCTCTGGAAGGATCTGGTGTTATCCAGTGTTTGACTTCATTAATGTGTGTTTAAAATAAAGACAGCATGACATGCTGAGAAAGATTTACTATTCAGGCCAAAGGAATGAGACATTCTCATTTGAAAGAGATTCTCAGAGCTTTTTATTCATTTATTGTTAAACTCTGGGCATTCAAGACAGAAAAGAGAGCATCCAACCAGAATGAACCCTGCAATTATTATGTATAAACAGCAAGTCAAAGGACTTCTTAACGGCACCTGATTTAGACAATGTCAAAATTAGGAGGAGTCATGATTAGCAGGAGAGGCTGAGTGAGCACAAAAGAGCACGTGCAGGAGTTGGCCCACATGAGAGGAGGATGCATAACATCAACAACCAAAGGAGAACCTGAACTCTGTTCAAGGCAGATGAAACAGGATAGGCAATTCCCTAATCTGTATCCATCGGTGAACAAACTGGTTCAAATGTACATATGCTTCCTCACTGGACATTGAGGATGTTTGGGGCAAAATACTAAATGAGATGGCAAAACACACCCCATTGCCAAAATCATTGTCAAAATGTTAAGATCAGGCCCACGCATACTACTTATAAAACGGCACACAGGAGAAATTAAATATAAAAGAACGACATAGTCTGTATTACAGGCCTTTCACAAATTACTAAATATGAACATGAGCACAATTAGCTTCTCTGCTTAATTAGCTATTTTTCCATAATTCCCTACTTGCCAATTTACTGCCGTGATACTCTTTCTGCTTTCCTCAGAGGGAAGCACAGACGATCAGCTGCATCAAAACTGACATCACGAGAACGTTGTGGGAAGATGCACAAGTGTCAATCATTTTTTGTGCATTTTACCAAACCCCATCACACAACCAAATGGAATCTCTATGGAGCTGCCATGTAGTCCTGTGCTCTATCATAGAGAGAAGGAGCGCCCAGGAAATAATGCAGGCATTCTGTGATAAGCCTTCTGCCTCTTAAAATTTACTTGTTCCAGCAAAAATCTTACTTGGATCTTGGGCAAACTGATAGATTTCAGGCAAGTTTGCTTAATATTTTTAATATATATTAATATTTTTAATAATTTTTAATATCCAGTTCCCAGAGATGACAACTGCTGTTCTCTATGAAACATCCTCAATAAAAGAGCTAGTATCAGCCATGCTTTGCATTTTCACTGATTATACTCATTATTAACAGTGAAATAAATGATTGTGCAGTAATTTTTTGCTAACTTTTGAGGTATTATTTCACATCTGATCACCTTCTAGGTGCTTCCATATATTTTATTTCTTCCAGTATTTTTGAGGAAGAAAAGGTATTTTAATAGCTTTAATCTTCACACACCTCTTTACTTGCCTTCTTGCTCATCATGTCATTTCCTGGTGTCTCATTACTTAAAATAAAGAAAATTACCAATGGATCAAAATTCTATAATCTAGCTCTGACTCCTGCAGGATAAAGCTCATCAGAGCTAACAGACTTTCACAAAGTGTTTCCTTGGCAGTCTAAGCCTTAGATACAGCTTACTGCTACCAATACTAATTTCTATAGTTGATCTTTGTTGGACTCCTCTGTTAACTATCCTTTAACAGGAAATCTCTTCCTTCTCTGAGGTTTTCTAGATTCAACTGGTTGGTCATCTGTGAAAAATATCAGAATGCAGAAAACATGATGAACAGAAAATATCAGTGTCACTCAAAACCCTAAACATATGAAATAACATCTGAAAATGAAGGGGAAAAAAAGTGAAAAAGATATAGATGAATCTTCCCTCCACCCAACCACCCAATGACAAGATGCCTCCAACTACAGAGGAACAATGATAAATCAATATTCCTCCCCTCCTTTAGTCTCATGATGGAAGACTTGAGCTGGCAACTAAGATTGCTGTTGTTTCGAATCTGCTCTTTTTTGATATCAGGAAGCGATTATCAAAGAAATAGCAGGTTCCTCTAATATGTGTTTCTGAAGACACTGACACTTAAATTTTAAGCAGAAGAAAGAATTTTTAAGCAAGTAACAGACTAATATTTGGAATAAGCAATCCATTAACTGCATTATATTTTTGGTTTTAGATGTTCAGATATTCAAAGCCTAAATTCTAATAGATCTTTGCTAAGATGGCATGATGTAGAGCTATATTGGAGTAATATAGCAGTTTTCTTCGTCTGTTTTGTTGTTGTTGTTTTACTATCCCTTCTTAAATTAGAAAGGAAAAGACAGCAGAATATATATTCCTCTTCATTGAAAGCAAACTTATCTGATAATAAATGATCCATTAGTTTGCTCATAATTCTGTCAAGAGTTATTACAGTCTTCATGTTCTGAATGACTATAATTTACTATAATTGGTTTGCAGGACAAGAGATAAATTTGACTTGCTCAATTGCAGATTCAGTAAAATCATTTTGAACATGAAAACATTTTTTAGAACATAAAGGTCTGGCAAAAATCTTACAAAACAAAAGAGAATTAACGGAAGTGTTACAGTTTATTTTTTAAAAGACAGAAAATTACCAGTCAGAAGTCAGAATCAATTTTTAAACTGATGCTTAAAAGGAAAAGGTGGCCAAGAAGAGATATATTTCAGATGATTCTATACACACTGCACAGGTATGAGACTTTGCTGAACATTTTGCTGAACATGATTGCTGAACATCTCAAATATTTAGAGAGGAATATATTTTGTTTTAGGAAGGCAGATGAAAATCTTAATATAATCCAGCAAATTACATGTGTAAAAATATTTTTATCTAGTTAAGCTGCAACCTTTATCCAAGTTCCTAATAATTCAGAAATCCTCCAATCTTTGAAACTTGTTGTTTTTACAATTGATGTTAATTGGAAATTGAAAATAATATGGCAATGATTGTGGTGCAGAAGTTTAGGAAGCATATTAGAAATCTCTTTCTTAAATTCAACCCTACCATTTCAAAAAATCCTAGTAACTACTGATTTTAAGTGCATAGTGTGATAACATTTTTGCTGCCTTAGCTTCCCTTTTATTTGCTATTTAAAGGAAAAAGCAACATAGTCTCAAAATATTTATATTTCTTTCATACCATAAAGCACTTCAGTTTTGATTGTGGCGTTCTAATAGCCCTGAAGATAACACAAATCTAATTCCCGGATAAGAAAGAACGCTGCTATACATTCAGTTAGGTAGCATTTTTAAAATTTATTTCTTTATTAGTAGAATACACATAATGCAGGGCTTTGCTCTTTATTAGATGTTTTCTCTTGTGTAGAAATTAAAAAAAATGTATTCTGTTCTCAGGCAGTGCGGACAGAAGAAGGCAAACACAGGGTGGCGAGGTCAGTCTCTTATATTCGGTAAAGAAAAATGATAACATTAAGTTTAGGGTCAAAAGTTACAGGCTTATTTCCCTGGATAGTTGCAGTGTGTTATTGTGATCAAGTTTAAACCTAAAGATCAAATCTTATCATTGCATTAAGATGTGGTTCACAGCAGCTAAGTTTCAGATTGGAACCTACAAGAATACTGCGAATGGAAGGGCTGGAAGCAAAAGCAGCAACAAGTGGATTCTTATAATGGCACAATTCATCGACAGTTAGAAGGAGTTGATTAAGTTTCTTTTTCCCTTGCTCATATGCTTAAGTTGTAACTGCTAAAGATGCATCTTCAATGAAAAGGAAGAAGGTGGGACCAGACGAGAACCGTTCACAAGGCCTGGGGGAGACGGGACAAGGGGAAGGGGTCCCAGCAGAGGCAAATGGGTCATGAGCGTAACACGGAGGCAATAACAAACTCGTTCTCTGTCTGCAAAGTGCTGGGGTGCATAAACAGTGCTTTACATTTAGAGTAACAAGTCTGTCAAAGGCTATAAAACACGAGGCATCATTTCAGTCTAAGATCATGCTGCAGAACAGTTTTAATATATTTGAAGTCAGAGCCTATGGTATGCCTGAGGAGAGCGACAAACAACCCTCTCTTCTGTCCCCAGCAACTCTTCCAGAGATTTGGGCCATAAGGAAGATGCAGGAGTTTGAAAATCCCCAAAGGAAGCGCCCATGCAGGCCCAGCATTGTGCCACCCTGTGGGGCAGTTAGCTTTGAAACCCCTCAGAAACATGTGACCTACACGACTGGGGGTGGCCTTGCAGGCCCCGGCTTCTAGAGAGTTTAACTCACCTGCAGCAACTATGTCATGAAAAGGCTGAACAAGAGACCACCCTCAGAAACCAGCCCTACACAGACTCGGAGACATTTCTCAGCAAATGACCAGCAGTTGCAACAACGGGAGACATTTTTACTGTGACACACAGGACAGAACAGCTGGAGCAGGGAGCAAAACTAGTCATCTCCTCAGAACCCACTCCATGTCAGAAACCCCGTCACACTGCCTCCATCCTCCTAACATTTAAAGAGGACCATGTTAACCCTAGCTTTGCTAACACATGTTCAGTGAACAACACGTTAGCACTTGGAAACAGCACAAATTGGTTAGAAGTCAACTTAAAAAGAAAAAGATAGAAAACAATGTTATCAAAAATTTGAAAAAAGATGAACGGTTACTTTTGATTTTCACATGAAAAAAAATACCAAGTTATGAGCGCTCTATAGCTAATTGGAAGAAAACTGAATAGGACCTGGCTTAAAACTCAGCTAAAGATCACGGTAAGGAAGCCTAAAATTCTTCACTGAACTATTAGAGTTACCATGCACACAGAGGTTTGAATTTACATCCCTCTTGATTCATGCTGTTATTTGGTCATAAATTTTCAGGAAAAACAGGCTTCTGGAACATGAGTGTCCATGAATAGAGTGAAGGCAGTAAGGACAAGAAAGGAACCAAAGATAAAACAATCACAAATGTGGCACTGAAGAAATGAGAAAAACAGAAAAGTCTTCTGGCAACTTGTCTAAGTTAAATATATATTCATATATATATATAAATATTTTTTGGGAAAAAAATAAACACTGGCAGAGATAAGCATACTATTTCTATTTAAGTTATTTTTTTCAACCAATCTATCTTACTCAGCAGCAGATTGTTCATGATGCAGCGATTAACCTGGCTTATAGGAACTCAAGAAGGAGAAAACATCTTTTTGATACTGCCTTTGAAATCATTACCTCAGAGTTTGACAGTCTCAGATTGCATTTTCAGGTACATGCAAAACTCAGTATACAAACAATTAAATGTTTAGGATACAATTATCAACATTTGGAATAGTATTAATTGAACCAAAAAGGAAGGAAAAAAGTAACAGTATTTTAACCATAACTTTTGCTGCTAATCATATCAAGAAAGAAAAAAAAATACAGCACGATAAGATTTACAACATTTTGCTAGTCTTACAATAAAGTCATTTCAGTAAAAGATATACTCATTACATTATCAAAATTTCACTTAAACTCATTTATGAAAGCACTTAAAAGGCTTACATATAAATGTGTGACATTAACAGTATAATCTTTACAGTTCAGAGTACAAAACAAAACATCTCTTCACCCTTAAGTATTCTTATGCATTACTGAAAAATACCTAGACCCTTCTCTGAATTCAGTATTACTCATCTCTCCACCATCTTCATTATTGTAGTATATGAGTACTCTAGGAAGCAAATTATTCCTATAAAAATACCATTATTTAGGGATTCATTTTTATATCTTGAAAATGGGGAATATGTGACACCACAGCTAAAATAAAAGGATATATTTTCACTAACCCACTAATATTTCTAGAACCTTTTTGCTCCCTTCCTCTCCCTTGAGAACTTAGTATTTTCTTTCCTTGCAGCAAACCTCTTTTCAGGTATTTTTGAATTACATATTATCAACCTGCTTGCTGTTGCATTTGTCAGCTAATGACCTAGCATTTTTAACCATGTTTGATGATTTTAAAAAAATAAAAAATATATATGGGGAAGAGACATTTCTTGTCACTGAGTGCGGGCAATACTTTGTCCTGAGACAACCCTGTAAGGCCCTAGTGGGCCAGATCCATCCTATGAGACCTGGGTTCCAAGTCTTCAGGGTTTCTGCTTTAGCGGTGGATCCATTGAACTATCCCTTGAGGTTTCTACATCCAACATTTTAACATCAAAGCAGAAAACTACTGCAAAACTTCAACAGATTCTAGGTGTCTAATTTCACCTGTAATATAAATACATATATAAATACATATATATATACACACACACACGCATATAAATACAATTGCTTACATCATACCAATGCTGAGCAGTTCATGTGAGGTCACATTCAAGCCCACTAATATTGACAAAGCTATTCATTCTATTACCTGTTCTACTTCCAGGCACCTCTCCAGTAAACATGCCTATTTCATATCAAATACTGCACAGCCATGGAGAGACCTCTGTTATTAAATAAATTACCCACTGAATAGAGCATTAATCAGATAATAATAAAAGTCTAAAAGATTTATTGTCTGCTCTGTTCTAATCGATTTATACAATAAACAAAGCAAGACCAACTAGCCAAGAAAAATATAGATTTTTTTTCCCTCTTTTTCCCAGGAAAATACCCATATTGTATTATACTCCTGGAAAAAAAAAAAGAAAAAAAAAGGTTCAGGTCACACAGGAAATTATATCTGGATTTCCTACAAACTTGCCGATTTCATTACACACTAGTTACATGCAGGAGGGAGGAAACAGTAGTAGTACTTTTTTTGCATGTGTTTTGCAGCTTAATCTCTCTTGATGTTTTGAGAACAGGTGCTGATTCTGCAGTGCTTCACAAATTAAAACTCTGAACTTCTGTATGACAGAGCACTATCTGTAGCTATGAGCTCCCTAAGCCTTGTTTGTTCTTCATATTTATTTCCAGAAAGCTAACTTAAATTGCCCTCCCTCTTTATTGTGTTGATGTCTAGCGACAAAGATGATTAAGGGATTGCAGCACCTCTCGTATGAGGAAAGACTAAGCGAGCTGGGCCTCTTTAGTCTGGAGAAGAGAAGACTAACAGGGGATCTGATCAATATGTATAAATATCTGAAGGGTGAATGTAGGGAAGATAGGGCCAAACCTCTTCTCAGTGGTGACCAGTGACAAGACAAGGGGTGATGGGTATAAGCTGAAACACGGGAAGTTCCATCTCCATGTGAGGAAGAACTTCTTTACTGTGAGGGTGACAGAGCCCTGGGACAGGCTGCCCAAGAAGGTTGTGGAGTGTCCTTCTCTGGAAGTCTTCCAAACCCGCCTGGACACCACCCTGTGCCCCATGCTCTGGGTGTCCCTACTGGAGCAGGAAGGTTGGACTAGGTGATGTCTAGAAGTCCCCTTCCAACCTCAACCATTCTGTGATTCTATGTCTAACAAAACTATTCTGAGACACCTACCATGAAAGTTACTAGATATTAAAGTCATTTTTATGAGCAAGGCTTTAGGGGACATATATGAAAAGCTGGTTTAAATGATTTCAAAAGTGAGCAGGCCTGAGTACAGTAATCTTCAATTCTCTAGGACAGTTTACACTACAAGACCATCATTTTTCTTCTACTTCATTATCTGTCCCATTCACTACATTGCTGCAGCAAGTTACAGAAGAAACCCTAGAGAGAATAGCTTCATTAACTGTACAGCTCTCATTCATTCCCCAAATACCATCCATCCTATGCCTTAAACTGAGTAAGAATACAGTGGAAGACAGTATGTGAACATGTAATTAAAGACAATTATAATACATACTCACAGGGAGAATGAGGGGCAAATTAAAATTGAAGTAGTAGCATAGATTCTGGCATTCCTAACTGATACAAAATTATAACCTATAGCAGCTGTGTGAACCAGCAGTAGACAGAAATGGAGCGCACATTTTCTCTTAGTGCATTTCTTGGCTACTTGCCAGCACCAATTAAGTCCAAAACTCAGGAAGTGTGGATTTCCTTCCAGATTCTTAACATAGTTCAAGACCTCTTCTACATCGACCTCTCCAAATAAAGCTCAACTCTCCCAATTAATCCTTCCGGCTTAATTCCAAGTTGCTGGGTCCCAAATGTATTTCCCATTTCCCACTTGGCTGGGAGATATCAGCCCATTCTTCACCCATACCCACCTTGTCTTTCTTAACTACGATCATCCAACCCGGTTTCAATAACAGCAGAAAATCGTATGTTATACAATGGAGAATGGCTTTCCCTACTGAACATATGACCCAAATCTGGTTGGATTTGACTAGTGAGAGGCTTATCCTTTCACCAACATAGTGTATCTTTCCGTAACCCCAGGACTGTTTATAAATGTAGATCAAATGAAAAAAAACAATCTTCCCCCTAGGCCCTCAACCTAAAACAAGGTGACAAGGAAAAATAAAACATCACTCTCCCACTCATGTGTTTACTTTTCAAAATTGATAACACCGCATCTTATGCAGTTCAAAAAAAAAAAAAAAAAAAAAAAAAAAAAGGAAAAAAGAGAAAAAGAGAAAAAGAAACATAACAGATTCTTACAGTTATTCTCTGGGTGAGGGTGACGGAGCCCTGGCACAGGCTGCCCAGGGAGGTTGTGGAGTCTCCTTCTCTGGAGGTCTTCCAAACCTGCCTGGATGCCGCCCTGTGCCCCGTGCTCTGGGTGTGCCTGCTGGAGCAGAGGGGTTGGACTAGATGATCTCTAGAGGTCCCTTCCAACCTTAAACATTCTGTAATTCTATGAAAACAAGAATCTTAGTCTGTCAGAGTATAATAATAAACCTTCCCAATGACCATGACTCTAGGACAAGCTTTCCACAATTTCTAGCAGCAGTTGCTTCATTTTGTATAAAACATTTCATTTATTTGTATTAGTTATGTCTCATAAGCTGGATCAAGCTTCTACTATGATGCCTGTTAAACAAGGAATACAAAATAAAAATTAAAATCATGTCTGACAAATGACTAGGGAAAGGACCAGCATGTCCTGCACAGGTTTCAGCATGAGAATGTCATGATTTGAAATGAGTTAAGACTGATTTTGACAGGAGTCAGAGAAAGGATATTATTCATCCGGACTTGGTAACCATGCTGTGAAGTAGTTAATGGGGAGCCACTCACACAGCTGAAGGACAGTGTGGAAGAAGGTTTACAAGCTAGTTCACTAACAAGCAATCAGTGGAATTTGGGCAGAGTTTACTAGAATATGAACTGATCAGAGATGGTTTCTTTCCTTAAAATGAAAACAAATGAACAAAAAAAAGTTACTTTCTGTTTTGTTTTTCTGCCAAGACAAATGAGTTCATTACTGAGCCTGGCTTTCAGCCTTATGCAGGCCATCACTTCTGTTGCACAACAATCATCTCAAAACGCTGCATAGCTTTTTTGATATGTTAAGCAGCTTAGAAGGTTTGCTCAGTAGTTATATCTAGACAATATATTTTGCTGTCTAGTCAATACTAGACAAAGCCCATAAGGCACGTGCTTGAAAGCTCCTTTAGTTGATAATATTCAAAGGTATTTGGAAAACGAAAACTCTAGAAGTATTACTGGGAACAAACCTAACATGACAGAACACACTCAGATTTTAAGTCGTTTGTTCCCTGGTCATTAGTATTGGCTGCTACTTCTCAGTCTGAATAGTATGTAATACTCTGAAACTTTGTATGTAGATTTTAAGGAAGTGGTACTTATATACTGTGCAAGTTAAATGAACTGCATTTCCAAAAGCTGAAGTTATTAATTTCATTTTTAGGTTAATAATGTTATAGATGTCGTTATGCACCTGCTTTCCAATATGCTGTATCCCATCATCAGAAGCCCTGCTAAATAAAACTGGATGCGCAGCATTTCCCTGGGCATGACGCAAACTCCAGGCGAAGCAGCAAGTTACTCCTTGGCTGCTTCCAAGAATCAATTCTCTCAGAGGTGTCAAAGTATTCTCTGTACTTGCTTAAAATACTAGTGCTAACAGAACTAGTTTGATGTTTACTGCAACACAGGCAATGTCATCTGCCCTGCTGAGGATTAGAAAACATTTCTCTGTATTTCTCTCTTTTTTTTGTGTAACATTTACAGTTTTCCAAGTGCTGCTGCAGCACAGCAGTGAACAAAACTGCCCAGTGTACCTGACCTGTACAAGCAGTAGCTACAGCCAAACTCCTGCTACCCTGGAGAATTTCAGTGTCCACACTAGATGCTGACATTTTGCTCCTCTTGAGTCTTGAAGTCCAGAGTCACTGTCCTACTAATTTGTGGTACTCTGAAGCACTCTGTGTTGATAAATACTGCTCATCACATTTTCTTTCACAGATGCAGATGCCCATTATCACATGGAATTCACCTCTCATTCAACATAATCCTTTAACTCTTTGTTTGTTTGTTTGTTTCTTCTTCTGTTGTAGCTCTTCTCAGTGGTGGCCAGTGATAGGACAAGGGGAAATGGGTCTAATTTGAAACACAGGAAGTTTCATCTCCATGTGAGGAAGAACTTCTTCACTGTGAGGGTGACAGAGCCCTGGCACAGGCTGCCCAGGGAGGCTGTGGAGTCTCCTTCTCTGGAGGTCTTCCAAACCTGCCTGGATGCCACCCTGTGCCCCGTGCTCTGGGTGTCCCTGCTGGAGCAGGGGCTTGGACTAGATGATCTCTAGAGGTCCCTTCTAACCTTGAACATTCTGTTATTCTGTTTATTTCTCCAAACAAAAAAATTCAAACCATGCAGAGTACAACGTAAGCCAACAGCACACTTCTAAAACTCTTTGCAGCTATAACCACTGGTATTTCCTCTAGAAAAAACCTGTTATTTCAACCTTCACCCTTTATCTTTCTTCATGTAGCAACTTATTCCTGACAACCGAAACAAGCAACCTAGGCATCTATGATCATGTCTGTGCAGCAGCCAACAATTCACCACGTCTTGAACCCCATATTTCCCCATCTCTCACAATGATGGCTCTTCCCTACTCTTTTTCAGTGCTTTATTCTGGTTTCAAAAAAAAATACAGAAGTGTGCAACTTTCTCAATAATATCTTTGCTCATTTTCACCTTTTTCTTTAATATTTAGTCTTAGTACAATACTAGTATTCATTTTTTTTTAATTTCTTTACCACTGATCAAAATATGCAATGGTCCTTAATATACAGATACATTATTAATAATATTATAAGGAAGGTTCATACGGTAAAAGGAAGGTATGGAAAGTCAATTTGTCCAAGTACTTCTGCCTGGAACATTTAGAATGGTATAAATGTTTCTCTTCCTTTATAAATATGCCATTACAGTACTACAAATAATAACTATACAGATCTTCCATATTTTGAGAGGTTCCTTTATATACTGATAAGCAAGAAATCTCAGATTCACCTGGGTCACAACTGACAATAAGGACGTAAAGATGTGATTTTGAAACATCTGCCACTTTATTAAATTGTTCACCTACAATTTGATCTCATTTTGCATAACAGTAAAAACATTTGGGCACAAGGCAAGGAAAAAATCTGTTGCACCAAAATTGGTTCAAGAAAGAAACAACCAAACGTCCTTAGCTACAGGTTTAAATTACAGACATTTGGGGAATTGTAAAGAGCAGATTTGAACAGTTAATACTTTCTTATGCTCATGCATTTACTGAACAATATTTCTCCATCAGACTACACCTCTGGGGAAGCTTAAAAGTTTATCTGAGCAAAAGCACTTTTTACACAAGCAAATATGAATCCGTTTGAGTGTAAGCTTCCATGTACTTATATTTGCCAATTTGTCCCCTGGGCAAGCTAAATTGAAATTATTAGGTTTAGAGTGACTTAAGAATATCCAAAAGCAAAGGCATGCTTTTACAAAGAAATATCAGTTTAAGATTACACCTTTAAATTAAAATGAATTAGTTTTTGAAGGTGAAGACTGAACCTCACGAGCTGTCAAGTTTTTGTCTCCATTTTTCTATTCTCCCCCATCAAACACAGGTAGCTTTTGCACTGAGCTTCAGTGCTCCATCTGCTGCCCCATGGAACAGCACAGCGCAGTACTTCAACTTCCTAAATTTGAAATAGACCCTGGAATCATTCAATTCTCTACCCGCAAATGCACCCTACAGTCTTCAAGATACATCCCATTAAAAGAAGGAAAGAGGCCGCTCACCAATGATGGTTATTCATTTATCATGTCAAAATCAAATTCAGGATTGCTCTTCCAACACAGGTAGTCTGCTGCTTACATGGATATGGATAAATACTTCAAAATTATTTTCCAATTTTTTTTTAAGTATTATTAAACCAACATTACGGAGTAAAAAAATCTTATCAAATAGCAATACAGATTTAACATATAGTATTTCTTTCAATACCCTATTTTCTCATTAAAGTATTTCTTCTTATTATGGTCATGACTTATTTCTCATTCTGAAATTTCTTTTTTCTTGTCCCTTTAAGGTCTAAACTATCTAAGTCTTAAAACATTTTTAAGCATCTCATCTCCTTGCAGTATTAAATATTATATATTTTTTAAAGCCTTGCAAATACTCCAAGGCATGGATATTACCTTGTAGTTAAAAGTTCTCTCGGTATCTTAAATATATTTTACTCAATTTGTATCGATTTTGCTACCACTTCCCACGTTAATTCATGGTCATAAGTTCTTACATTCAACAAACTAATAGTTTACAGAAATTAATTTCAGAAGAATAGATAACTGCATTTTGTATAACCTACATTAAAAGTGGAATATATCTTGATGTCCAAGTACTGTAGAAATCTTTTAATTTTCAGAATTCTTTTGCAGGGGGATACAGTGAAGTAATAATGAGTATATGCTTAAATTTTCCTATGAAGCCCCTCAGTATGCAGTTAAATATATTTTTTATCTTTACTCAATACAATAAAATTCCTTCCGAACAGCAAACATTATCATGAAGGTTATATCACAAGGTGGTCTGACACAAGCGCTTCATAAAGCATTGACTCCTTTGATGTGCATTGCATCAGACTTGCACATTTCTGCATTCAAACTACAGTAGGCTGTATATCTCATATGAAAGGTGCCCACACAGTCATCTCCAAAACCAAAGCTCATTACCTGGAGAAACATAAATCATAAGCAGTCCTAAAACTGTAATCTCCCAACTCCTTTCTACCCTCCCAAAGAGCCACTATCCCAAATTGCACCACAACCTAATTTGTGTGTGCAAGAACACATTTGCAACAGGCTAGTATATTAAAAATTGGCTAAGCAAAAGAAAAAAAAAAATCCACAATTTAATGGCTGGGTAGGGCCGATATGTAAGGTAGAGAGACTTGGGAATCTTTCATCCGGCACCAGGATATAAGCTTGGCCTCTAAACATTTCTGGATCTCCATGTTGCTTCTTTTCAGCTGTCTAGATTTTTATCAGTTAATATGACAAAAAAAAAAAAACTACATTAATTATTTAGAAGTTTAGGCCCATCACTCAATAAGTGCACCATTCAAGCATCACACTACATTATGCACATTTTTATGGTTATGCTACCTGAAAAATAATATAATACCTCTAAAGGTGGAGCACTCCCAACATACCTGCCAGTGGTTAGGAAAGCAGCATGAGCTACTTGAAATACCCTAGCAGTTCCTGCTGGGGAGGAAGATGCCTTTGAGCCACTGTATCACAGACGATACACAGACCCTACACAAAATAATTTTAAGTACTGATGCAAACATAAATACACACACACAACTGTGATTCATTCACTTGTTGGTTAGAGAAATCAGAGAGAAATAACTGAAAGAACACATTTCATCTTCATCCAAACAATCTATCAAAATTTCGCTCTCAGAAAGCCCTGTAAGTCTTCCCTAGGAAGGACATGTTACAGTGCGGCAAATCCTTTCCACCAATAGAAGACATCGCTAATTGGAGTGGTACTTGATACCAGAATACAGGAAAAATCTTCTTTGTAAACAGCTCTTGAAATAGGAGCTTTATTCTTATGAGCTAAAGAAATACTGTATTTTATTTCTCTGCATTTCCCTTCTTTAGTTCATGTTCATGAATTTAGAAAAATCACTGCACACAATGTTCACAACAGTTTCCCCCAAAGTTTTCTGTATAGCATCTACAAAACAACATAACTTTACTAAATTCAATAGATATATGAATTTAGACCAGCTGAGACCGATCTTGCAGCCCACTAAACATAGTGTTCCCATTGCCTGTAACAGGCCATGAGCATTAACTTAAGCTAATGATGCAGAGCCCAGAACCTGCTGGGCTTCATCTGGACTTGTCTTGGTTTCCTGTAAGTTCTACTGCAGGGTATGCAGCTGCAGCAGCAGTTGTCTAATGACCTGGTGACTAATATACTTATTCTTTGCATCTTCCTGGTGAAGAAGCTATAAATTATGGCTATACACCTCATTTTAAGTGATACTAATAAGAATTACGAATTTTGGGTAGAACTACTAATATCCTGGAGCAAAAAATCACAAAGACAAGACAAGACAATCCCGGCTGGAATTAGAGTTGGCGAGGCAAGTCAGAGACAATAGGAAGGGTTTCTATAAGTATATCAATAGCAAGAGGAAGACGAGGGAAAATGTTAGTGCACTGCTGAATGGGGAAGGGGCCTTGGTGACGGAGGATGCCGAGAAGGCAGAGTTACTAAATGCCTTCTTTGCCTCTGTCTTTACTGCTAAGGCGACCCCCCATGAACTGCAGGGCTCATGTGGAAGAGATGTGAATGGGCTAGAGGAAGACCTTCTGCGGGTTGAGAAGGACTGGGCTAGGGATCACTTAGGCAAATTGACTACTCAAAAATCTATGGGCCCAGATGGGATGCACCCAAGAGTGCTGAGGGAATTGGCCGAGGTTGTTGCTCAGCCTCTCTCCATCATCTTTGAGAGGTCCTGGAGAGCAGGGGAGGTGCCCGAGGACTGGAAGAGAGCTAACATCACTCCAGTCTTCAAAAAGGGCAAGAGGGAGGAGCCGGGCAATTACAGGCC